>JAGFNQ010004381.1:129044-401401 GCA_024364735.1 Boesenbergia rotunda | reverse complement strand
CCTGTCTCGGTGGCTTGACTGGAGTTAGGGGGTGACCATGGCATTGCACCATGTGCATATTTTGCATCGTGCATTGTTTGCTGCACTTATTTGCTGCACTTGTTTGACATTGCATATTCTGGAGACTTGTTATCTGTGATTACCTGTCTATTGACATTTCCGTGGTACTTATCACCCTCTTTACAGGTTAGATGGATTCAGGTATGTACTTACCCAGTATTTTCAGTTCCAGTCTTTCCCTACTGTTGATATGAGACTGTATTAGCTGAACCCTTATTGTTGGTATAACTTTCTATGCATATCTGTTGGGTATTCGCTGAGCTATGGACTCACCCCGTTGCCATACATTTTATTTCAGGTTGATGCCTGCCAGGAGATCCCTAGCAGCCAGTCCCCAGCTCCAGAGGAGCTCCGCTTGGTTTTATTTTATGTTTATTGTGCTTATGGACCCTGTAGTATTTCCTATGCTTCCGTTGTGGTGTTTCGAACATGTATTCATGTTTAATTCGATGGTATTGTACTTTTGAGTCCTATGTTGGACTTCGCGGAGTTTTGGCTTTGTTCCTGCCCCCTGGCAGCTCAGGTGAGATCGTATTTTGGTTTTACGATAGTTATAGTCATATAACTGTTATTTCTGTATGGATTTGAGGCCTGAGGCCATTTAATTGCGTGGTTGTGATATATTTGTCTGTGTGTATGTGTAAATTGTCCGCCGGACAGGGGAGGTGCTGTCCGATTTTCTATTGGAACAGCGGCTCCTGGGTCTCGGGTCGTGACAATTTATTTTGGTATCAGAGCGTAGGTTCCGATGCCTACGTGTTTTACGGGATTTACGGTGTTTATCTGGTACCAATTTATTTTTGGTATTTTTGATATCAAGCCCAGATGCGGGATACCATCGATTCGTGGATTTCTCGGAATTTAAATCTGACACTGAACTGGTAGGTGTCGGAGCTCGGGTTTGATGTTATTCATCCGAGTACATTACGGATTTTTAAAGCCGTGGTTGCGATACGACGGCAATTTGGGGACTTGGCAGCGACAGGACTTCTCCAGGCGGCAAAAGGTATATCTTTCTAATACTATCTTAGCTTTAATGCTCAGTATTAGATTTTGGATGGGTTAGACTATCCCAGCTTGGTGGGATCATATATTCATGCTGGATGAATAGAGATATGTAGACTTGGGTTAGTTGGATTGACATTTGTCAATCTATCCTATTCGTGATCGTTCATGTGAGCGATTAGTGACATATTACGGATGAGATCTTAGAGCAGAGAATGTTCATTCTCTAGTAGCCCCGGTTGTTGAATCGGAAAGCCAAGGTCGAATATGTCGACAATCTATTGGAGGTTTATTCTTTTGATCCTTCTAGACCTTACTATTTATAGTATGCGTTCTAGCTATTGTTAGCTAAGCGAGAACTAGGGATTGCTTATTGTTGTTGGCTTGATCAGCTTAGGATCGACTTACCCTAGTTCAAGGAGTTTCAGACATTTGGGTTGCATGTGCCTGGTTAGGTGACCTGGATGGCACGACTAGGGTTTCTGACCTACATGGATGTAGAAGGGTAGCATTAGCTATATGCTATCATCGTTAGTAGAGGATTGATACATCCTATTCGATGAGGACTTTGACCATGGATCATGTGTACCTGGTTGATGACCTAGAAGGTACAGTTTGATTGGTGACTTAGGCCGATACAGAAAGGTGTGGAGCTAATTGCTTGACACCTATGAGTTACCACGTGTACTTGGTTTGGACAACCAAGGCAATACCTTCGTACTCATGATTTGCGTTGATGCGAATCAATTGGGATATTAGGCCACCTTTGGGTGGATGATGCCGAAGACGACCTTCATGAAATAAAGAATCACTTCGTGATTATGTTGAGATACCCTTGAGAGGTAGAGTGTCTCTATTTCCTTGCTATGGAGTTAACCTCAGAGGTTTTTGAACCTTGAGTGGAGGAATTGAAGAGTTTGGGGGTTTCGAGGCGATGGTCGATTGACTCGCTAGTCACTACGTTATTTTGTGAGGGATTTGACTCATAGATTGGGTGTATGTGGTTAGACAATCTCGATGGTGCATCGGGATGTACGACTCGCTAGGGTGCGGAGGATGTGGAGTTAGCTGTATCCTCATCTTCCGGTGAGATATTGGACATTAATCAGGAGGTTAAAGATGTCCATTGTTTTCGGTTATTATATCCCCATCGTGAAACCTATTAGTTCACCAGATGATAAGGTTGATATCACCGTGGACTTTCTCGTTGGTGTTGAGAGGTTGATTGAGATTGACGAAACTCTATAATATGTTGTATTTTGAGGATTCTATTAGTGGATATGGACCTACCATATTTGTAACTTTTTGATGGATCATTAAGTGGATAAATGATCTTTTGGTAGTTGATTATTTAGGAAGTTGGTTACTCATGGTAGCACATGGTACGACATGTTGGCACAATCTTTAAATTATATGTTATCTTCTGGCAGTTTATTGAAGGATATATATAAATATATATGACCTGTAATGTTTGGGAGGATATTATTGACTTGAGGATACTTGGGGTGATATTCATAAATTTGAACGTTTTACGTTTAAGGATCGAAGTATAGATTTGGAGCTAGTGATCTTAAGATTGAGTGCCCTGGACAGTTGTGATGACTGAATGGTTGTTCGGTTGTATCTGGTTATTGGATGATAACCTCTAGATTGATATATCTAGTTGTTCCGTACCGGTGTAACCTTAGGATATTAGCCGAAGTGATTACTCATGATGGGTACAAATATGTGTAGCTGCTAGTGTGTGCCGTGTGAGGAATGACGAAATTTGGGGACCAAATTTTTGTTAGTGGGGGAGGATGTTAAGTCCGACACTTTTGACGCGAGCCAGAAAATTTTTCGGAAGAAGATCTATGGATTCCGAGACCCAAACTATAATTAGAGGATTAAATCGTTTTGAGATGTTAGTTTTAAGGGTGGATTTGCGAATATGCACTAATTGTTAAGGGCTGATGTGAGATTAGGCAAACATTGAGGGACTTTTCTGTAAAAAGCCACCACTTAAGTCACCTTCACAGCCGATCGTAGCAATAGTTGCTTCGCCGCGTGCCCTAGCCGCACGCCGCTTCTGCCCGATCGAGAGCCGACGCCTCCACGGACTCCTTCGTCTTCCCCACCTCCGGCGAACAACACCCTCGGAAACCAGCCGACGTCGTAGCTTCAATCCCTTGATCTGCAATCCCTCTCGTGAACGGGAGCTAGGGATTTGACCTCGGGCGATTTGGGGGCCGCTGTTATCTGTCAACAAGTCGACAGCGTCATCGCGCTGCAAGAGCCCCACTGGAGGTGAGTTAGGGTTCTTTCCGTCTGGATCTTTCAAGCCGAGGTAGTCGGATTTGTTTTCCTCACTGATTCGAGTTTCGTTTCTCTGCTTGAGGACGATCCAGAGATTGGGCTGGCAGTGTATCAGATAGGTGACTTAGAGTTGGGTACTCATCAACGATGGCAGAGGTAAGAAGATCTCTAGATTAACTAGAATAGCTAGCTTACGATCTGAGCATGCTTCATTGTTCTGTTTCTTGTTGTGGGACTGAAGGATTGAATCTGAGGAGATGAATACGAATTGATTCTCGTGTGTGATGGCAGGGCTAACTCGAAGTTGAATTCGTGCTCCATTTCTTCCTCTCTGTTTCACCTCACTGTGCCGATTAGAGTTGGCTGCCGTGGAGAGCGGTGCCAAGCGCAGGTAAGGATGCATTAGATTTGTGTTGTGATTGATCTGTGGATACCATTGAATTGGAACAGAGTTTTGTTACGAATTGGGTGAATTAGCAGTAGTTCTCCATGCCCTGAGCAATGGAAACGCTTTGTAGAACTTCATTTTTGATTTGTTGTAGTTGGTGAAATTGTGCTCTATTTCTGGTAGGTTTATCTTATGTTGTTGTGAGCTTTGTGTTTGGGATTTGATCTGTGTTTTTGGATTGAAGAGTTAGCTTAGTTCTATGAACATTTGACCTCGAATGATCCTTCTCATATTTTGAGTTTTTGGATTAACACCATTTGGAACATGATTGGGTAGGAACCTGATGCTATTTGAATGGATAGCCAGGTAGCATTCATTTGGGATTATTGGATGTTGATCTTGCATGAGTTTTGTTCATGATCTATAAAGGGTCCAAGCTGGGATCGCCGATTGCTACTAGGATTCGGTTGATGGCCGTGAGGCCTTGTTAGGGTTCTGGTTGTTGATGTGTCTTGGAGCTACCTGTTTTGCTAAGCTTGGATTTTGGCTAGACTTGTGTACTGGTGTTGTTTTTTTTTGGAGTGTTAGAATCTACTTCCAAAGGGTAATGGAAATGGATTAGGATTGGATTTAGCTCCATATGATTTAACCTAATTTCGATAGTTGGATTAATTCTAATACGATGTGGTATTTTGTTTGGTTGGTATCATTTGTAAATAACTAAACTTATGTTCTTTCAGACAAGACATTGATGGTGTTGCGTGTGGGTTGTGGGTTCTGTTTGTGGAGTTGGAATTAATCCATTCAGTTGTTAAAATCCTAAACTAGTTAGGTTGTGGCATGATTAGGGTTAATTGGGGGATTAAACCTAATAACCTAAACTTGATCGATTCGGGTTTCGAAAACCTAATTGGAATCTAATCGGGGTAACATGGGATAATTAAGGTCTAATCATTTAATTATGGTTAATTAAATGAAATAGGATAATTAGGACGATCCTAATTAATTAAAATAGCTCGTTAGCTATAAATTACATATTATTGTAGTTAAATCTTATGCCTTTGATACAGGGCATTGATTGGATTTATCGTTGCTGATTAGCGGACGGGAGGTTCTTTTTGATACGGACTTCTACTCTTGGAGGCGGGTACCCTTTGACTTATCTTTATGATATTGTCATCTTTTATGCATAGACTGTTATAGATAGCAGTAAGATCATACGCTATCCCTGTTATTATACCTGTTCTAGATACTTGTTGTTTATCCCTGAGTTTATTATACCTGTTCTGTATACTTGTTGTCTATCCCTGAGTTATTATACTTGTTCTGGATACATGTGGTTTACCTTTGAGTTAGTATGTGGTAGTTCCATACAGTCTCAGGTAGTGTCATAACTATATGTATGCTTAGAGATCGTGTTGTATCTCCTGCCTTTGACCTTGAGGGAATTGTAGTTTCCAGTCAGTATACCTTGTAGATTCCCTGTATTTCCTGTTATAGGATTTCAGATTGAGACTTAGTATACTGAGGACTTGGGGAGGGAGGTATGTGTATCTATCATACACCATCCTTGCATTGTTGCATGCCGGCGATCAGCGACTCCCTTGTGGTTGAGCCTAATCGTCTTCCGGCACATGATATGCACACACGGCCACTCATGGGTTAGTGGATACCGCTGGGTGTGTGCATTTGCTCTGTATTGCTCCGCTCGTCCGCTCAGGGGTAGTGGTTTCGGAGCGTGGTAGCAAGCAGGGATCCCTTCTCTACCCATAGACCAGAGAAGATGAGAGAGATATCTCCCCCATATATACATGGGGCGGAGCGATAGCTCCACCAGCATCCTGTCCACTCGGTCACTCAGGAGCAGTGATGGCAGAGTGCTGACAGTGTCACAGCTCTACTTCACTCGGCCGACACAGTATCGCCTGTCTCGGTGGCTTGACTGGAGTTAGGGGGTGACCATGGCATTGCACCATGTGCATATTTTGCATCGTGCATTGTTTGCTGCACTTATTTGCTGCACTTGTTTGACATTGCATATTCTGGAGACTTGTTATCTGTGATTACCTGTCTATTGACATTTCCGTGGTACTTATCACCCTCTTTACAGGTTAGATGGATTCAGGTATGTACTTACCCAGTATTTTCAGTTCCAGTCTTTCCCTACTGTTGATATGAGACTGTATTAGCTGAACCCTTATTGTTGGTATAACTTTCTATGCATATCTGTTGGGTATTCGCTGAGCTATGGACTCACCCCGTTGCCATACATTTTATTTCAGGTTGATGCCTGCCAGGAGATCCCTAGCAGCCAGTCCCCAGCTCCAGAGGAGCTCCGCTTGGTTTTATTTTATGTTTATTGTGCTTATGGACCCTGTAGTATTTCCTATGCTTCCGTTGTGGTGTTTCGAACATGTATTCATGTTTAATTCGATGGTATTGTACTTTTGAGTCCTATGTTGGACTTCGCGGAGTTTTGGCTTTGTTCCTGCCCCCTGGCAGCTCAGGTGAGATCGTATTTTGGTTTTACGATAGTTATAGTCATATAACTGTTATTTCTGTATGGATTTGAGGCCTGAGGCCATTTAACTGCGTGGTTGTGATATATTTGTCTGTGTGTATGTGTAAATTGTCCGCCGGACAGGGGAGGTGCTGTCCGATTTTCTATTGGAACAGCGGCTCCTGGGTCTCGGGTCGTGACAATTTATTTTGGTATCAGAGCGTAGGTTCCGATGCCTACGTGTTTTACGGGATTTACGGTGTTTATCTGGTACCAATTTATTTTTGGTATTTTTGATATCAAGCCCAGATGCGGGATACCATCGATTCGTGGATTTCTCGGAATTTAAATCTGACACTGAACTGGTAGGTGTCGGAGCTCGGGTTTGATGTTATTCATCCGAGTACATTACGGATTTTTAAAGCCGTGGTTGCGATACGACGGCAATTTGGGGACTTGGCAGCGACAGGACTTCTCCAGGCGGCAAAAGGTATATCTTTCTAATACTATCTTAGCTTTAATGCTCAGTATTAGATTTTGGATGGGTTAGACTATCCCAGCTTGGTGGGATCATATATTCATGCTGGATGAATAGAGATATGTAGACTTGGGTTAGTTGGATTGACATTTGTCAATCTATCCTATTCGTGATCGTTCATGTGAGCGATTAGTGACATATTACGGATGAGATCTTAGAGCAGAGAATGTTCATTCTCTAGTAGCCCCGGTTGTTGAATCGGAAAGCCAAGGTCGAATATGTCGACAATCTATTGGAGGTTTATTCTTTTGATCCTTCTAGACCTTACTATTTATAGTATGCGTTCTAGCTATTGTTAGCTAAGCGAGAACTAGGGATTGCTTATTGTTGTTGGCTTGATCAGCTTAGGATCGACTTACCCTAGTTCAAGGAGTTTCAGACATTTGGGTTGCATGTGCCTGGTTAGGTGACCTGGATGGCACGACTAGGGTTTCTGACCTACATGGATGTAGAAGGGTAGCATTAGCTATATGCTATCATCGTTAGTAGAGGATTGATACATCCTATTCGATGAGGACTTTGACCATGGATCATGTGTACCTGGTTGATGACCTAGAAGGTACAGTTTGATTGGTGACTTAGGCCGATACAGAAAGGTGTGGAGCTAATTGCTTGACACCTATGAGTTACCACGTGTACTTGGTTTGGACAACCAAGGCAATACCTTCGTACTCATGATTTGCGTTGATGCGAATCAATTGGGATATTAGGCCACCTTTGGGTGGATGATGCCGAAGACGACCTTCATGAAATAAAGAATCACTTCGTGATTATGTTGAGATACCCTTGAGAGGTAGAGTGTCTCTATTTCCTTGCTATGGAGTTAACCTCAGAGGTTTTTGAACCTTGAGTGGAGGAATTGAAGAGTTTGGGGTTTCGAGGCGATGGTCGATTGACTCGCTAGTCACTACGTTATTTTGTGAGGGATTTGACTCATAGATTGGGTGTATGTGGTTAGACAATCTCGATGGTGCATCGGGATGTACGACTCGCTAGGGTGCGGAGGATGTGGAGTTAGCTGTATCCTCATCTTCCGGTGAGATATTGGACATTAATCAGGAGGTTAAAGATGTCCATTGTTTTCGGTTATTATATCCCCATCGTGAACCTATTAGTTCACCAGATGATAAGGTTGATATCACCGTGGACTTTCTCGTTGGTGTTGAGAGGTTGATTGAGATTGACGAAACTCTATAATATGTTGTATTTTGAGGATTCTATTAGTGGATATGGACCTACCATATTTGTAACTTTTTGATGGATCATTAAGTGGATAAATGATCTTTTGGTAGTTGATTATTTAGGAAGTTGGTTACTCATGGTAGCACATGGTACGACATGTTGGCACAATCTTTAAATTATATGTTATCTTCTGGCAGTTTATTGAAGGATATATATAAATATATATGACCTGTAATGTTTGGGAGGATATTATTGACTTGAGGATACTTGGGTGATATTCATAAATTTGAACGTTTTACGTTTAAGGATCGAAGTATAGATTTGGAGCTAGTGATCTTAAGATTGAGTGCCCTGGACAGTTGTGATGACTGAATGGTTGTTCGGTTGTATCTGGTTATTGGATGATAACCTCTAGATTGATATATCTAGTTGTTCCGTACCGGTGTAACCTTAGGATATTAGCCGAAGTGATTACTCATGATGGGTACAAATATGTGTAGCTGCTAGTGTGTGCCGTGTGAGGAATGACGAAATTTGGGGACCAAATTTTTGTTAGTGGGGGAGGATGTTAAGTCCGACACTTTTGACGCGAGCCAGAAAATTTTTCGGAAGAAGATCTATGGATTCCGAGACCCAAACTATAATTAGAGGATTAAATCGTTTTGAGATGTTAGTTTTAAGGGTGGATTTGCGAATATGCACTAATTGTTAAGGGCTGATGTGAGATTAGGCAAACATTGAGGGACTTTTCTGTAAAAAGCCACCACTTAAGTCACCTTCACAGCCGATCGTAGCAATAGTTGCTTCGCCGCGTGCCCTAGCCGCACGCCGCTTCTGGGACGCTGGGCTTTTAGACCGCCCACTACGAGTACTTCTCGATTTATCCTAACGGCCGATGGGAAACTTCCGTGGGACCGGACAAGTCACCCGAGATCTGAAAAACCTCGTTAATCAATTTTTTAAAAAGGGAAGTCCAAATAATATTACTTGGAAAGTGCATTCTATTATTCTATAAGGTACGCCTAAAAAATCAAATGTAGTCCATTTTATTAATAAGGAATGTTTGATAAATATAAACCATCTCTTCTGTGTATATGTTTGAGTCTTCTCATGTGTGACATAGTAGATTAAGACATTAATTATGAATTTATGATATATTAGATAGATTAATTAATATACAAAACATACTTATATTCCCCTTCACCCAATACATAAGTATGAGACTTGTGTCGATATAAAAATGACAAGAATATTTTTTTAACATGTTGAAAGAAGTATTGAATCACTCAGCCTAATTCACACTGATGGGTGCGATTTTAAAGGTACACCAACATAGTGGGAATATGTATTTCATCACTTGTGTAGATGATTACATAAATATGGTTATATGTATCTTCTCCAAAGTTAGAATGAAGATGCAGAGAAATTTATTCTTTATAAGAATAAAGTTGAAAATCATCTTAATAAGAAGATTAAGATGGTGATGAATATGTATCACCGTTCGTTGAGTTGTGTATTGAACATGAGATCATACACGAAATAATGACTCCCTATACTCCTCAGAAAATAGTGTTGTTGAGCAAAACAATTTCACTCTAAAAGAGATGGTGAATGTTCTATGAATACCCCAGATTAGTTTTGAAGTGATCAACCGAGTCAAATTAGGTCATGTGTGTTTTTGATGCCTTGTGTCTAAGTGTGTAAGAATTTAGAAACACAAAAAGTTAAACGAAAAACACAGCGAACGAGAAGGATGACACAGGAATGTAGTTGACGGGCTCGGTGTATCTGAGGGACGAGAAGTTGCGGAAGAGTACATCGGTGGAACGAGAAGGACACATGCGGCGCATTCGAAGGACGAGAAGCCGAGGAGGAAGCCCGCTCTAAAAGAATGCCAGAGTTGGGTTCAGGGTGAGCTCAACTCTAGATGGTCGGAGCATCACCTAAGCGAGCGGGAGCGAAGAATGGTCAATGTTGAAATTGACTATTCGGATGAGCAATGCAGAAGGTACCTCAGTTGTGACTCGATGCGCCTCGCATGAATAATGCTTGAGACGTCTCAGATTAGACTGAAGGCGCCTTTAACACTATCGAGCTATTGAGTAGCCGTTGTTGCATGGATAAATTTTACCCACATGGAGGCACCTTGGATCGCATTGGAGGTGTCTCCAATGCCACGTCGTTAACGGTTACTTATGACCAGAAGGCTATAAATAATATCCTAGAGTTAATAGTTTAATACAACAAATTCATTTTCTATGTTCCTTTCTGAGCTTTCAAAGTCTGTAAGAGGGAACTCCGCCTTCACGAAGGAGTTTCTTTAATGAGTTTTTTAAGTGTCTTCCATTAACAACCACTTAGGTTGTAACTAAGTAAACTCTAAGTCTCTTACAATTTTTTATACTTTTCTTTTTAATTAATTAATGTTTGTGTGTCGTTGGTAAATAGAAGGGAAATTGATTATCTTTAATTGCAGATTATTCACTCCCTCTCTGGCCAAGGAGAAGACGACGAACCATTTCTGGAGAGAACATTGATAAAGGGGCAGCATCTACCAACGAGTCCGACACGGTAAATGGGATACGTCTCAACAAATTATACGAGGTTATTAAAATGTTGTCTAGAACTTTATACAAAATTAGGACTAAATATGTAAATTCAAAGAACAATTATACACACCTCCTAGAATAGTTTGATAAAGTTAAAATTGAAAATTCTAAATTAAAAGGATTATTGAAAACCCAAAAATTAGAGTTAGATAAAATTCCTAGAAATCCAAACTTATTTTTGAATACTTATGTAAGGAAATTTGGAAGGCTTAATTGGTATCTTAAAAATTATATGGGTCAAATTATAAAAGTGTCAAAAAAATATATTCCTAAAAAATTCCAGATAAGTTTATGTAAAAATTTACATTGGGTTTCAAAAACATGTTTAGCCAATTAAATTGTTTTAATTCGCATGCTAAAATTTAATTATTTTTTCTTGATTTATTTTGCTAGAAAATAATTGCTAGAAATTTAGTAGTTATTTGGAAATATTTTTAATAAAGTATTCTTTCTGATTTTAATTACTTTTTTAATTTTTTTGTGATAGTCAAATATATTACGTTAACGTTAGCATAAATATTTTCAGAATTTTTTTACCATTAAATAATTTTCTATGGATTTTTGACAAATAATAACAAATTATTTTACCATAGAATTCTAATTTTAAGAATTTAATATCAAAAATAATTATTTTTTTCAAAAATATTTATTTATTGCAAAAATAAAAAAAGTTTTCTCGATAATAATGTTTAGCATTAACAAATTTTTTTTGGCATTTTTAAAAAATTAAAGATAATTTTCAAATTATTTTTATAAATTTGAGGTTTAATTCTTAAAAATTTTTTATTTGTAAAATAATTTTGAAAAATTATACAATTTTAGATCTACAATGTACCAATCCTTAGAAAAAAAAATCAGTTTTTTTTATATAGATAGCCGCCCATTTTGTATGTGATCAAAGTAGGAGAAATCACGTGGATTAAGTTAAAGAGGATTGCAATTTTAATTAGATATTTATTTCTTTTACTTAATTGTAATATTTTATGTTATGATTGCTTGATTTAATTAATTTGATTATTGTTTAACCCTAAGCTTAATTCGGGTTGATACATATAAGAAAGGAAGAGATTGTAAATATCTCGAGTTAGTTTTGATGTGATAAATTGAGTTAAGTTAGGTCCTATATGTTTTTGATGTCTTGTGTCTAAGTGTGAAGAAACTTAGGAACATAAGAAATCTGCGGCACACGCAGCAGCCAAGAAGAATGAGACGGGAAGGGGGTCGAAGAACTCAGTGCATCCGAAGGACGAGAAGCTGCGAAAGAGTATACTGGTGGAGCAAGAAGCATGCGTGTGACACATTCGAGGACGAGAAACCGGGGAGGAAGCCTGTTTGAGGAGAAGATCGGAGTTGAGTTCAAGGTGGGCTCAACTCTGGACGGTCAGAGCATCACCCAAACCAGCGGGTGCGAAGGAGGGTCAATGCTTAAATTGACCATTTAGATGAACAATACAGAAGGCGCCTCAGTTGTGACTCGAGTTGCCTCGCATGAACAGTGCTCGAGGTGTCTCAGATTAAACTGAAGACGCCTTTAGCACTGTAGAGCTATTGAGTTGCTGTTGCTACGTGGATAAATTTTATCCACATGGAGGCATCCTAGATCGCATTGGAGGCATCTCTAATGCCATGTCATCAACGATTACCTGTGACTAAAATGTTATAAATAGTACTATAGAGCTAGGAATTTAATACAACACCTGAATACTCCGCCTTTACGAAGGAGTTTCTTTAGTGAATTTTTCAACTGCCTTGGATTAACAACCACTCAAGTTGTAACAAAGTAAACTCTAAGTCTCTTATTATTTTTTATGTTTTTCTTTTTATTTAATTAATGTATGTGTGTCCTTATTAAATAGAAAGCAAGAGAAATTGATTAATTTTAATTGCAGGTTATTCACCTCTTTAGCCAGTCCAACTCGATCAAACATTCTTTTATTGAGCTTTGGACTACCAAAGTGAATGCTGGGGGCTTGAAATAAGCTTTGAAGCAATGACATCAAAAGTGTGATACTGCGTGAATGAAAGTGAATTTAAGATCAATAAATGTGTTAAATGTGCATGAAAGACATATGAAATAACTATCATATTATGTCTTTACGTAGATACCATATTTATTATTGTGAATAATGATAGAATAATCAAATATGGTAAAGTTATCTTGAACTAAAGATTTGATATGAAAGATATGAGCCCGACTGATATGATTCTAAGAATGAAAATTCTGAGAAGTAAAAAGACTTGTTCTTAATCGGTCTAATTATGCGGTTAAGATTTTTGAGAAATTCAACAAGTGTGTTATTGCGTTAGAGTCAATATTTGTCGAAAAATCAAGAAGAGAGTATATCTCAGAATACTCTAGAGGGATTGTAAGTTTGATGCACTTAATAAGTTGCAAATGATATATATGAGTAATCTCGATGTTGAGCATTAAAAAGAGATAACAAGAATACTAAAGTACTCGAGTTGTACTCGTGATTATAGACGGCACTACACGAGATATCTTGTTGCGATCAAATGATACAATAATACGAATTGGATATCAAACATGACAGATTCTAGATCCACAAGTGAATATGTATTCACTTTAAGATTTGTGCAATTATTTCATAAAAATCAACAAGTAAACCGTAATAATCGGATTCATTATAAAGTCAGAGTTTGTAAAATTTGACAAATGTGAAAAAAAGGTTGAATGATTATGACAATATTTAGAAGATGTTTCTAGATGGTTGAAATGTGTGTCGATAATTTACATTCATTGCAATAGTCAATCAACAATTGACCCGGTATAGAGCCCTCGATATATATATCGTAGATATAATATCATTAGATAATTATTCTCAACGGAATTTATTACTATTGACTATGTATCATCAAAAAATAATCTAGTGAATCTTCTAACAATGGGTTAAATAGAGAGTTAATTGCAAGTTCATTACAAGAAATAGGTGAAATGTTAACGTCGATGCTGACTGTAGGTGAAAAGCAAACTCAATCTATACCGATTAGAGATTTCACGAACTAGTTTTAAATGAACAATCAAATTGCACAAAAAGGTAATTACTATGAGGAAACGACATGATGTATTAGTGAATGGATAAAGGATAAGCATTTGTTGCTTTTAATGATAATAGTAAAGTAATAGAAAAATACTCTCGAGAGTTCACCTATATGAGAAAGAAGTAGGGCTGCTTCAAAAAAAATTAAAAGCACAATTTTTAGCGTTTCTCACACAACCAGACATATTTATGGTCATAAACGAACATACTCATGAGACCTATATCAGGGAAAGTCCTAGGTGAGATATGTTCATGCTTACATAAACGATAGAATAGTTCAAAGATATCACTCTTATTGCTCAGCTAGTGAGCAAATAAATTTTTAAAGGAAAAGTTCAAAAGGTAGCACTTAAGACCATCTCCAACCCTTAACACCAAATTTGGTATCATTTTCACATCAAAATGGTGTAATTTCAACACCAAATACTATTTCAACTCCAACCCATTCATACTATATCACACCAAAAAGGAATATTCCTTAAAATATTTTTTTTCTTATTCATCTATTCATAATTTAATTATTGATTTAAATTTTAATTTAGTAATCATTTTGAATATAATTATTATATTTAAAATTAATATTTCATTTATATTTAATAATTTTAAAAAAAATTATATCCAATTAATATATATATATAAAATTATGATTTTCATTTTTAATATTTATTACATAATTATTCGGATATAAATATATTTTAAAAATATTATAAAATCATACACAATTAAGATAAAATATATTACTAATATAACACAGACTATTAATATTATAAAATCATACACAATTAAATCTTTATAACTATGTTTAATAAAATTAAAATACGTTATTATATTTTTTAATTTATATTTATAATAAATAATTAATATTATTAAATACTTATGGAAAAAAAATTTATTATAAATTAATTTTTATATATGATATTTAGTAATATAATATTTACTAATATATATTATATTTACTGATTATATATTATAATAAATTTTTTAAATATAAAAATAAATAAAAAAATAATATAACTAAATTTGGTGTTGCAATAGTGCAACATCAAATTTGGTGATGCACTGTTGCAACACCAAAAATGATGCTGAATTTAGTCATTGGTTGAAATATTATGATGTAATTTTTATACCAAATATAGTACAATTGCATCAGTTGGAGATGACCTTACCTATCCTATATATGACTAAATTATCTAAGATTATTACTGTCACGCCCCGAGACCCAGGAGCCGCTGTTCCAATAGAAAATCGGACAGCACCTCCCCTGTCCGGCGGACAATTTACACAAACACGCAGATAAATATATCACACACAATATATATATAACACAACCACGCAGTTTAAAGGGCCTCAGGCCTCCAATTCACACATATATAACTGGTATATAACTATAACCGTCGTAAAACCAAAATCCGAACTCACCTGAGCTGCCAGGGGGCAGGGGGCAGGAACAAAACCAAAACCAAGCGAAGTCCAACATAGGACTCAAAAGTACAACACCATCGAATAAAAACATAAATACATGTTCAAAACAAGGCAACGGAAGCAAAGTATATACTACAGGGTCCATAACCGAAAAACAATATAAACTAAAACAAAGTCAAAGCTCCTCTCGAGCTGGGGACTGGCTGCTAGGGATCTCCTGGCAGGCATCAACCTGAAATAAAATGTATGGCAACGGGGTGAGTCCATAGCTCAGCGAATACCCAACAGATATGCATAGAATGTTATACCAACAATAAGGGTTCAGCTAATACAGTCTCATATCAACAGTAGAGAAAGACTGGAACTGAAATTACTAGGTAGATACATACCTGAATCCATCTAACCTGTACAGAGGGTAAGAAATACCAGTGGAATACCAATAGACATATAAGCACAGATAACAAATCTCCAGAATATGCAATGTCAAACAAGTGCAGCAAATAAGTGCAGCAAACAATGCACGATGCAGAATATGCACATGGTGCAATGCCATGGTCACCCCCTAACTCCAGTCAAGCCACCGAGACAGGCGATACTGTGTCGGCCGAGTGGGTAGAGCTGTGACACTGTCCGCACTCTGCCATCACTGCTCCTGAGTGACCGAGTGGACAGGATGCTGGCGGGGGACCGCCCCCCTACCTCATGTATATATGAGGGAGCGTCGCTCTCATCTTCTCTGGTCTATGGGTAGAGAAGGGATCTCCGCCTGCTACCACGCTCCGAAACCACTACCCTGAGCGGTCGAGCGGAGCAGTACAGAGCAAATGCACACATCTACGGTATCCACTAACCCCTGAGTGGCCGTGCGTGCATATCATGTACCGGAAGACGATTAGGCTCAACCACAAGGGAGTCGCTGATCGCCGGCATGCAACAGTGCAAGGATGGTGTATGATAGATACACCTAACTCCCTCCCAAGTCCTCAGTATACTAGGTCTCAGTCTGAAATCCTATAACAGGAGATACAGGTAACCTACCAGGTATACTGGCTGAAAACTACAGATCCCTCAAGGTCAAAGGTAGGAGATACATCACGATCTCTAAGCATACATATAGATATGACACTATCTGATACTGTATGAAACTAACACCATAATAACTCAGAGATAAACTACAGGTATCCAGGACAGGCATAATAAACAGGAATAACCAACAAGTATCCAGATCAGGCATAATAACCAGGGATAAATAACAAGTATCCAGAACAGACATAATAAACAGGGATAGCGTATGATCTTACTGCTATCTATAACAGTCTATGCATAATATAATGACAATATCATAAAGATAAGTCAAAGGGTACCCGCCTCCAAGTAAGAGTCCGTATACGAAGAGAACCTCCCGTCTGATACTCCGCAACCCAAAAGTCCAAATCAATGCCCTGTACCAAAGGACATATTTAATAGCTATTACAAAATAGAATAGCAACTAGCCAGAAAATCTCTAAACCATATTAGAGTTTACCTAATTGTCGTAATCATTTAATTATCCCAAATTAGATGATTATCATAAGTTTTCGCGGTGGGGTTCAAACTTAGGTTTAATCTGAACCTAACACAAGATCTAGCTCAAGATCAAAACTTCCACCAAACATCAGATCTAATCCTGAAACACAGAGTCACGAAACCGGATCAACAGAGATCAAGGGACACATCTCGGCAAAACAAAAGGGAAACCATACCACCACATGTTCACTACCAAGATCAGAAACACTCCAACCCTATAGACATTACCAAAGTTAAAGGAAGACTCCAATCAAACACAAGTCCATGAATAATACGGCCAAACATAGAATTGATCCAAAGTTTCCCAATTCAATTCCAACCAACTTCATCTCATTGTAAGCAACCCGACACAGGTTTAACATCTGTACAAACACCATTTCGTTTCATATTAACATGCCATTCATGAGCATCCACCAATCTAAACTGCAACCCTTAAGGTTTTGCTATCAATACTCCAATTAAATCCAATAAATATTTCTACATCACACAAAGCCGTAGGATTAAGGAAACCACCAATTCCTTCTACTGATCTATCATGGTATAAAAGAAGCACCAAACCAAACTTCATTACAGATTGATCTTCATCCTACAAATTAGATTCCAAAATAAAACAAGCAATTCCATTACTGAATTAAGCTTACCTCACAGTCAACAGGAGGAAAAACTTCACCCAGCAGTGGAGTTCTCACGACAGAGACCTCCCTCAGCTCCACAGCAGAAAACCGACAATTCCTCCGCGAACTCTAGATCTGTATCAAGGGTCGAAATCCCAATCTTAACCGAGGAGGCCACAGCGATCCCTAATCGATACGATAATGAAATCAAAAACCGTATCAAGCTCAATCCCAGGAGACGAGTCATGACTTGACGGACTCGGCTTACCTCTATTGTGGCCGGAGATCGTAGCTTTGTTGGCTACCTCCGGCGATGACCTCCCGATGGAAGTTTCCCCGTAGGACAGCCCCAAATCCCACAGCCCACCGCGGTCTCTCACCCCCAACTCCAGTCGTAGACCCTAGATCCGAGGAGAAGGCTGGGCGAAGTAGATACGCCGGAGTGGAGGAGAAGAGAAGAGAAGAGAAGGTGGGCGATTGGCTGTGGATCGAGAGAGAAAGCGGCGGCTAGGGCTCGCGGGCGAGAGAGACAAGAATGAAGCGAAGTGGAAGTATATTAAGGGTTGGCATTTTTGCACTTTAGTCCAAATCTTTTGGATTTTTACCCGCCTGCCCCTAAGTTCTAAGTTTATTTATACATTAGTCCCTATAACTATTAGTTTTAATTACAAGTTAATCCCTATTTTATGTCCAAGGCTTCGGAAACTCTTAAACCTTTCTCCCAAATTCGATAAACCCTAGACTCAATCCGGAAAAATCTCGAAAAATTTTCTGGTCCGAATTTTCGAATCGCCGTATTTTACAATTACATATATTGTTTCCTTATATGGGGGATTATTGAAAAAAATATGAATGAAAATATGACTCGTGGATTATTAATCCTACATTAGAAGGATGACATTACGATTGATATATAGTGTAGAAGGGGGTATAAAGAGGGGCCTATAAATGTAGGCTCTGAATTGTATTAATTCAAATGATTGTTGTGTGAATACTATTGCATGCAATGGACCATAGTCAGGGGCATAATGTACCATATGAATTAGTCAAAATTTGTCATCAATCTGTTTTTGCATGCACTCGACCAATGTGGCTCGATTAGGAGTGTTGTATGCTCATGGGATGGACTGATGGCTAACACATATGATATTGACATTTTAAAATTTACGAGTTAAAATTTGGCAAAGTCAATTCGTCCATCCTTTCTATACGCTAATTATAGTATCCGAATAAATAACTTCGTAAGTTATCTTCTGTATATTGATTCCGAAATGAATTGACTGAGCCTCCACAGGCATAGCTGAGATAGTAAAAGGTTGGTAGATTGCTATTAAAGGTTTTGGATTTGAGCCACGGGGCGGGTGGGGCATAAATTCCTGCACCCTGTGTAAAAAGTCTCTCCCTCCTAACCTTTTGCCTTCTCAGTCACCGTGATTTACCTCATCCGTATTGATCCTGGGACGGACTGACGGGAGTGCTGGGGGCGAGCGTTTCGTCTTTTGCCACTGAAATGAATTGACTTAGAAATTAAAAATGAACTAATCGTCTTTGATAATCTCAATTAGGACCGTCGTATCTTATAGCATGTCACATGCGTTGCATATTTTTTGTCAAATGGGGTATGAATCCAGAGACGTTGAACTTTTAAACCGTCCATCGTGAACGTTTTTCAATTTATCCTGATAATCGATAAATTTTTTTTATAAAATCGAATTAATCATCTCATCTGTTATATCATTCAACATTTTTTCCCCCCTAATTGCCAAATGCTTTGACATGCTCATGTCACACATGCTTTTGCATGAGGATGAGGATGCGTGTACCTTAGAAATCTCTTACAACGTGGAGTTCCTCCGTCGTATCTTATGGCAAACTCCTCCGTCGTATCTTATGGCACGTCACATGCGTTGCATGCTTCTTGCCAAATGCTTTGACATGCACATGTCACACATGTTTTTGCATGAGGATCCGTGTAGCTCATAAATCTCTTACAAAGAGGGGAGTTCCTCCGTCGTATCTTATGGCACGTCACATGCGTTGCATGCTTCTTGCCAAATGCTTTTGCATGAGGATGCGTGTAGCTCAGAAATCTCTTACAAAGACGAGTCCCTGATGAATGAGAAAAGCCAAGAAGTAGAAGAAAGAAAAGGAAAACAAACGAGGAAAGAGCTCTTTCCATTTGATTTCCGTCTTCTTCTTCGTCGTCGTCGTCGTCGTCTGCTGCTGCTGTCGTCGTTCTATCATGCAGTTTTATATTTGTTAGATGTTTATGATAGCGTTTAGATATATATATGTTTAATTTGCCATGATAATAAGTTAATTGTGTTCATGATTTCGTCATTTTATTTTTGGAAAATAAATATCCAAATATGATCTTTTAACATTATTAATTGAAGGAGATGAATCTGTTTATTCCTCGGATGACACTCTAGCTCCACGTAATCTACTCGGACTTAGGCTCTATGTTTGTTCGGCGTTCGTCATGAGTCTTCAACATTAGCTTCATCGACTCGGGCAACTCAACAAATTCTCTTTCCCACTCAAATTTGGACAGCCATAGACAAAGTTGATGACCAATCTATTCAACTAGGCCAGCAGTTTGAGATAATCAATTCGAAGTCATTTTGATAGCGAAGTTATCTCTGTCTCTTCTACAAATTATGAATAAAGATCCAACGTATACCTGATGTTTGTGTTTTTTATAAATATCAAATAAACTTCATCGAAGTGGGACGGTGTTAGACTGAAGAAATTATTCATTGTTGGGGAAAAAAGACTGAGTTTTTCCTTTAAAAAAAATGTAAATGCACTTTAATTCGTTGATGTAGTACATCAACAAACGAAATTGATCCATCATTTAAGATGTTGTTGCAAGGCAAATTAATTTGTTCACTTGTCAGATCAAGTTAGGCGTCTTTATGATTCCTCTTTTATTTTAGGATGCGTTTGGTTGAGGATTATTCTTGATAATCTTGATTATCCATCTAAGATTATCAATAAAAATCTTGCTTGGTTTAGATAATCAGCGATTCTCAAGTAATGATCGATGCCCGACACATCAGCAAAAGGGCCATGCAATCCGGAATCGGAAACTTTTAGGAAAGTAAGGGGGCATTTGGTTTGCGTTTTCCAGCTTATTTTCCATTTTCATTTTCTGTAGAAAATACGATTTTCTGGAAAATATATTTGGTTTGCATTTTTCAGTTTTGTTTTCTAGAAAAAAAATATAACGTTTTCTGGAAAACTAGAGAATGAAATAAAGTCATTTTCCAGAAAACGAGAAAATTCGATTTTCTAGAAAATAAAAATGAAAAATGGAACAAACCAAACACCCTCTAAGATTTTTCTTGATTCCAGGGTTATAAAACATATCTTTCCAAAATTATTCTCCAATATTTACCTTGGCAAAAGAGATATTATTCGCGGGCGACCACCGGCAACGACATTAGGTGACTGCCCTGCCGCCACTAGCGGTCGACGCCGGCGACCGACGACTGTCAGCGGCGACCGACAATCGTCGATCACCTGCGACCCACGACCACCGCCGGCCGGTGACCGGCGACAACGGTCGGCGACCATTATTCGCGGACGACGACCGACAACCATCGTCGGCGACCGACTATTATTCGCGGCCGACAACCGACAACGACAATCGGCGATCACCGCCAACAGCCGACGACTGAGGGTACGAATATGTATATAATATTATCTTACCTTTTATTTTAAATTTATAAGCATATAATATTATTATACTTAAATTTAACTAAAGGGTAATACGATAAAATATTATATTATATCATAGATTATTACTTTAAAAAAAATAAGATTTTATTTGATTATATAAATTGAATCAAACAATTTCAGATTATATTATATTCCCCATTATCTCGATTAAATTATTATTTGATAATCACATAAATTAAATTATATCTGATAATTTAAATCAAATACACCCTTAGTTATTATAGCTGAGGAGGCATGACTGAGGGGGAAAAAATAGAGGAGGCTTTGTACTTTTCGCTGAAAGATACGCAGATTTTGTTAAAAGACATTCTTGATTATCTATAAATTTTCTATATGAAATGGCTAAATATCTTTGATAGATAAAACATACTGTTAGATAAGTCGCCTTGTCTAAGATGGTTCAAAGTCTTTGCTAATTGCTACTTTTCTTGGTTTCCTAAATTGATTCGGATTTTGAAAACAAACAAAACATAAGGGAAAAAAAAACCATGAGACACGAGGGAGCTGGGGACAAAAACAAAAAGCTTTATTAGATGTACTTTAAATACCCATCCAACTTTCTACTAAATCGGCCAAAAATATATAATAGTTTGATAATTATCAAATAATATATTAATTTGTTTGATCTTTTCATTCCATCCTTCTGGTCAATTACATGCAACCACAGTATCTCTCTCTTTCTCTCTCGATTTTATTATTCGAATTTATTTTTTTAAAACATCATCATTAAAGAAAATCGAAAAAAAAATAATTAATAATGATTCCGACTCAGCTTACAGATACCTCACCCAGCCAATCTGACATCACGAGAGCCCAATGAAAGGGCCAACATCTCAACCGGAGAAGCCTCGAGCTAAGAACTCTCTCGAATCGTTGATCGACCGCCCTTGACAGAGGTTGGGCAGGTCGAGCCTAAGCACCTCTCGACTTAGCCACCCAGTTCAGGTCCCCGACCCAAGGCTGGGTCAGGTAATTCAGTTCTCAGCACCCTATGGATCGGACAGCCAGAAAACCTAAAGGACGTCAAGGTAGATATAGCCCGGCAAACTCCCAACTCATGGTGTACCCCGTGTCTCGCGGCTATATTACACCCAACCCGGTCCATACCATCGGGCCCGCCAGTCGGTATTCGATCTCCGGACCAGCTCCTCCTTACGGCACCCCTGCATCAAGACACTTTTAGTACGACCATGACGTCGGGGATATTGCACACCTTACTCATTCATGACACACATCGCGAATATCCCGCTAACTCGGTGTTAAAATACTAAAAAAATTAGAGGGGCTAGAAGGTAAAGTTAACCAAACTTAAGGGCTTGCATGAGTTTGGGCTAAATCTAGAGGGCTTAAATGCAAAAGTCACCATCATTTAATACCTTCTCCTTGTGATAACCTAATCGGCCGCAACTCTTCGTTCGAGTTCTTTTTCTTCTTCCCTCACGGTGCGATCGACGAAACCACGCGGCGATCTCGGCCTTCTCCGTCCTCTTCTATTTCTTCTTCGATTCTCGGTTGCCACTTCTTTCCACTGGCGTCAACGATTTCCTTCCTTTCTTCCCTTGCGATTGGGGGCCAGACGACGAGGGGCCGGCCGATCTGCGCGTGTGGACTCTCCGGAGTTGGGCTAGGTTTTATGGCCAACGTTGCTTCCTCTGGTAAGTCCCGTTCTCTTTTGGTTGTAGATCGCGGTTTGTATTCGGCGATTCTATTATGATCTGTGGGTTCTTTGTGGTCGATTCAGAGGAGTGCTGACTTTTGCCCTAATTTCGGACGGGAGGTTTGCCGGAGACAAGGAGGATCACCAAAAGGAGCTGAGCTGATCGGATGTGAGCGGAGATCCTCCTGTCAGAGTCAATCCGGGTAAGGAAGTGGTTGATGATTTGATTGGTGTGTGAATTCTTCATCTTTGTTCAGAATCGAGATCTTGTGTTCTACTATGTGTTTTGGATCTCGGAGTGGGTTTGAAGGCTTAATGGGTTTCAGCGATCATGTGCTTGGATGAGGGGAAATTTGATCAGTTTTGATTTGTGATTTCATCTCGTTTTTGATCAGTTTGCGTTAGATCTATTTGACTCATATAGTGTGATCTGATCTCGATTTTTCCTTTGAACTGGCCGTGAGTTTTGTTCTTCGAGCGTTCTTTGATGTAGTTGGATGGCATAGGTAATTTGGATGATTCTTGTTCTGTTTGGGTAGATTAAATTATGTGTGTGATCTGTTCTTGAGCTTGCCGTGGGTTGGTGAGGTTGATCGGGTGATGAAGCTGGGAATTAGCTAAGGTTGTGTGATTGAAGTGAAGCTTGATCTGGGAGGCTGTTGTTTGTTTGTCTTGAACTCAGAATAGGATGCTGCTCTTGTGTTCTGTAATTAATTTGGTTTGGAAGTGGACTGCGGAATTAGGGGGTTCATTTGGCTAGGTATCATATGGAATTGTAGCTAAGTTAAGTTGTATTTTGATACAGGACATTGATTTGATTCCTTTCGGCGCGGATATTATATTTTCGGACGGGGGATTCTCGTCACGTGGATTTCTTCATATCGAGGCGAGTACGCTGGACTTATCTTTACTAGATATAGTCATCTGTGATGCATAGCTAGATATGGTAACAGTAGGGTTACCAGATAGTTTTATTCCTGTACTTCTATTCCGATATTTGTTATCTGCTTAGGTTACTGTTCCATATTTCTGTATCTGTTAGATTTACAGATAGCATACCTTATACCTCGCGCTAGGGTTTAGGCTATGGTGCATCCCGGTTATTTATACTACTGCATTTCATATAGTGACAGTAGGGTTAGATAGCGGGTGATGCATGGGATAGTGACATGCATCATCGTGCACGTAGCATAGGCGGACGACCTTTGACTCCCTGGAGGTTGAGATGGGTCGTCGTACGTGCTACTGGTGTAGGGGCATATGCAGGCGACCTTTGACTCCCCTAGAGGTTGAGATGGGTCGTCATACCTGCCACTTTACCTGTCGTGTAGTCCCAGTTCCACTCTTCGTTAGTGGATTATAGGCCACGACGCTCCGACAGGTCCCCTACCTATCCGATGATAGTGAGGGGCAGGGAACGTCACTTTGTCCGATGACAGAGTACGTTCAGGGTCTGAGACCCGGCTCATTCGGTGTCGTGTGAGGCACGACGATGGCCGTTTAAGTGGAGGGAGGACCCGGTCAGAGCCCTACCCACTCGGTTTCGCGTAGAGGCGATAGTAGCCGACTGGCGTCAGGGGTAACCCATGCTGCATCATGAGCATACTGTGCATTGATGCATCTGGTTGTGATTGCTCTACTTGATTGCTGCACTTGGTTGACATGCATACTACGGGGATGGTTCGGCACAGGTAGGTATACTTCTCGTCTGCTGGTTTAGATCTGCTTTTATTATTACTGCACTTTCTTCTATAGTTGCCGGTACTTACTGTTATTAATATCTCCTTGTGCATACCTGTGTATTCGCTGAGTTCTAGGACTCACACCGTTAGACCTGTTTTTCTCTATTTCAGGATGATCGACTGGAGTGCCTGTCTGCCTGTCCCTGTGTATGTGTGTCGAGGCGACTTCCGAGGATTTTTCTTGTATTCGTTGTGGGTACATGTTGGTACCCTTCTTATTCATCTTCTATTTCTGTTTCTTCACCTTTTCCGCTGTAGTATTTTCGATATGGTTGTATTTTTGTGTGCCATGGAGGCCTTCGTTTTACTTTACTTTGTCGTAAGTCGTACCGGTACGCATCGTTTTGTTTGATGACGTCGTTTGTTTTATGCGTTCGGTGCCTTGTTCCAGCTCTATAGGCTTGGGTACAGGCTTACCGCGAGAGTCGATGTGCTAGGGTTTTCGGATTGCCCGCCGGTTCGAGGGAGAAGCAGTCCGGTCGGTATCGGACGAGCGGCTCCTCGGGGCGTGACAATTTATTAGGATTCAGGAACTATTGTACTTGTCCTGGAGGTCAAGGGTTCGAATCCTAGGGAAGGCAAAAACCCACTGCCAGGGGTGGGAAGACCGTAGGGTCGCCGACCTAGAGGGTTGCCTGCGGGGACCATAGAGGCGGGGCCGCTACACTCGGTACGTACGGTTGTACTATCCGAGCACCCCATACCACGCCGCGGTACCTATAGGTGCTCTCCCACGAGCTGACAAGCATTATACCCGTCTCATTGACATAGACAGGGATTGTCAGCTCCCCGACTATATGAGTCTCTCCTTTCCTCGTTCCGCAGATATGCGTAATCGCACTCCCCTATACTATATTTCCTTTAGCTGCCTTATACTCCTGCGGACACTTGATCGTCGGAGGGCCTGACCGGGGAAATTCTTCGACGGGTTTATTAACGGTCATTTTTTCGCATGTCGGAGCTAGGTCAGTAGCTCGGAATACTAGGGAGACCATCTAACTTTTGGAACTTCCATCTCGCTTCACGACAAGATCAAATAACATATTTAAATTTTTTACCATATCAAAAATTTATATGATCTCAAATAAATACAATTAAAATTCTCATTGTCATTTATATCAGCCCAGGACATGAACCGATTGCTGCCGTCACCCACCCCTCATTCTTCGAGGCAACAACAGCATCTCCAATTTGGTGGCCCCACCGTCGAAAGAAAGAAAGAAGCTGGGCTCGCTTCCTAACCTTTCACTGTCATCTCAGCAGAGAAAATAAAAGCCCTTTAAAAAAGCTTCATTAGAGATGCACTAAGTTGGCTCAACATAAATCTCAGTGATCGGAATCATTGCCCCGTGCTACAAATAGATGGGCCACATGCAGGAATGAGACAAGATGCCCCGGGATTACGATGGTATGCTAATTAATTGTTATATTAAATATTTATAATTTAATTTTTAATTACGATGTATTTTATAAAAAAAAAATTTATATAAAGCACGAGTCCTGAGGTTAAGCTTCTAATCCTGAAACAGATCTTCTAGATTATCGCTCTTATTAATTTATCTCAGTGATCAATAATAAGAATTGTTCGTAGACTAAATTAATCAACTTACATTCTTTTGGACAATATTTATTGTTTAGGAAGAAGACGAGACGGGTAATTAATGGAACACAGCAGTACTCCTGATCAATCGTTTAGCTGGCCACAACTACGGTAACACGACGCACTCTTCTTCATCCTCAAGTTAGAAACATTCCAACCACCACCAAATTAACGAGGAGAGAAAGAGGATGCAACCTAAATACCTAATGCATCTTGATCCTGGCCTAGTTCACGGGTAGCTTAGCCGATCAATCTGGCGCTGCGTCTGGATGGGGTCGAGAACGAGATCCCAGAGTCCAAGTAAACCAAAGAGCTCAGGCGGGCAGTCAGGCTGATAGAATCCGGCCTGATCCAACCTACTTGAGGACCTCGGGAAGCCGACCCTGACTCGAATGCACACGGCGTTAACGGAGACTCAAGGGATGGGCCGACAAAGGCCCGACCCAAGGAGTTCTCGAACTGAGGAACCCTCGAACACCCAATCGCCCGACCCTGGATCAGGTCGTGTGGGCCGATACCGAGCATCCCCTGACTCGGTCACCAAGGCCGGCCACCCGTCCCAGGGCTAGGGGCGGGTGGGTCAGTTCTAAGGATCTCCTAGCTCTACCACTCAACCATGTAACCAGAGAGTGGGTGAATCGGATACATCTACGCACCCCCCAACTCGGGGCGTACCCTGCGTCACTCGGAGACATTACATCTGACCTGGCCAATATCACTCGGGCCAACCGATCAGCAATCTACCTAAGGACCTGTCCTCCCTTACGTCACATCTGCTTCAGGACATCATATGCACGACTATAATACGGGGGTCAGCGTAAGCCTTACTCATCCATGGCACACGTCACGTGTTGGGGTTGCAAGTTGCAAACATAGTCCCACATCTAAACACATGGGAAAAGATCAAAGGCTTATAAGGAATAATGATATTACCATTGGCATGAGACATTTTTGGAGAGCCCAAGAGCAAAACCATGAGGGCTTAGGTCCAAAGTGGACAATATCATGTCATTGTGGAGATATCTAAATTTCTTTTGGTTCTAACATCGCGGATGTCCCGTTGACTCCGTACTGCTGTATTACCCGAGCACCCCGCGCCTTCCTTTTGGTTCTAACATCGCGGATATCCCGCTGACTCCGTACTGCTGTATTACCCGAGTACCCCGCGCCATTCCGCCCTTCGATGGGTCAGGCACAGCGGCGCCGATTGGTGCCTTCCTGTGAGCTGACAAGCACGCACATCCCTGTCTCATGCGGGTATCGAAAGACGATTGACACAGACAAGAGTTGTCAGCTCCCCCGACTATATAAGTCGATCCCTCCCTTCTTTATTTCGTAGGTATGCACAATCGTGCTCTCGTCTACTACTTCCTTTGTTTTGCTATACTCCTGCGGATACTGACTTAATCGTCTGATGACCTGACCAGGGATTTTTCCCGTCGGATTTGCTAATGGTCATTTTTTCGCAGATCGGAGCCAACATCAGTAGCTCGTGGTGCTCAGGAGATCATCTCGTTTTTGGGAGTCCATCTCACTTCGCGACATGATCGCATCTAAAAACTGCTACCATGCATAGATCGACTTAGAAGCTGTTAGCACGTTCTCTAATTTGGTATCAAATTTAAATTTGTATATGACGATTGGACATGCATGACCAACTACGCTAAAGCTACTAATTATCAATAGATCTAACATTTTGTAGGGAACTAACTGAAATTAAGGATGATCACCTTGGAGGGTGTCTAGCTAACTGGAGCCCCATGCCGGCCAACTCCATTCTTTAATTGAAGTGCTCTGCACTCTACGCTTCACCTACAACGCCATAGTGATCCCTCCACGTTTAACCTTTCCGATCGCCTCTATTTAAGGCGGCCACCAACATGCTCAAAGTGCGTACCACTCAGCCACCAACCATGAGCTTCTCCGTCACCAGAATCTCTCAATCTTTCGTCGCTCCGGCCGCTCCCACTCCGGACGAGACGCTCTTCCTCTCCGTCGTCGATCGCGTCGCCGGCCTCCGGCACATGGTGCGGTCGCTCCACGTGTTCAAGCACGGCCGCGAGCCTGCCAAGGTCATCAGGGAAGCGCTGGCCAAGGCGCTGGTGCCGTACTACGCCTTCGCCGGCCGGTTCGTCGACGACGCCGAGCACGGCGAGGTTCGGGTCGCGTGCACCGGCGAGGGCGCCTGGTTCGTGGAGGCGACCGCGAACTGTAGCCTCGAGGACGTCAGGGATCTCGACTTCCCGCTCGTGATCTCCGAGGACGAACTGCTTCCTGTTCCCGGCCATGAGTTTGACCCCATTAACCTGCCCGTAATGATGCAGGTAACGGAATTCGCTTGTGGAGGCTTCGCCGTCGGGCTCATCTCCGTCCACACGATCGCCGACGGCCTCGGCGCTGCCCAGTTCGTGAACGCCATCGGAGACATCGCTAGGGGGCTTCCTAAGCCGGCCGTCGACCCTGTTTGGTCTCGTGAGGCCATCCCCAGTCCTCCCAAACTGGCTCCTTCGGCTCCTCCCCTGTTCGACTCCTTCAAGCTGGTGCACGCCACGACGGACGTCCCCGAGAGCGCCGTCGACCAGATGAAAGCCAAGTACCTCGAACGCACCGGCCAGCGCTGCTCCACGTTCGACGTCGCCATCGCCAAGCTGTGGCAGTCGCGCACCCGCGCCATCGGGCTCAGCCACGACGCCGACGTCCACCTCTGTTTCTTCGCCAACGCCCGCCACCTGATGCAGCCGGTCCTGCCGCGCGGCTTCTTCGGCAACTGCTTCTACCCGGTGTCGGTCACCGCCCGCAGCGGCGAGGTCGCGGGGGCGGAGCTGGTGGAGGTGGTGAGGATGATACGGGATGCCAAAGCGCGGCTGCCGGCGGAGTTCGAACGGTGGGCGAAAGGGGACTTCAAGGCGGACCCCTACGAGCTCACCTTCCGCTACAACTCCTTGTTCGTGTCGGATTGGACGCGGCTGGGGTTCCTAGACGTGGATTACGGCTGGGGGAAGCCGCTCCACGTGATCCCCTTCGCCTACTTCGACTTCATGGCGGTGGGGATCATCGGGGCGCCGCCATTGCCGAGGACAGGGACGCGGATCATGACGCAGTGCGTACAGGAGGAGGAATTGGACACGTTCATGGAGGAGATGAGTTCTTCAGACGGGGTGATTAATTAGATATATGATGATATGCGTGGATCAATTATGCTTTATATGGATTGGAGTTGAATCTTCTTTTTAATTTCCAGATTGTGGGGATTTGAATAAAGTCGAATAATGCAATAGTGGAGGTTTGTTCGATCTTATAATGCTAAATGGAATTAAATTTGTTCAATCTGTATTGATATATGAAATGAGATTATGAATCGATCGAGAGATGATGAATCTGTATTGATATATGAAATGAGATTATGGAAGCATTAGCTGATCAGATACTTAGTGGGCTAAGAGCTTATATAGGTAGACCCATTGGACTTTCATATATGGGCTAACCCCCTTGAGTGTTGGTGTTTCCGGATTTTGAAGACCGTGATCTTTTCATAGTCAACATCCATGAAAATCAGTATGATGAAACACCGAGCTCTCACTGCTCACTTTGTGGAATGGTCTTTAAATTGCCAAGCATATCCTTTTCCCAAGAGATTCCAATTCTGAAATTTAAAATGAAATATAATCTGTGTGCCATTGGTTAAAAAATAAAATCCTAAAATCTTAATTATACTAGACCGGAGGATCATGTTGCGAAAAAATTGAAACAGTCACCTTAACGGCCCCTGTCCCAGGCCCATAAGTGTCCCAAAGAGATAAATCATGATTTTTACTGTTGGGATAAGATGCCTGGGACCGAGAGGATTTAAGTCAACAGATCAGATTTTTATCCCATATACGACTGACGACTCTCGAAACTAAGACCTTTAATATAAATAGTTAAACATTTTACCAACCGAGCTAGTCCGTATGACAGACCGGAGGATCATGGTGTCTAAATATGAGGTGTGGCATATATGTACTTTTTAGTAATTTCATCACATCTAGATTTGAACCTTATTGTTTGTGACAAAACAACTACTGCGAAGTCAACTATTTTGGATATCTCTGGTTGGCCGACAAATTTTGGAGTGGTCGTGGCTATTGTCTGCCTAGAGGTTAATTTAATGGTCAATATTTTAATTGACCATGTTATATATATTTAAATTGACCATTGGCCTCCGAAATTATGATGTAATAGTAGGATGATTAATTACTATCCTAGATATTTATGGTTCAATCTCGAGCTATGACATATTTGTAAAAAATTTTCCTTTAAATGGGGCGCGAATCCTGGGACGCTGGGCTTCTAGACCGCTCATCGCGATCACTTTCCGATTTATTTTGACGGTCGGTGGAAAATTTCTATGAGATCAAATCGATAATTCGAGATTAGAAAAACCTCGTTAATTATTTAATTGACAATGTTATATATATATTAGTTTAAGTAATATTTCATTTTGATTTTTTATTAAACGAGCGTTCCATCCCCTATAAAATGGTATAAGAAATCCTCCTGGGTTTTACATATGCACTCCTATTTATTTTCTCGTTTAAATTTTGTTGCAGTGGCTATACAAAATTATAACGGCTACAGCCGAGTAACAAATTGTAATATAGTTGTTATACAAGCAATAAAATTGTATTATAATAGTTACGGTTTGACTACGACTACAATTGAGAACGGTGAATCACTTGGAATATGTGAGTTTTTTTTAATATATTTTTTTAGTAGCTTTACATTGGTTGTGGAAGATATATATGAAATAGAGAGTCTATTTTCTTAATTAGCTATTGCACACATGAAAAAAAAAATTGATCGACTAGCTCAATTTATAGTTTACTATTTAGATTTTAAGATTTATAAACAAACACTTTATCTTTAGAACCTTTTCTAATTAAAAAATTAATTCATGATTTCTCTTGTGCATGGATTGTAATTGTACCAGTTGCTGGTTCATAGATATTATAATATTTGTAGTAATTGCAAGTTCGTAGCTATTACAATTATAGTTGTGATAGTTACTATCACAACTGTAATTGCTATAATATTAAAAAAAAGGTAATAAAGAGGGCTAAGTGTTTATATAATCCTTGAACAGGATGTTTTTTAAATATAATATGATTACGGTTCGAGAAATTAATCCAATGTGTACATCTTTAAATTTATTTTTGATAAACTAATCCAAATTGGGTCCAAAAACTAATCCGATGTAAGTTTTTTAATTGTCAATGAGACTTTTTTAATCCTACCAAAAAAGTTATTTGATTTTTGCCTAATTCTTTTAAATGAAAATTATATAACAAAGGTTTTTTAATAAAAAAACAAAGCTCTTTACGTGAGCAACTAAGAGAGTTTGACAAAAGGATATTTACATATTAAAAATGTTTGGTTAATAATTTGTCACCTAAATTCCTGGGGCTATAGTAGAATAGTAGGTGACTCATCATTATTTTAGACATTCGCGATTCGATCCTTAACTATAGTATATTTTGTAGAATTTTTTTTCTCTAAACAGTGGCAAATTCTAGGACGTTGGGCTTCTAGACCGCCCACCGCGAGCACTTCCCGATTTATCTTGATGACCAGTGGGAAACTTTGGTGGGGTCGGACCGATCACCCCAGGTTCGTCTGCTATCCGGTCCAATATTTTTCTTTCTTTACACTTACAATTGTCCCGGGGCTATGGTGCAGCGGTAGGGCGACTAATTGTTATCTCAAACATCCACGGTTTGACCCTTAACTACGATGTATTCTACAAGAATTTTTCCTTCAAATAAGGTACAAACTCTGGGATGTTAGGCTTCTAGATCGCTTATCGCGAACGCTTTCCAATTTATTATAATGATCGATGAAAAACTTTCGTAGGATTGAACCGATCATCCCAGATTTATCTGTTACTTGATCCAAATTATATACAGTCGATATACAATTCTTTACCCTTACAAATTATATACACTCGATATACTTATAGTATTCAAATCATTTGAAAAATTCACTAAAATATGTTTTTCTTGTGCTACATTAATTCATAAACATAAATAAAAATATTTCAAATCTTTGTTAGGTGAAGTTACATTCGTAATGAACTTCACGAAGAGGATGCATCCTTATTGCTCTGTTAAATGCCCATAACTTTACATTAAGTTGTTGCTGGATTTTTGCTGGACATTAAATTAACTATTAGAAAGTTCATAATTAGGTTCACTCTCACAAAAAAAAAAAGAAGCACCTACTTATTATAATTCACAATATTTTAAATCTTCAATTCCATTTAATTTTATTTAGCCACTAACTTTTGGTCAATCCCATCATCGTGTTCTTATAACACAGCTGGTAGTCCATTAGTCACGGAGTTGAAGAGTATAGATACCCATGCTTAAGAAAATTGAAAAGCGTACTACAAAGGCACCATTTGCAGTAAATTAATGCATCATCCATGTGGCACGTTTTTTTCTTTTTCATTTGATGGCGAAAGATGATTTACTCATCTTAACATCCTTATCAATTTATCTTGAAATCAATATGAAAAAAATAAATAATAAAAATTACTAATTCGAATATTATGTCTAACGTGCGGAGAGAATGATTATATTAACTTTGTCAAATTTTAACCTCTAAACTTCTAGATTACAATATCCACATTTTAATCATCAGTCCATCTCATCGAAATTTTTTCTTTTTCATTGGGATGCCCTACAAGAATGTCAAGATTAAATCTTCTATTAATAAATGAGAGATTTTAGAATTCGAAATTTAGTTAGTATTATTAAAATTTATTTTTCTTAATATGGCAGGTATAAAAATATTAACTATCAGAATAAACTTTTATAGGTACTTTTACGATTTAACTGTTGGATACGATTTTACAAAGTAAAATTTTGATGTCATCGATCGTTGAAAGTCAAGTTTGACTTCAAAATCGAAATCTACATTTCGCGTAGATAAATCTGGACTATTTATTTGCTCAAAACCGATTAAGGATGAATAAGAAATTAATTGTTCAAGATACACTCAAATGAATATTAAGGAAAAAGATGTGACTTTAGTCCCACATTACTAACCGGCGAGAGCCAATGTTTCCTTATATGTGTTCTTGTACTGATGTTGTTAATACAAAAGCACAGGAGATTTCTACTCTTGGGCGAGCAGGTGCTCGCACCGCGCAATAAGCGCTTTGTTGGCGCACTTCGCACGTATGCATCGTCACGAGTAGCTTTAATTTATGCTCCACGTGGCGATGACATGTCATGATCAGGTGACGCCACGTGGCATGTCGGTGACGAGGCAGTGCCTATGTGACACGTGACTGTGTAAAGAACGATGACTAGATTGGGCGAACAGATGGTGGTCGTCGAATCAAAGATCTGAATAGATCGCAGGAAGGTGGAAGGTGCGATCTGGAGCGTCGGATCAAAGATATGGACATATTGCAGGCAGGTACGATCTGGAGCGTCGGATTTGAATCTGACTGTGAAGAGGGAGGATGGATCTGAGGCGTCGGATTAAATGTTCTAATCTGGCGGCTGAGATCAAGATGAGATCTGAAGAGTTATAACTCAGATCAAGGGACGAAATTAAAAGACCTTTAAAGGGTTATACCCTTTCGTTATGAACATAACGATTTAGATCTGTCCGAACCAAAAGGTACTTACCTCTTCACTCAATATAAATAGATCTCTCCACTTAATCATTTCATTCATTCAAGTATTGCAATCTAAAAGCATTTGCAATCATCCATCTTCTACATTGAGAGTCCAAAAAGCCTACGGAAATGTTCGCTGGTCTCGGAATTTGAAGTGATACTATTCCGAGACGACGTCGTTGTATCTTGGAAACGAATTGCTGCTATCTGTGAGCACCAGTAGTGGAGCAATATCGTTTTACAGAGATAGTGCCGAATACTAGCCTCGACGTAAACTAATCAGTTTGCTTCCTCCAAAAGTAATCTTCCGGAAGATCCGACGGTCATAAATCGACTAAGTCAAATGCCGAAGAGATACAAGTCACCAACCAACATTAACTTGATGGACTAAATTAATTATCCCATATTCGATTGTTAGTTGATTAATCTTTTTTCTTTTTTATCTATATATATACTCAACAATCGTCTATAGATACACAAATGAGGAATATATATTGGTTAATATTTTGTCCCCACGGACATAACTGGAGATAATAAAGGATTGGTATATTATCATTAGAGATTTTGGGTTCGAATCAAGAGACTGATGGAGCATAAATCCCTATATTATGTGTAAAAAGTTTCTCCTCCTAACCTCTTAGGGGGCATTTGATAGATTTATTTTTCATTTTCATTTATGTAGAAAATGTGATTTTCTGAAAAACGTGTTTGGTTTGTATTTTCCAGCCTTGTTTTCTAGAAAAAATATAACGTTTTCTGGAAAACTAGAGAATAAAAGAAAGTCATTTTTAAAAAAATAAGAAAACCAAACGCATCTTTTATCTTCTCCGTCATCGTAATTTATCTTCTCTGACAGGTTGATGCCTTTTCATCACAAATGAGAAATATATAATGAAATAAAATTAAGTCATCAAATTTTTAAATCAATTCTTAATTATTAAATCAAAAATATTATATGTTCATCACCGTGTTAAATCCTTTATTAAACCAAAAATAGTATATGTTCATCACCGTCTTAAATCCTAAGAACTTTTTACACTCTTTAATGATTTAACGACGGATTATAAATTAATCATGATTTATAATTTGAAAGTAAAAAATCGTCTGTAGTAAATATAATCACCTATTTCACTGCAACGTTTCTTTCTTTTACGCGAAATAATTTCCGTTATTATTTTTTTCCTGGTATGGACGCCTATTTCTTGTAGCTTTATTTGGCCCACAGGAAAATGAAGCCAGAGAGAAGCCAATAAGAGCGAGTCATGTGGCCGTGACAAAGCGAAGAGCTATCATTTACTCTTTTAGCTGTGGCCACTTTCTGTAATCTCGGTCATCTCTTTCTTGCTCCTCGGCTACTCCACTGCCCGTTCCTCTTCCCTTTCGCTCGCAGATCTTTGATCTTCCCAGCTCAGGTACGCCGATCTATCTATCCTCCCCAGCTCGCTGTTATTTTTTTATGTCTCCGTCTCGGGGGATCGGTCGCGTCGCGGTCGGTTTAGCTTTCTCTGATCGGCCCCTCCTCTCTGCGCTCAGATCTCATGTTTCTGCTCCTTTCCTGTAGAATGATCCCGAATCCGGCTTGCTAACTTGCGAATTGGATTGTCGATGTTTTTTCCCTTCTTCTGGTAGTCGTAGAATTAGGAGGCATGTTCTGATTTCAACTTTTTTTAAAAATATTATTAAATTCTTGTTCGCTCGCGTTCTTCCTGTTAATCGGTTGTTCCTTTGGCATCTTGTTCGTCGAAGTATGGATCCGTTGAAGGACGCTGTGGTTTTTTGGGTCGTGTTCGGATCCGTAATTGTGGCTCTAGTTTATGTGTGCTCAGTGTTCAGTTCCTAAGATTTTAGGTTTAATTTTGCACTTCCTACGTCAGTTGATGGACGGTTTCATTTATTTGTGCCGTTTATGAGTTTTGATACTCTAGTTGGTAAATGTGGCTCCAAGTTCGGTTAGATGTTCATGTTTTGTGATTAACCATGTGTTTCCTCTGATTCCTTCGTTTCCCTGTCTTTCTATTTCTTTCAACTTTGAGATCAAAAAGTCTGTCATTGAGGCTACACTGCTTGATCATATGAGACTTTCCTTTTGATTTCTTATGACAACTTCATGTATGACTGTTAAGGAGGCATGAGCTCGCCTGTCAAAAAGTACTAATTAATGCAGTTGGATTTATCAGATTCAACAACCATGAGTTCAAATAAAGTACAATAGACTACTTATTATACATTGATTAAGAATCAAATCACTAATTAATTTGTTTGTTCTATTTGTAATGCGACACTAATTTTTCCACCAAAAATGTTTAAGCTACGTGGGTACTCACTTTGAGATAGCATTGTCACAGATCAAGTTGCCTTGGCAATTATCTCAGGAAGATATTGACTTATTATTTCCTTTCCAGAAGGGCACCTATCTGCTGCGGTTTAATTTTTTGAGCTTGTAATGAAATTCTGAGTCATCATAAACAAAATCTTTCGAGTAAACAATGGCTAGTTCTACAAAATATGTTGACTTGTAATGAAATCCTGCATCATCATCAAGAAAATCTTTCAAGTACATAATGGCTAGTTCTACAAAATATGTTGACCCTGCATTCCATGGAGCTGGACAAAAAGTGTATCCTTTTAAGAATTGTTCAGAAGTTAGGCAATGCAATTTATTTTGGTTCAGTTATGGGAGAGAAAATCCCAGATTATTTCAGCTGATAGTATTTATGAACGTAGTGATTACTTTAACAATATATAGAGGAACAGAGATTTGGCGGATTGAGAACTTTCAACCAGTACCTTTACCAAAGGCTGATAATGGAAAATTCTACGTGGGAGATTCATACATAGTTTTGCAGGTAGTTTTCTTTATCTATATTTATGTTCTTTTTGTATAAAAATTGATGCTTCTCCCTCATACTTTCAGTTCTTAGTTTCAGACATAGTATATTGATTTGTGTTTTCAGCTGATTTTTGCAGTTCAGCAATTTCCTTCTGTTTAAGTAATCACGAGCAATTTTCAGATGGGTCTTATGGGTATTATTATTGCTATTTCCATCTGTGGATGCCTTTATAATTCAAGACAAAAATATAGTATTGAGCCTTTCCTTGCTTAATTGAACAATGTCTCTTTGTTTTTTGTACCAAGACTGTTTGTTCGCATCCTTTTAGGTTAAGAAAATTGGTTCCGATTTAAGCATGGATTTGTTTTATTTGTTATTTTTTTCATGTTTGTTATGTCTAAAAAAGGACAAGGATTGTTCTATTTTCTATTTTTTTATTACCCTGTTTGATTAATAAGACCAGAAAGTTTAAGTGCTGATTATTTTCTGTTGTTGGAGTTTGTAGCTAAAAACATCTTTGATGCTTTATTAGCTAAGAATTCCTGATCCCCATTAATTTGGTTTTCTTCTTTAAATTTAACGTAGCGTCTTATGCATGCAGACAACTGCTGGAAAAGGTGGTGCGTACCTTTATGATATTCATTTCTGGATTGGAAAAGAGTCAAGTCAAGTATGCTGATTTCTCCTGACAATATTGAAAAAGAGCATTGATTTCTGTTTTTATCAAGAAAAGAAGTTGTTATAGTCAAAATGTTTACTTAATTTATGATGATCACAGGATGAAGCTGGGACTGCAGCAATCAAGACAGTTGAACTCGATGCAGTTCTTGGGGGCCGTGCTGTCCAACACAGAGAACTTCAAGGCTTTGAGTCGGATAAGTTCTTGTCATACTTCAAACCTTGCATAATTCCCTTGGAAGGAGGCTTTGCTTCTGGATTCAAAAAGCCTGATGAGGATATTTTTGAAACACGATTATATATATGTAGAGGAAAACGAGTTGTTAGAATGAAGCAGGTTCTAAATCATTTGATTTGTTTTATGTAACTATTGATGTGAAGAACTGTTCTGCAAATCTGATGATTTCTATATTTGATTTTGAAGGTCCCTTTTGCTCGGTCATCGCTGAATCATGATGATGTTTTTATTTTGGATACTGAGAAGAAAATATATCAATTTAATGGTGCTAACTCTAACATTCAAGAAAGGGCTAAAGCTTTGGAAGTAGTACAATTCCTGAAGGACAAGTACCATGAAGGGACATGTGATGTTGCCATCATCGGTGAGAGTACCCACTTCTATTGGATTTACTTTTTTACTTGTGCTCATTTATATCGAGTTTCTTTGTTATGTGCAAGATGATGGGAACCTTCAAGCTGAGTCAGATTCCGGTGAATTCTGGGTCCTTTTTGGTGGATTTGCACCAATTGGCAAAAAGGTTGTCACTGAAGATGATGTTGTTTTAGAAGCAAGCCCAGCTAAGCTTTATAGGTATTCTTTGAATTCTTTATAACAATATCTAGATGGTTTTCTATGACAGCATGATTAGTGTTACTGATGTTCTTCTTGTTGCCTTTTTTCTGTATGACTTCGTACAACATAGTTTTCAAGGATTAGCTTCAGTTAAAAACATAAATGGATTCTACACATTTGTCATTTGTTTTAAAGGAATAAAGAGGAATATTAAAGGTTTTTTAAAATTATATCTATGTATCATAATTAATTAATTATCAAAACAAAACTGGACTGACCAATTCAACTGGAAAAACTGACCAGTGTCCTGCTTTTGTTTGGTTGTTTAATGGGATCAGATCCAGATTCAACTGGGATAAAAACTAGTTGAATAAGCCAGTATTCAGTGAACCAACCAACTTTGAAAGAAACTGGACCAGTTTTGTTAGTTGCTATTTTACAATTTTGACATAACAATAACCAATATTGTAAAAAACAAAACTCAAAACATGAATTAGTCACCTGACTACCCCAGTTATCTCCTCTAATATTAGATGGGTAAACTTATCTTTTTATCAATATTTATAAATTAGATATATTTATATTGGCTAATGTATAGTAGTATTTTTCTAACTAAAATGTAAGATTGCTGTAATAGTTATGCAACTCATTTGGTTAACCATGACCAATCTACTAGTTAGGTTGTTCAGGTTTATTTTTGGTTCTATATGCAATTCAACTAGTTGATAGTGAACCAGTGATTTGAAGTTTTACTGTTTGATTTCCGGTTTGGTTTTCAAAACCATGTTATGTATGCTTTTGTTTTTTGCAACCTTTATGTTAGGGTTTCTAGAACTTATTCACAAATTGATTAACACTGATTTTCCTCAATTAGTATGCCTTTGCCTACTAGTTGCTAACCTAATGAATCATTCAGTGTACCTCCCCTGAAAATAATTAAATTAGCCTTATTTAGACCACCTGTCTATTCCTACTCTAGTTTAAGGTTCTCCCCTTTCTCATTCACTTGAAAGATCAAGTGTTAAAGGGGCCTCTTTAGGGGAGATTTTATGGGAGATAAACTTTTGTATGGTATGCCAATTACTGCATGTGTGAGATTCATCACCGTTGATCTAAAATTAGCAATATTTTTTTTTCTGATCTAAGAGAATACATGTGAGTTTAGTATAGTGTGGTAGTTGTTAGTTAGACTGGTTGATACCTTGGTTTGCTGTGCTTGGTACAATTGAGATTTATTGCCTTGGGAACTATAGATAAAGAAAATGATCAATTTATATATTTATATAGTTACATATCCTCTTCATTTGTGAGTGAGTTATTTGACTTGATTTGACCTCCCTGTTATTTTTTTTTTCCAACATATGTGAGATTTGAACCTTTAAACTTACTGAGGTACCATGTTAAAGTTGATTGCTTGACTACTGATCCCAAAAGAGCTACTAGAAAAAATATCAATTTATATATTTATATTTTTAACACTTCCACTTCATGTGTGGGTGGAGTACTTGATTTGATTGGTCTCAACCTCCGAGACTTATAGCGGAGGAGTGTGATTGAAAAATGTGCGGTGTGCAATTGAGGTTGTGTTCATGAAGCAACGGAGGAAGACATGTGCAGGAAGGCTCTAACAGAGAATGCGCATGGTTGAAGAGACAAATTGGACAAAGTTGGTGCCAGGGGAAAGACACTATCTGGCTAGGGTAAGGACACTGCCTGGAGGTTTGTGTTATCCGTGGAATGGCGAATGCTGATAAAATGCTGCTGACAATGATAGAAGATGTGGCCCATTACTTTGGGCAATCGTGAATTGAAAGTGATATACCACGTTAATGTTGGTTGACTAACCACATATTAGGAAAGCAACCTATTTACATATTTATATTGTTAACATGAGTAATTCATTTCTGATCTAACCTTTACTGCTACACGTGAGAGTCCTTAAATGAGGCACCATTGACGGAGAAGAATTATAGAAGCCAAATTTGTTAATACCCTAAACAAATAACCCTTTAGTGAGTTAGGGCAAAATGGTCTGGTACTTGGACTTTAGTAGTTAGTAATGGAAAACAGGTAGACTTGCAAATTAAGTTTGATTGACATATCACAATTCTAGATATCGCCATAAGTCAATTTAATGAATCTTTTGATAGCTTGTTTCCTCTATTTCTGACTTGCTGAAAGATACACTAACACACTCTTAGTTTTGGATTTCTTTTATGCTACTAGTGTGCAAAGACTCATGCATGCTAATACTTGAAAACAAATAAGTTTTCGTATTAAGTTATAATGTACAAACACTTTTTGTAGTATCAATGATGGCCAGTTAAAGTTGGAAGAGAGCACACTTTCGAAAGCAATGTTGGAGAATTATAAATGCTATTTACTAGATTGTGGAGATGAGGTGTTTGTTTGGGTTGGTCGTGTGACACAAATCGAAGAGAGAAAAGCGGCCAGCAAAACTGCTGAAGTAGAATCTTTCTCTTTCACTTTTTCCCAGATTCTGTTTATGTAGTGAGTGTAGGCTTATATTGATGCTCTTTGTGACTGTTGTTTTAGGAGTTCATTGCTAGTCAAAACCGACCAAAAACAACACGTATCACCCAAGTTATTCAAGGTTATGAACCGCATTCCTTCAAGTCCAACTTTGAATCATGGCCAGCTGGTAATGCAGCAGGAGTTTCTAGCGGAGAGGAAGGACGCGGAAAAGTAGCAGGTGCTAATAAATCTGTTTGAACAAATTATTTGATAAAGCATTCGTTCATTTTTTTCTCAAAATTTTGTGTGCCTTGGTGTTTCTTGTAGCTTTGTTAAAGCAGCAAGGTGTTGACTTAAAAGGAGTTTCAAAAGGTTCTCCAACTAATGAGGAAGTAGTTCCCCTGCTTGAAAGCGGAGGAAAACTTGAGGTTCATTTTCACTTTCTGTCAAGTTCATGCAAAGCTAATCTTTGTTGTTTCTTTTGCACTCTGATCTATGAATGGTCTTTCAGGTTTGGCGAATTAATGGTAGTGCAAAAAATTTAGTTCCAAAAGAAGAGATTGGCAAATTTTATAGTGGAGATTGTTATATTGTGCTGTATACCTATCATTCTTCTGAAAAGAAAGAGGACTACTTCTTAACCTGTTGGATGGGGAAGGATAGTATTCAGGTAATGAAATTTAGTCAAATAGTACCTCAGAAATTCATTTCAGTTATTTTTAGTTGTAACATTGTATTGGTTAGCTACACTGTTGGAAGCGATCTGATTTAGGTATTTGCAAAGTTAGACGAAAAGAAGGTTTTATATCTTATGTGGGTTACTGAAAGTTCTAAATATTGTACCCTTTCTACTAAATGCATGTTGATCTAGTCAGTTATATGATATCTATATTGTTATAATGTTTGGTTCATGATTTAAAATTTCAAACCGTATCAGAGTTTCAGTTTGTGACTGTCGTCCCCATATGGTTTCGGTATTTTTTAAATATAAAATATATTAATTAAAAATAAAAAATTTAATCTAAATATTAAAAATAAAAATACAAAAAAAATAAAATAATAAAATATTTTTTTAAAGGAAAAAAATACGGGATCACTAAATAAATAAATTAAAATTTTATTATATATTTTAAAATTAAAATAAATAATATATATTAAATTAATGAGATAATTTTATTAGGCTTTAATTAAGTTTGTTTAGATTATCCTACTATAGCTAGGAGTTGATTGAAATTATTAACCTAATAAGGTCTTTTTTTTTCTTTTTTTCTGCATCATTGCTCCTCACCCGCGGAGGTCGCTGCGGGCCACCGCAACCCCACGGAGGTCGCCGTGGGCCTTGGTGACCCCGCGGAGGTCACCACAGGTTCGAGGGCCTCCACGACCTAGCGGGTTCGCGGTGCCGGGTGGTGGGCGGAATGACAAATTTTGTCGGTTTCATCCTGCACGGAACGAAATTTTAAACCATAGTTTGGTCTATTATGGGTATGCCAACCATCTAAATTAAATAAATGCTATTGTACTAATACAATATCACTTGGCACAATATTGACATTTGATTATTTGCTTTTTAGTAATACAAATGCTATTGTACTAATACAATATAATACTCTATTAAATAATCGTAATTTATCATCTGATGTACTATTGGTACATCTTTGAGCATTAGTTATCTGTACTGACACAAGGGCTTTCTAGTCCATGTTTTGCATAATCCAAATAAGATTGCACTTGAATGTATGTATAATTGTTGCATAACTATTATGTTGCATCAGCAAGTTTAGGCTAGGGTTACTTCTTGTCATAAGACTCATAACATAAAATTGTTTTCATACAGGATGATCAAATTATGGCAACAAGGTTGGCCAATACAATGTGGAGTTCCTTGAAAGGAAGGCCTGTACAGGTTTTTTATTTTATCTCACATGTTGGAAATGAAATTCAGGAGATAGAAGCACAACCAGTTTAGTTGTGTACACGTGTAATGCAGGGCCGTATTTTTCAAGGAAAGGAGCCACCACAATTCATTGCATTATTTCATCCCATGATTGTGTTAAAGGTACACAAAATCCTAAATTTTGTGGCTTTTCTTTATAATGCACAGAAATAAACACATTTTTTTATTTTGTTTTAGTTTGATATTATAGTCATAAGAATAGGGATTTTAAATGTTGGTGAATGCAACTGTGCAAGTTGTTTCTTAATAGGGAGGAATCAGCTCCGGTTACAAAAAGTTCATTGCAGAAAAGAATTTGAGTGATGAAACCTATACTGCTGATGGCATTGCACTCATCCAAGTGTCTGGTATATCTGTTCATAATAGTAAAGCAATTCAAGTTGATGCGGTAAGCTTCTTTGATTTTAATTGTCTTTTGTCAGTTTGAACTTTCGACTGCATCTTGAATGTTAAATAGACATCTAAATGCCCTAGTTCTTACATATACCATAAAACAAGCATTTGATTTTCTGAAGCCCTTACATAGCCATGCCAGTCAAATTGCCCTTTAGTGAACAAGCAAAAAATGCTTGGTCATATCACGTGACTATCTGTATTTAAATATATGCTCAGTTGTATTGGTGGATTGCTTAAATGAAACTATTGGTGGAAAATGTGTGTAAATTAGAAGATTTTTAATGCTTTGTTTTTCCCAAGATATCTCTGACTGGTTGATAAGTTATTCTTTGTTGACTTGAAGATAATAGAATTATGAGAAGAACAAAATACTTTTATTGGGGCATAACCTGAAATTGTCATCCATGGTATCTCTTATCCGATGTGGATACTCAAAATTGCATTGTTCAGGCTTGTTTCCTCTGAGCAATTTTCTCATCCTTTTTTTTATTTAAAAGAATCATTTTGATTTAGTTTGTCATTTCAGTGAATATTGGATACCTTTCCTCTGTGTGAATTTATTACTGGATGCATGAACATCCCCATATTAAAAACCAATTCAATGCTGAATATCTGAAGATACCAATTTTAATAATGAAATACCTTTTTGTTTTAGCTGGCCACATCATTAAATTCTACGGACTGTTTCATTTTGCAATCTGGTAATTCACTATTTATATGGAATGGAAGTTCTTCCACATTTGAACAGCAACAGGGGGCTGCAAGAATTGCTGAATTTTTAAAGGTAACTTATATGAAATCTCTACCATTGATTGCCTTGGTTTGTCATCATGTTTATCTTTCATATTATGTTGTTTTGTTATTTTTGTTTTAACGGCAAACAATACAGACAGTATATTGGCAATGGATGCAAAATAGTGTATTAAACTTCAACAAGTTCTGGTTCTAGTCGTAGATTTTAAAATTTGCATTTTCTAACTAGTTTTGGTTTGATCATAATGGTTTCTTAATGCTGCCAATACACACTTCTGGTCAGCATAGGTCAATTGTGCTAATTAAGTGCTATGGAGAGGAAAGAAGAGGAAAATGACAATGAGTAGGTGGAAAAAGAGAGGAGGTAGTATGCTCTGAGGTTTTTCCACGTTTGGTTATGGGCTCAGTCAGTACTATAGTTAGCTCAGGGAGATGCCATGAGTTTCAAAATATTGATCATAAGCCTTAGCAAAAAAAAAAAAAATGAATTAACGAGGTTTTTCCAACCTCGACGACCGGCCCGCCTCATGGAAGTTTCCCACCGGCCGCCAGGGTAAATCGGGAAGCAATTTTTTAAGTTGATCATAAGCCTTAGCAGTAAATTAGAAAGGTGGTTTTGGCAAGCTCATCATTCCAGAAGGTTGGTCCGGCCTTTTACTCTTTCCACTTCCATTACTGAATATTGATTATTCCTGTAGGAGTTGACTTATTAAAATCTCATAATCATTTAAACAAGTTTTTGGATCCATTCCCAAACTGACTCTCCGGTCATTTACTCTGAATTCTCTTGGAAAGTTACCTCCAGTACTCTATTCAGATCCTAATCATTTAACATTCTAAAAGACGGCTTATATGCTTTTGACAGTGGAAATCTAAAATTATTCCATTCCTGAAGTTGCCTCAATAAAAATGTGAATTGCATTTTAACTTAGATTACGCCACTCATTCAAAACTTACTGTAATCAAGCCTTACAACAATTTCCTTCAATAAATTCTCATTATTGGATCATAGTAGTGGTGACTAACGAAAAGGAGGGTTTGCAAGTCTTGGATGGATAGGGTCATTGTTTATTGTTGAAATATTGTTGCCGAGGTTCTGGAAAATTGACACTGGAATAGGTATTGCAGTGCCTTCAAATCCATGCTATGGGTGATTATTAGGCTTCAATCCCTTAGAAATCCTTTAGCCATATTTATCATTCCTCAATGTAAAATTGTTCTCCACACCTTGTACTAATCGTTGGAGAATTTCATTAGACTTAATGATAGTAGGTAATTGCATTGTTTCCGGTCTTTATCATGTGAATTGAGCGCATTGAAGAATGAAAATTTAAGAGCCCTTTATTGAGTGAAGGTGGGCATGCCAAGACTTTGAATCAGCAATAAATTAGAGCAGAAAGGATGTGGACAAGTAAAGAATTCCTTGAGATCAAGTCAGTGCAGAAGAATGTCTTGCTTCTAATCATCCTCAGGTGGTGATGTGGGTGCAGATATCCCATAGATTGAGTGATGGAAGGACAAAGCCTTGACATGCCAAGTCTTTTATTGTTTAAAAGCAGGTGCGAGGATATTGATCGAAGGAGATAATTGACGTTGTTGACATAGATGAGATTGGCGGTTTGGGTAGCCTTTAGCCAATCACAGGGCTTGTGACCACTAGGAAAGATGTTGCATGTGATAGTGAAATTGGAGGAGGATCACAATGGCACAGATTATGGAATGTTGTCTGCCAATGCTGGAAAAAAGGTTATGCAGATTGTTGTAGATGATTGCAAGGATGGAGTTAAAGATCAAGGCTCATAGTGAGACCTTAGAGCGTTTTTCATTGTCGTTTTGTTGCTGCTGCAAGAGATAAGTGATAACCACTATCAAAGTCTAGATATTGAGAGGGTTGTATTTGGAATCTTGGTGGATTTAATCTAAGTGATCACTTGCATTTATTAATGAAAGTCTAGGTATGCATGGGTGTTACTTTCTATATCTTGTTGAAATTATTATTAGTATTTTGTTTGATCTCCGCCTAACACCTAGTTAATGACTATTTGCAAATGTTTTTTAACTTGAATTTTGCGTCAAGCTTGGCTTCTAAGTTTTGCAACACATGTTGTATCTAGTTTGTAACCTCCTATATACCGTGTAGATTATCCATGTAGATTTTTTTTGTGATTAATTTTTTTAATTTTTCTTTTTTTATATTAAATAACAATAAAAATAGATAACTTTTAATGTGGATAATCTATTGGGGAAAATCTTAGCATGGAGTATTGTTTTTTTTTTTTTTTGATTTACAAGGGGTATCCAGGCTTGCGCCCGACGAGTATTGTTAATTATTGACATTAGTGATGGTTGTGGTCGGACAACCATGAATGTGGAAGAGCATTGCATCCTAATGTGAAAGTTAGTGCTACAGCTTAATAGAAGCAAGAAAACTACACAGGTGCATGTTCAACTCGTATTCGGACCTCGGGTCAAATGAAATAGATTTTATTTTTCATTCTGACCGTGCCGACAATTGGCCACTTGGACCTCATTGGTGTTGAAGGGCATAAAATGAGGGGTAGGGCGAGGAATGATTGGGTGAGCGGACAGGGATGTTTGGGAAGCATCATGGAACTATTAAAGTTACTTACAACTCACTTGACAAAGCTCAAGAGTTGTAGAATGAGGAAGACATTTACGACTCACTTGCAAAGCCTGGGTGAGAGGAAAGCTTGGGAGATCACTATAAAGGAAAGCTCGTGCATCATGGATTTTAGCGGTTCTCGCGTGCTAATTGCTTACAAAACGAAAATTTTGCTCGTGCTATGTAGATGAGATTTTATCCCATGGGTGGGGGTGACAAAGGAATTCGAAGGTTACAATAGCGTGTAAAGGTGGTTAAGAGGATAATGGTGGTGTAGAATATAGATATCTCTAATACATAATTAATAGAAATCTGCAGTGCCAAATTAAAAGAAATCCAATTACTATCTAAGTAGACGCAAGGCAGGAAATAGGTGATGTAAATGGGTACTTCTTGGGTATTGCAATCCTAATGTTACAACTATTATTCATTAATTTTGCTTGATATAAAAAGACATAGCCATAGGACAATTATATATATGCATTTGGGTGTCTTGACTTATAAGTAACTTATGAGCAAAAATCGAATTGGCACCCCTTTTTAATGAAATAATCAAAGAAGCACTCATTTTTGAATTAATATTAAAAGTTCAATATGCTTTGGTTCAGTGAAAGCAAGTCATTTGCCAAGAACATCTGTTTATATCTCTATTGTATTTGCTCAATATCATAATATGTCCATGCACACAAAATGGGAAACATGCTGATGTATATATCAATATGGACATGCAGATTTGTTAAATATGGATCTTTAAAAAATTACTTTCATCTCTATGCCACAAATGAAGAAGATTTTCTCATTTCCTGCAGCCAGGTGTTGCTATCAAGCATGTCAAGGAAGGAACAGAGAGCTCTGCTTTCTGGTTTGCTATTGGAGGCAAGCAAAGTTTTATCAGCAAAAAGAGCCCACAGGATATTGTTAGAGATCCTCATTTATATAGCTTTTTGTTTAAGAAAGGTTAGTCAAATTTGGAAATATACAGTCAAAAATTAACTGATGTTTTTTGGTCTCAGTCTAATGTTTTCAAATCTTATGTTGTGTTTTTTCACATGATGCTTCTCCAGGAAAACTAAAGGTTTGTTACTGACTGTTATCAAATGTAATATTCGATACAGAAACTCATTGCTGTTTCTTATTTTGCTTGCACATTCACTCTTTCAGGTTTCTGAGATTTTCAATTATTCTCAAGATGATTTGATGACTGAAGATATGTTGATACTTGATACGCATGCAGAGGTTTTTGTTTGGATTGGACAGTCTGTGGATTCCAAGGATAAGCAAACTGCCTTTGAAATAGGGCAGGTACAGATTGGTTTCATTTTTTTCCTTCCTGCCACCATGTTCTCTTTTTTGTCAAATAAGTATTAAATCACAATTTTTTCCCCAGAAATACATAGACCTTGCAGTTTCCCTAGAAGGTTTACCTCCAGATCTGCCACTTTATCGGATTACAGAGGGAAATGAACCTTGCTTCTTCACAACTTATTTTTGTTGGGACAGTGCAAAGACCATGGTATGATTTTTTTTCTGTATCTTGTATATTTAGTTTGGTTCTTTGAATGAATTAATGAACTCAATTTGTATTTTTTTTTGCCTGTATATTAAATATTTGGGTGGGCTCTTTGAATGAATTACTCAATTTGGTGGCATTGTCATGGACTGTTGGAACAGAAGGATCTAGCTGTTTTTAAGTTGGATAAATGCACTTCTTGCTTGAGATAGTGGAAAAGTGATTCATGTTGGTAGGCTACAAATTTATTTTTCAAGGGACTTAGAATGAAAATTACTTGAAGGACTCTCCCTGCTTTAAACTATTTGGAATATTGAACTATCTATAACTAGTAAATTCCTAGTGTATATTTACTGTGATTCTGAACTAGAATTCCAGAGTGTTTACTTTGAGGTGTCAAAGAAAGAAGTATCAAAATATCACGCTTCACTTTCTTTTATAAAAATCAATATACAAATTGCTCAACTATAATATTCGAAGACTAAATGATGGAGTATAGATCAACAAAACTCTAACTCTGGATCATCATAATCAACATCATGATCTGTGGCAAATTGATCTTATTTCTCTATTGAACCCTATGCAAGTCCATGCCACTTCTAATAACGGTAAATCTCTTAAATGACTTTTAATTATGTCGAGTTTTCTTTGGTTTTAGTCTACCTGCCACACCAGTTTTAATTATTCAACTTATCTAATTATAGAATCTATTAGTTTTTAAACATGACCTTATGCTTTTCCTAGATGCCAATATAATCTCCTCCAAGAATGATTTTTTGAGCTATAGATCTAGCATGAATACTTTTGTCTAGGTTCTTTAAAAATTAGATTTATTCATTCAAGTTTACTTAATGGTCAAGCATTTATACCTTTTAGTATCTGATTTCTGAAATCAACTTCAGTACAATCATTCTCTCCATTTCTTTTTTTTTCTTTGACAATCTTCAGTTTTTATGTTAAATTTTCATGTATACCAACTTTCAAAACTAATATTACATATTTTATTACCTCTATTCCAACTGTATTTACTTTCTTTTTATCATTACTTCTACAATTTTTTCCCTAAAGTATTTTGATTATTTAAATTGCTATTTTAGTCTACTATAGCCTTACTAAACTAATCATATATCTATGTTAGCTTCTTTACTCACATTAACTAATAATGATGTTAATGTGATTGGTTGCTTCTAGGCGAGCTCCAATCCTCCCTTTGGATATTGAGATCTTCAAGTTGCAAAGGCCCTTTTCATCACTTAGGAGTGAACCAAGCCTTATAACAATGAAATAATGCTGCCAATCATAGCCAAATGTACCTCAACCTTGACCACAAGACTGACATTGGTGGTCCATCATATAAAAACGATATAGATGACCAAAATTGACAACAATTACAACTTAGCTCAAAAATCATGAGTAATAAGAGGCACCCCCCCCCCCTCGGTACCGCATGATAAATGAGACTTAGGTGTGCTCAAATATGAAGATGGTCCTCATCCATGTTTTGGCATCTTAGGTGGGATTTGGTTTTTCCTTTGACTTTGACATCATATCATAGTTAATCTTACTGATGTTAGGATTGAGGGCACATGAGAAAGTAATAAGGTAACTTTTGGTATGGTCTAATATAATGGAAGAGAAATAGATTATTCTGTTATTTCATTCTAATGTTTAAGATGGAACTTTTGGACAGATGTTTGTTCATAATTTTTGCTTGTGGAATATTAAAAAACATATAATTAGTTTCCTTGGTTGCGCTTAAGGTCTTTATGGTAAGCAGTAAGGCAACAAAATTTTTACAATCTTAACATGGGGTTGCCATCTATTATTTCTTGGTTGATAGTCCAAGCTTGGGTAGCTTGATCATAAGAGTGGCTTATGAGATAATTCTAGGTCCCTAACAGCTTAAGCTTTGAGATTAATGGGCACCCAATCGGTCTTACTGTTTCTCAATTCTGAAGCTATACACATGAAACTTTAATAATTTGTTGAGATTTTCTTTCTCGCCTTTATTTTTTTACTTCTTGCTATATTGAACTTAGAATTATGAATAAATTTATTATTTTCTTGAATGTATCCTTTTCTCTTTGATGTTTCATATTATTCACTTAGGTTTGGCATGGCTACTTGCTACATTGTGTGCATTGTTTGCTTACTTAAAAAAAAATGCAATATCTTCTTCTCAAGTTATTTCTGTAACTTCGCTGCTGATATTGACATCCTGCTGTGTTAATCTGGAAAATTGAACTTCTTATATTTTCCTAGCTGTAGCAAATGGGTAAAGACTCATGGTTGCATAAATTAAGATATGTCTCCACAACATGCAGGTTCAAGGAAATTCATTTCAGAAGAAACTATCTCATCTATTTGGAAGTTCTATGCATTCTTTGGAGGTATGTTTCAACAGATTTATATAGTTAGATGCCTTATCCCTAACTACATTTAGGGATCACCTGTTGAAATGCAGTGCCAGATTAGCATCTTAAGAAACCATGTTATTGTAAGCTTATTATCTGTCTTCCCCAAATTTTTAGTGTAGTTATTTTGTTCTTTTCAGGAGGGAAAAAGAGTTGTATATTTCCATTTTTAAACCTTTTTCTTTGCATGCAAATTTTCCTCTCGTCACTAGTTATTTTCTTCAGCTCGAAATGGTTATGAAAATTTTCAGACCACCTTCATAGCATAATGTAAGATGTCCATATTGTCGTTATAATTTTGTAATTTACATTAGATAAGTTCTAGAATACTCTCACTTTCTCTTCAATTATATCGGAAAGAACAAGATGAAAATGAATGTGTGCACATCTTCCATTTTGTGTTGAGGTATGGCTCTTTGGTAACCTCTTTGATGGTCATATCATCAAATATTTGAGTGGAAGATTGAAGAAAAAATAAATATGATAGTGGATATAACGCTCAACTGAAAAAGTGCCCACTCTTCTACGGTGGTCAATACCCAGAAAGAGTAGGATACTCATATGTACTGTATTCCATTAATAACAATGGCTAGGTTATTTGCCTGCATTTCTCTATAAAGGAAACCCTAGGATTTGTAAAGATGTTGAGCCGACTAAATTTGCACGTTCCCAAAAATACTCACATGTACATGTTCTATTAATAAAATATGGTTAGGTCATTTTCCTATATTTCTCCAAAAACGAAACACTAGGATTGCAAAGATGTTGAACCAACTAAATTTACATGTTCCCTGAGGAACTATCTGTTGCTGGTTGCATCAAGAACCTAAAGTACATGCGTGTTGGAGTACACTTGATCTTTAACTTGATGTTAACATTTCCAAGCGGAGCACTTCAACAGTGATCTCTGTTGCAGCTTCAATAGTTTTGTGTACAACATTCCATGATTGTATCAGTTGGTGCCAAAGCAACGTTGGTTTGTGGCTTATTCCATCATCACAAGATGCTAGCAGAACTATATGCATCCTTTTCTTCTGTCATTATTCTCCAAATGAGCACAGTTCTGTCTACTAAAGATATTCTAGAATTCCATTTTCAGTTTTAGTAATCTTATTATTGCCACAACATTTGAGATTTTCTGTGGTTCATAAAGAACATGCCATCCATTCCATTTTTTTATATTAGAAATGCATTTCTTTCTCATAAACCGTGCCAACATTTTGAACAATTCTTATAGGTTAATCTAGTCATTTTCAACTAGCAACTTTCATTTCATTGGTTTTTGAACAAGATAATATTTAGGGTTTCTGTTGAGCGTGTTCTTTTATAGTTTGTGCATGTGTTTTAAAGTTATCTTATGGCACGGTCATCTATCACTTTGTGTTTGTTTGTTGGATGCAGTCTAAGTCTTCTGTTGTAAATCATGATGGACCTAGGCAAAGGGCATCAGCCTTAGCTGCACTATCATCTGCATTTAATCCATCCTCAACTGCTAAAATTACATCATCAAAGTCATCACGATCAGGCCAAGGATCACAGCGAGCAGCTGCAGTTGCTGCCTTGTCTTCTGTTTTAACTGCTGAACAAAAGAAGGGAGAATCTGAAACCCCTACAGCAAGATTCAGCGGAAATGAGTCCTCTGATCCAACTGGGACTGTTGATGGTAATGTCTAATTCTTATTGGGGTGCCTTCAATTTAGTATAAGCAGGTCATTTTTTTTTGTTTTCTTTCTTTTGTTAAATATTCTCAAGTCAAAAAATATGGTGGTATTAGAATGAGTTTAGAGACATGAGCCTTCTTTATTATGGTTCATTTATGTCCATATAGCTATTTTGATTTATAAGATGTTTCATCGAGGAAATGGATTATTCTTTGTGGAAAACATATACAAGCTGCAGTTGTAGATTGAGTCATTAAGCCCCAAAGCCTGCCATAATCTCACATAGTGTTAACAATTGTTGAGAAATTCCGTCTGTTAAGAGTTAGGTAATTGGTTCACGTTTATTGGATTGTATATCAGATTCCTGTATATATTCATGGTCTAATAGTTCTCTTTCATTAACAATGCAATACTATATTTTTCACAATCACCTTGGTGTTAGAGTGGCTGGGTTCTAGAGTTGTTTTCTTCTCAGGCCCCTTAGAGTGAGGCCACAAATTTGACAAGATGGAAAAGCCTCCTTCCGCCACCATAAAACATTACTCAGCCATTGATCCACTTCCCTCTTTACTTGCGGCATCTGCTCTGATCTCATCCATCCATCTTGCAACAATATCCTAAGTCTCTCTGACCATTCGCTCCACAAAATTACACATGGAGTTTCATCATTAATGTACATATTTATGTCATTTTCCCTCTTCTACTTCCCCTTCCTATCTTTCCACTCAAGCAAACCCAGCCTTACTCTTCCATTCTCTCCACATACTTATACAGCTCTACATTTTTCTTGTTTGTCTTCTCAGATTTTGTTATTGACTTTTGGCAGGTTTTACTAGATTTGCATGTGAGCCTTCTTTTAAATCAAGCCCCTCTGCTGAAGTTAAATCACTGAAAATTCAACATCACTTTTTCTTTTCTGGTTATTTGTTGATAAAGCCGTGTGAGTCTCCTCTACCTTGAGGTCAGTGCCCTAGAAATAATAGAATCGTCTATCCTAGTGTCTTTTGTGAAGGCGTTGCCTATCAGTGCCAAGATTCAAGCTGGATGGTTTTGTAATACCTACCACGTCTTGCAGATTTCCTACTCTTGCCTCTACGACCTACCTTGTCAGAGTTCCTCTTACTTGAGGACTCAATCAGCCAATGTCACTTAACCTCACCTACTATGCCAGCATAGGTACCTTGTTAACATCCAACATTACAACCCTTCTTCCCCATCAAGATCAAGGGGTGATTTTGGTTTCCTATTCATCTCTAAAATTTCCTTCACACTCCTTTTGCCCACATCATTGCATCCTTCTCTGGCTAAAGACGCAAAAGCAATTTGATATAAGCAGTCCAGAAATTTCAGGACAAGCTCTTACATTTGTTTTGAAGCTGAAATCCCCACCCACTCGCTCAGCACAGGAGTCCATATACGGTGTAAATTTACAGTATTATTGGTGCATTCACCACATTGTATGGTGACTTAAATTGAACCATGTCCTCCAAACTCTTGGAAACTTGGTTAAAGCGGTTATTATGATTAAAAATGTGAAAAAAAATAATGGAGCCATGTCAAATAAAAAGGTATTAATATAGTGGATAAGATTTTAGTGTTTTAAAATTCTTTATAGTATTATTTTACTTGTTATTAGAAACTGGGTAAATTAGACCGTGAGAGGCCTTTTCTCATTCTATAGAAGAGGCTCTCAACCCCTCATGTAACTATTTTTCAGTTTTAATAAAATCTACCCTCTTCATGAGATTTCTTTGGGGTAAGAAAGGAGCTGAAAAAGCGAATTATAAAAAAGGGCATCATCAAGTGAAAAAAGGAAATGAAGCACTTAAATCTGGAGGCAAAGGTTGCAATAAATACACAATGACAAGAAATTATGGCCCAACACAAAAGAAGATTCGAGTGAAGTAGCAATATCTTCCTTCAACTGTTTATCTCTCAAACTTGAGGAATTTTCATTTTTCAAATTTCACCAAGAATTTTCATGTTTTACTCATCTTGTGTGGCTGTTTAAAAATGAGACTAGTTGTTCTCCATCTATTCCAAACATCTCTCTCAAAGTTGGTCTTTCTCTTAACATTTATGAGTAAATGATTGGATTTTTCTCCTCTCAATTGTAGATGTTGAGATCTAATCTTACTTTTCTTTGTATCTTTTTGTTGGTTGCAACTTCAAAAAGATAGATTAGTTTTTGTCTCTCTTCTATGATCCTCTTTCTCTCAAGTAGATGTCAAAGAGGAGACAACAGTCCACTTAGTCTCCTCTCTGACATCTTCTCCTAGTCTCTTGTTGTAATATCAGATTTTACTCAGCCTCTTCATAATAATTTTGTATCATAAGAGTTACTGAAGCCCTTATTTATCTTGACAAAGTATAAAATTTCAAAATGTCTTAATTTGAGGGGATTTAAAGGAAATTTTATGTGAAGTCAATTGTCACCATTGATTTCATTTTTTGAAGATATCTCACTTGAAGATGACCAACTGCAGATAACCTTTAATTCCTTAGTAAATCAGTCTGGCATCATGTAATAATGTCTCTCAACTGATGCTACTATTGTTTCATCGTCATATTCATTAAATGCTTTTTGATTTTTCTTTTTTCTTTTGTAAACATTTTAGATTGTATATAAAATGCCCTTGCTTGAAGGGAGTGTTTAAGAGTTATAGTACATTAGTTTATTGGTTTTGTCTCATACGGGGTGTTTGGTTTTTGGTATTATATGTGTGGGTGTGTACATATTGTGCAATAGTTTCCTACGAACAGGTTATTGGTTTTGTCTCACATATTGTGTAATTGCTCCCTATGAATAAATATAATACAATAGTTTGCCTATCAACACCATTATTCTTCCAGATTCTGTGAAGACTGAAAGTGTGGGCTCCGATTTGGGGGATTCAGTTGAACTTTCAGCAGAGAAAGAAACCATGGATGATGCTTCTGTATCACAGAGCAACGGTGCAGAGGCTGCTGCAGTACAGGATCCTGAGACAGGCACAAATGGGGATGGGACTACTTTCAGTTATGAGCGTCTGAAAACCAAATCTAGCAATCCTGTCCATGGAATTGATTACAAACAAAGAGAGGTTCTCACTTTATGTTGAATAAAAATATGAAGCTTATGTTTTCAGAAGCTCTACAATTCAATTTAGCTTCTCTAACTTTACAGTTCTGACTTTTGCGTAGGCATATCTATCAGATGCTGAATTTGAAACAGTTTTGGGTATGACCAAAGAGGCATTTTATCGACAACCCAAGTGGAAACAAGATATGCAGAAAAGAAAGCTGGATCTCTTCTAAGCTTGTGCATACCGCAACCATGAGACTTTTCTGGTTCATTCCACTTCACAAGTTGTTCTATCGTCTGGTTGGATTTTCGCGTCTGTTATTTCGGTTCTTTCTTACTTCCAGTCATTGTATGAAAGGTCTTGCTTTGATATTTGCGGAGCATGCATGCTTGTATGTTGGGCTTGTGGGGTAGACATTCTTTTATTTTAGTGACTATTCTAGTTCCACCTGTTCTAAAATATAGTTTGTGTGCTTAGTTTGTTCCTATTAAGGTTTATAGGACATTGCGTTTGATAGGCATGGAGTATGGATTATGCTGAAATGTGTAATTAAGTATTTTATGACAATGTATGCCTTTCTACAAACTTCTACTATTATTGATGTTACATTTTAGCTTGTCAAACCATGGAAGGAATGAAAGAACGAAACTGTGGGCATCAATAGATAATGGAAGCAAATTTTTCTTTGCTATTTTTGTTTGTATCAAGCATTTGTATGGTTTCTGGAACACAAGGCAGCACATGGCCTGATAGATAGGTTGGTGGTGAACTCAAAACTTGGGCTTCTGCAAGAAATACACTAGTAATATCATATTTCAGTTTACTAGATTGATTTTGTTTAGACCTACATTGTATGGCCGATGCCTTTGAAGTGCATGTGTACCGAGCTAGTCTAATCTAATTAAGGTCACTAAATTTCTGTTGTTGTCATATAAAGGTGCGAGCCCTAAATTTTAGGGGAATTCGTTAAATGCTTTGTATTTTTTTTCCTGCAAGGTATGAACACTCCCTTCTCAGATTGGTACTGGATGTGCCTTCTTTTTTACTGTATTTTTTTTTCTTTGTTTGATTTGTATCTCATTATGTTTTGTGACGATTGTTCCCGTTATTCTGGTTGTTTGCAGCGAGCATTAGGGATATGAATTCGGGTTTTAAATGCTGTTTTTTTTTTTTGAGATTTAGTCAAATTATCTGAACTTGCTTGCCGCCCTCCGACTTGGGGTTTTTTTTTAATGAAACTCGATGTGTGTTTGGAATTGTTGGCTTCTATTCATTTATGGTAGATTTTACTGACTCGATTTGAGATTTAGGCGTAATGATTGGTAATCGATTGCAGATTTAGGCGTAATGATTGGTAATCGATTTTACTGACTGGCCATTAATGGTAGAGATAATTCACTATCAAATTAGATGACTGAAGAGATTCTCCGTGAGAAATTCTATAAAAGATTCTCGTGTTTCTAGCTTTGTCGATGCTTAGTAATATTCTATCAACTGGTATAATAGATCTGAAGAGCTTCTGGAAGTCCAACGTTGTTGCTCTTGTTCCAAACAAAAAATAATATCATCCAATTTAATATGCCACTTGTGATCAAGATTTTTTTTTTCAAATTAATTTCCACCTTTCTTCGTTACTGTATAAACTGTCATTTTCTTTAATTGACACTGGATATTCCAGATTACGTTTTGAAGATGAATGATTAATTCGATCTTTTGTCATTTTGATTATACTAGATAGGTGACATTAGTGCCGTGCAAAGAGTGGTAAATTTTCATTTATTATATTAAAAAAATAAAACATAAAAACTAAAAAAATGTTTCAAATAATAAAATATTTAAAAATAATTTATCAATTATTCAATAGAAGTTTAGCTATGCAATTCATATACTTATGTATAAAATAACAAATTAAAATTTAGAGAATTCTATACATAATAAATTTAAAATTAGGGAACTATATAAATAACAAATTTAAAATTAAAGATCTAATTTAAATTTTCCATTTCGGCCAAATTTGTACAATTCCAAATGAAGCATATCAAAAAATTATTTTATTCCAGAAAATTTTCCTTCTGCCAAATATATATATATTTTATTTCAACAAATTCCTTGTGCCAAATTTGTGTAGCGACTTTTAAAGAATCATACTGTTGAGCAAGTTAAACAAATTGAGTAGACAAGGTCTTATATGGGGCATGTGAAGTAGATAGACTACCCATGACAGATTAATTGATCAACCAGGCAAAGTAGGCGAGACAAAGAAGACAAGAAAAACCAAACAATAAGACATTTAGGACGAAGGCGAGCTAGGCAAACTAAGCTCCCAAAATGAATAAAAGTGGACTATATTGAAACAAACTAAGCAAACTAGAAGGATCAAACAAATCAATCATCGACAACTGACCGATACTACTCAAATTGGTTGGATGAGTTTAATTTATAATTAACCATTCACTTACTCTATTCATTCCACTTCATTCCATCCTATTCCAATTGTTCCTACAAACTTATAAAACAACGATAGTGCCAAGGAATACAGGCTATATGCAACACTATGCAATGTCTGACCCAAACGATACGAGGTAGGCATAACAAGGGCAAGGAGTATAGTAGCTTCAAGTCTAATCAAGAAACAAACCTACTGGTTCACTGATGTTGCATCTGCTTTAGATAAAGGGGCAAGTGGATGGTGTGTTATGAGTAATAAGGAACTCTGAAATATCGTATGCATTAAGACTGGAGTCTACAAGGGGAACTTGTTATTGCAACTCAACAAAGTGTGCAAGAGAATTACAGGAAAATATTATTCTCAAATCAACTCTGGTATGCTCTGATGCTAGGTCAAGGGAATAGAAGTATAATTATCCAATAGAAAACAAAATAATTAAAATTGTATGAGATCCAAACACAATACTAAGCAGTAGACTAAACTTTTAATTATAATAATTTTAAAAGAAAGAAAATGAATCATCAGAAGTAATGCTAACCTTACATCTCACTATGTAAACATCATATGTCTCATGGCTCCGATAGCTTATTCCCTGTATGCATAACCCTTGAAGAAATTTTCAGATTCTTCCATGTCTGTTATGCACCTGAACATCTCTTTAAAAACAGCAGATGGATGAGAATTGCTGCTTCACGCAATTTACCTCGTTTCAGTTCACAATCAAATTAACCATGAACACTAAATCCACAACATGCAACATTTCGAGACTTTGACGCCAATTATAAAATTTGATATCCTTCAGTGTCATTCTTGGCAGTGGTATATGCTGAACTATCAGTTTCTTTCTTCCTAAACTGCAATAAAAAAAAAGAAACTAAATATAAGAACCATGTAGGAATAGACTTCTAAATACCAAAAGATGGAAGTCAAGATGAAGGCAGAACTGTTGTTTCAGTAGATTGTTCAGGCGGTGGCACAAGACTCGTCCATAGAGGTTCACTAACTGTATCACCAGAATAGTTAGTCCTCAGAGGCGCCGATAGAAGAGCCATCTGGTATGTTGTTCTAGGCACAGGCAAATCGTTAAATGCTAAGCTCACTCCGGATATGCCAAGCCCACAATTGGAGAACAGAGGAGCGGACTCTTGATGGATTTTTAATTGTGAAGGATCATCCTTATTCTCTGCTGAGTTCAATGATTTCTCTAGGAAACTCTTGAAGGAATCAGACTGGGACAATATACTACAAGCTGACAAGCTTTGTGGGGAAGGTTTTCCCTTATGAGGATAGCCCAGGGAAGGAAGCTTATAAGGTTCAGTTGGCTGCGCTGAGCATTCCAACATTTTCAGTTCCCGAGCAACATCTTCAGTGGAGGCTGATTCTGTTTGATGAACCTTCTTTGGCATCCACCACCTTATGTAACTTGTTAAATCTATTTTCCTATCCGTTCCAGCAATACCAGAATATCGTGCATCTGTAGTTGCATCGCTACTTGTACCTTGCATGGGAGTAATCATGTTGAAACTCATGTTCATTTATTAGAGTTCAATTTCAGCAATAGCCTTTTTTTTCAATGTATTTCACATGTGAACTTACTACAGTTGCTGAAGTAATCATTCCCTTGCATAGGTCCAAAAGATGCTTCCCACCGACTATTGTTAGGTTGCCTGAGAATAAAAACAATCACTTCAAGTAAAATACTTTGTAGGATAAGATTTACTTTACGAGATTACATGGTAAAAACTTAGAAGGAAAACTAACTGATTTCTAATACTCACTTAAATACATCAAATAACTACAATTGCATGATCCAAATGAGGCTCGGTAATTAGGAAAGTTACACCCAATGATAGCCTAATAATTTTTGACATTTCCTTTCATGCTCCAGTAGGGTAAACCTGGGCGAATAAAAAACCCATGTCCCATAGATGAAAGATAATAATAAAAACATGCAACCTTGAATGTATCCAAATACCAACAATTAAAGAAACTAACTTGATTACAATTTTCCGGATCATCCCTCTGATCAACTTCAAGTATTTTGGAATCATTCCAAACTTTATTCAGCTAATTCACGTCTTTACACCTATTGAATCTGTCTGTTTTGCATATTTGGAAAACCTTTGAAACCAAGGAGCATTAGGTCGAGTTCAATTTTTACAGATATTTTCACCGAGGTTGCCCAATTAAGAGACACTACTGGATACGCTGCCATACGACATGCTTTTCATTGGGGAGTTACAATTGATCAGTTCTTCCAGATTTTACCATAGTTCTCACCTTTGCTCAATGCTAGTACTATTCACAGCAGCAATTTAAGGAGTCATACAGGATGTGCTGCCATAGGACATGCTTTTAATAATTTGCTCAATGCCCTTTATTTTATATCTTTGTTTTGTATATCTCCTAACCTTTCACAATTCAGAACATATTTGACCAATCCAAAGTCTATAGTCAAGAGACAAGATTTATTGCTTTCAAGCTACTGATAAGGCATAATACATAATGTAACAGTACAAAAAAAAGTAAGGTGCAATGTTAAAGCAAACAGACAAAACCAAAAAAAAAAATCTCTAATAACCAAAAAGGCTAACATAAGCACTTATCTTTGCCTGACACAAAATTTCATGTATGATATAAAATTAGCCTCTACCTGGTAAGTCCACGATATTTTGGAAATCCTCTCGAAAAAGCACTGCTTTTTCTGCAAAATATTGTCCCCGTGTTAGTATTAAACATGCTACAGCTCATTTTCCACCCACATTATACATCTTTTAAGCTTAAAGCAGTAGTTCAGTATCAACACGTTCACCTATTTCTAAAAGAACCAATATAAGATGCAAACTGAAGGTGCAAAAACATCCAACTAAATACCCAAAATGTCATATGATCTACATGCCTTCTTAAAGACACAAGATAATCCTCCTTTGAGATTGTCTGCATCTCTTCAAGATCTCTTGCATAATCTGTGACCTGTATTAGTAAGTGAATAATGATTTTAACAAAAGAACTCAAAACAATATAACAACCATATATTAGTGAGGACAAAAAAATAAGTGCTTATAAGGGTCACAAAGCACTGCAAGTCATATTAGACTGATAAGAAAATCATCACACCATCATCAAGACGTATTGGCTCCAACTATTTGAGGTTGAGATACACAGATATTACCCTTCCCTTCACCTCCATGCAAGAGTATACCACTAGTAATATTCAAATAAATTTAATCTATTTTTATAGCATCTAATAGAGTTTTCTTGGATCTCCCTCTAATCACTATCCATCCTAATCATTTCAACTCATCTAGCCAAAAATATTTTAATTGACTTTGAACATGTCCACCCTAATCTATTTTTCTTAGTTTATCATCAATTGAATTAACATCTAATTACTCTCTAATTATATTTTCTTTTATACAAAAAATTTCTATATTTTGTGGAGAAATGTTGTACACCAAAACATTAAAGTTCCATGTAACTTTGATTCATGTATACATTTCATTTACATCTATCATTTTTCATAGTCTTCACAAGCTTCAAGGAGCTAGTGCATTTGAGCTTTTTGCAATTAGGTTAATTATATTTCCCAAACGCATGGGCACATTGTTCCATATTGTGACATGTACAACCGTATCCAATCTCAGGCTTATGGGCAAGCATGGATGACGAGTTGTCTGGAACTGAGAGCTTTAAGTATTTAGGATCATTTTTGCAAAATGATGGAGGGATTGAGAGAGATGTCTTAAATAAAATACAAGCAGGATGATTCAAATGAGGGTTAACGTCGGGTGTTTTATGTGATAGTAAAGTATTCTAAAACTTAAAGAGAAGTTCTACAAAATAGAAGTTAGACCTGTTATGTTATAAAGTGTTGAATGTTGGGCTATGACTCAGGCATATGAGCAGAAGATGAAAATTGCAGAGATAAAGATGTTAAGGTGGATGTGTGGATATACGAGGATGGCAGAATAAAGAATAAGAGCATTAGAGAGAAAGTCGGAGTGCATCTATTGATGAAAAACTTCGAGAGACACGTTTAAGATGGTATGGACATGTACTTAGACGGCCAATAAATGTTCCAGTTAGACGATGTGAAACTATGACAAATACGGGCATCAAACGAGGAAGAGGAAGACCAAAAAAGACTTAGTTAGCAACAATAAAATAAAATAAAATTTATTTAAATATAGATGATGATATAATAAGGGTCAGACCCCAATGGCATAGAAAGATCCATATAGCCGGCCCACCTAGTAGGATAAGGCTTGGTTGTTGTTGTTATGTAGTATTAGGCAAAAAGTTTTTCCCCTAATTTAATTTTATTTAAAGTCTAATTGGCATAATTAGCACCAATGAAGCCAACAAGATGTCTTTCTGTAAAGGGCTTGGTCTTTCCTTTTCCCACCAAAATTAGTTAGATATTTTGTTGCTAGCCTATCTCTTTTCGCTACTTTTAGAGCCCATTTCTTTTTGCTACTTGAGCTTGACAAAACCCACAAATAGGTCCCATCATTGTTGTTTCTTATAAAATAGAGATACTAGTTGTAACCACAAGGACAGATCTTTGTTTTAGAATTAGAGTTAATATAATTTCCAAAATCTCCTCCTTTTAATGGTTCAAATATGTTATGATTTGCTTAAATTGGTTGGAAATCACAGTTTTGTAATTTGTTCCATGGAACCCCTTCAATCTTGATTAAATTGAATGACTCATCCAATTCGACTTACTCTAGTCAATTGGCAGTTGCATTGTTTGAACTCAAGACCTTTCCAACAACTTGTCAACAAAATGGAGGGTAATCTGATTAAACACAGAAAAATCAACTAATGTTAACCCAACTCAACTGATTCACATTGAAGTTGTCCAATCTGGCTAAGTATGGATAACTCTAGCAGTGATAGTTATGAGTCAAGATAGTTAATGAGCATTAACGAGTCATGAGTATAAATTAATTTATTCCTCACTGGAAAATTGATGAGTGTCCCAGCACCCCAGTATTTTAGAGCAGCAAGATCATATGCTCTAGCTGCAGCCTCCTCATCATCATAAGCACCTAAAAATCATCACAATGGAGAGAAGATAACTGAATGAATTTTCAAATTGATGAATTAACTAGCAAGGAGAAAATTTCTGTATACCTAGGTACACTGGAGGGAATGTCCACACATGATTACCATGCAAATAAAGAAATTTGAGTTAGCTCACAAGAAATAATAAGTTATAATGATCCTTTTACATTACTATGTCATGTGTCATGCCCATGAAGGCCACTCTACAAACGATACTATATCTCAAAAACATAACAGAATTTGACCTAATAATATTACGAGCAATATAACTGAGACATTAGGCAATGTAATCCTATTTATATTAAAGATATTTCATGTAAGATGGTTGGTATACATCTTGTTTCTTGACATACCTTGTTTTCCTTTCTTATTCTGATTCTGATTCCAAGTGCTTTTATCCCAGAGATGAGCCTCATACCGACCTGTCCACCTATGTCTAAAATTTGAAAAAAAAAATAAATAAATAAATAAATAAATTTGAAAAGAAAGAGCTTAGGAAATTGAAACGAACAAAAAGCATGCATTTATAGCTTCAGGATAAAGTGAAAACAAGGCCTTTTAAGGCCTTACTGTAGGAAGTTGGAAGTTAGAAGCTAGAAATTTAATTGTTAAAGGGCTTAAGTTTAGGGTTGAATTGGTTGACATATTTGCATCTTTTAAGATTTTCTTTTCACACCTTAAACATACTGATTGGAATTTTTCACAAATCCAAGAGGATCATTCCCTATTCTTGTCATTTTCCACTTGGGATGATTTGTACTGCTCCTAATCAAAAGGCCTTTATCATAAGCTAGGAAAAATGTAGATATTGGATAAGCAATATCGAGTTTAGTATTTTATCTATGCTACCAAAAATCCAGAAAACATGACTTGCTGTTGAAAACTGCTTTTTGTAACTAATAAAATCCAGTAGGGGCATGGATGGTCTATTTCAAAACCGAGAGAAGGCACCAATTTATTTTGCGAGAAGATTATCGTATTATTAATCTTGCATTTGTTTTAGTTGTGTGCAAGGAACCGAACAATTTAGACTCACCATCTATTTACCCCACTCAAGCTGGACCATCTTCATCCACATTCATACAAAATATTCTAGAATAATAGGCAGTCTAATATACATCATAAAATGCACTCAGTCCGACATAAGATATGCAGTCAACTAGTTGAGTAGTATGCAAGTAATCCATGTAGCGATTGTTGGAAAGCACTAATAAGTAAGTATCTCAAACATACAATGATCAGAATACACTACTCAAGGTATCTGAAGATGTTATCTAGATATGGTATACAAAAGAGTCCAAATCCAAGGTGGTCACATGCTTATCATTGGAGGAGGTGTTGTGTCCAAGAAGTACTCTAAAAGACTTGTATAGCTCGGTATACTATGGAGTTTGAGGTCATAGCTTTAGATAAAGCAAGTGAAGAAGCATAACTCAACAATTTTGTGGAGGATATCCATGTCAAAAGTTATGATACATTGCAATAGCCAAGCGACTATTGGTAGGGCACAAAATAGCATGTGTAATGGTAAGTCTCATCATAAGAGATATAACATCGCTAAGTAGTCGATCTCTAGAAAGATAATTTCCATCAACTACGTAAAGTCGAAGGAGAATCTTATAGATCCTCTAACTAAAGCTTTATCTAGAGATCAAATATATAAACTCTGATAACATTCCGCTATGAATGATACAAAATCACAAGCTAATTCTCGCACTACAATACATTTTTTTGCCAGAACTTTTTATTAACATATTTAGAACTTATTCTAATTTCAATTTGTATGATTGTTAGAAATTGATTTTTGTAACTAATAAAATCAAGTAAGACAATAACCTGTCTTGCAAATAAATTTTCATAAATTAATTTCTCAAGTGAATGAGAAATTAATGTCCAATTAAAAGCTACTCCAGTGATGGAGAAAACCACAAGTAGTTCTTGTTTCATCTAAATTGATTTACAATCAGAGAAGGGCACAAGCTCTATCCGATTGTAATCCACAAATGTGAACTCATAAGCCCTAATCGTACACATAAACGTAAATTCAAGTGGGACTAATTTGAAGGGTATTATGAGTCGCACAAGATTTAGTAGGCCAATTTCTCAACTAAAATGAGCTAAAAGCTCAGCCTAATTGGGTTGAATTTCTCCTATTGTAAATCCCATTGATTGAGCTAAACGAGCCCACTAGTGGGCTTTTGATTTGATGGCCCAAATAATCAAATCGAAGGAGGCCTTGATTTGATTTTTGACTTTATCAAAATCAAATTAGTGAAGGCCAATGCCCTACACGTTGTGTGTGCAGGGACAATACCGAACATCACTATCGGAAGAAGGGCCATTCAACACTGTTTACCTCCTAGCCACCTAATTTTAATTTAAGATGTTTGCACCTTGGTTAATTCCATAATTAAGGGTGGCCTGGCCTTTCGCCTACCAAATAAGATATGAATCAAAGGGGTGTTAATTCTCATTTAATTTGTGACCCTATGATTGACTCTCCGTCCCTTATAAAGAGCTCAAACCACCACCCAGTATAATCTCACATCCTCTCTTGAACTCTTTTTAGGCAATTTCGTGGATTTACCTCTCACCTTGATCTTACTTTTTAACTTGAGATAACATGCCAACTACCTAAATGGGTACGATGAAATCCAACGACTACACCTCAAAGACAACTAATCCAAAGGAGTACTATAAAACACAATGATCAACACCGTCATTCCAATCATCCTGACATGCTGAGCCGCTAACTTGACGAGCTTACCAACCGAAGAAGCCATAACTACCAATTAAAAAGTCACGATCAACCCTGACATTCCGATTGCCCCACAATGCTTGCTGGACCGGGCGTGCGTTTCTATGAGCTCACCAATCATTCAATCAAAGAAGCCGCTACGCTGATCACAACACACTTCCAAGATCATAGTTTGTTCTAAATATAACCAAATACCCACCTATTTCCATAAGCCAAAATCCAAGTAGTAAAGAGGATATCACTGTCTCCGCCATTTCATGGACACTTTCTTTCTCACACTCAGAATAAACAGGAGGATAAAGGCAGTTCATCATCAATGTGAAACATACGGACGAACTAGTTGGACTCGTCCTGGTCCACATACCAAAAGAAGAGACAATCCAGTAAACCCGAGGCGGGACCTCATTAACTTTACCTGGTGACTCCCCGGTAGATTGAGCTCCGCTTACCGGCGGCGCAGGGCGGCATCCGGCTGATCCTCTCCTTGGCGGTGCAGACCCTCTCCTTCCTGGCCTTCTTCAGATCCAGGCGCGGAGGATCGCTGCCCCTCCGCCCCTCGGACGATGCGTCGCCGCTTCCTCCGGGCGCCGCCTCCACCTTGGGGATCCCGGGGTCGGTCGCCATGGCAAACGAAGAGCTTGCGCCTCTCTCGGATCACTAGTGCTGTAGCTACTCTCGCTTCCGCCGCTCTCACTTCTCTCTACGGCTTTGGGATTCAAATGGAGAGTCCGCCCGGCAGGCGATCGTTTGGGTAGGTCAGTCACAGTCAATGAGGTCGAAGCGTAAAAAAGAAAATAATAAAAAATAATTTTTTTTAAAAAAAGGACAAAAGAAAATCAAATTCGCCCAACAGTCAGCAGCGGTGATTGGAGAGAACCGGCCGGCCCCACGCCCTCGTCGTGCTCTCCAGTGAGCGGTAGAGTACCCGAAACGGCTAATTCGCGAGCGCAGGAGACGCGTGGGACCCGCCCTCTGATGAGTCCACGTGGAGTTCTCGACGGAATCCGAGGCCGCCCGATATTGTTTCGACAGGGGCACGATGGGTAGGGATTTTATACGCCGCGCCCATGACAGCAACGCTCGTATCGATCAGGTGCCACGCGCTTTAAGATTCGTGACGTGCAGGTTAGCCACCTGTACGTACGATCGTCGGTGACGGGGTCGGACATTGAACCTGGAATTAAAGCGGAAAATCACGAGGACCTCTCGCACTCAAATTGATTGAAGTTTGTCTGGGTCTGCGGCAACCGAGGTCCAGCGGGAGGCATGATGCTGGGTCTGTAGTCGCATTATATTGTCGGGTTGATTGTAATTTTAATTCTATAAAATTTTATTTAATTGTGTACGTTGATCTTAATCGACCTTGATAGTTTGGACAGTAATCGTCGGATCGAATTCGATCTATATTCAGTGATTCGACATTCATTGGGATCCTGACGGTTCACCTCTCAAGTATAGTTTGATTCGGCGATCAATGCTATTATCCGATCGATGACGTTTGATGGTCAAATTTTCATAAACATTCACTTTCATTTGTATCATTTCTTATTATTATTTTTATTTTAAATATAAATTTATTTAATTTTTTTTTTTTTTTTTTTTTTTTTTTTTTTTTTTTTTTTTTTTTTTTTTTTTTTTTTTTTTTTTTTTTTTTTTTTTTTTTATTTATATTTTATTTTTATTTTCATATTAAATTTTTTTTTTATTTATTTTATATTAAATTAATATTTTTATTTATAAACATTGATTTAACCCTCTAGAATTATTGAATATTAAACAGTACGGTCGGAGACTTGAAGCTGTTGGTCGAACCTATCCATCTCCTTGAAATCTTTTATGAAGGAAATCAATAATTGTCACTCCCATTCTTAATCAATGAATTATACATTAAATAAAAAGTCAAATATAGTGGAAAATATGAGGAAGGTAAACATTGTTATCTCAACTGTGCATGTGTGTCTTGACATGCACGCACACGGCTATTGATACGACCATAGGTTGGTGCATAAACCACAAACACCACATCAAACGCAGCTTAAAATTTCATTACTTTCTATATCATTGAACTGTTCTGTTACTTACATTTCCAATTTCTATATGATGATTATAGTGATCTAGAGTCAATTGAAATAAGTTGTTACATCTCATAGTAGAAGTGGTTATTTAGCACTCTGAAAATTCTCCTCATCACTGATGCCTTCACCACGTAATGGTATACTTATGATCGGGCTATGAGTCACGGGGACCGTCGAATGACTGAGTCTTTCTCAAATTCCAGTGAAGACCTTCGTGTATACTCCGAAGAAAATCATTGGTGGAATCGACCTGGCATGCTGTGGGAACAGGCCAAGTTGCCATGCTACAAATGAGAGCATCACCGGGTGCTAACTGTTTACGGCCCTTGCCGTCAAAAGATGCCCAGGCAGATCCTCTACTGTTGAAAGGCACTTGGACCCGCAGCGTCACATACTCCGGAAAAATCAACGGTCTAAATGATAATGAATGTGGGCAGATCGGAGTGAAAAGTATCCCTGGAACCTGCATTTCAGAGTATCATATTAAACAGGGATTTAGAAGTAGGATACAATCATCTCAAAATGTACAAGGAGTATCTTTGATCCTCCGTCTGAAAAAAGTTTGAATACATATCAATTTATTAGTCCGTCAAAAGACATGATGTGGGGAAGCGCAAATGTCATTACAATAAAATTCATCATTTAATTAGGCAGACACCCGCTGGAAACTTGAGGGTTTTTTCTACAATATAGGACCTTATAAAAAAATAGAATAATTCGTATCCATTTTAAGACCAAAAAAAAAAAAGACATATGGTAGACACCAAAATGGTTACAAGAGCCGCGAATGTACATTCCTAGCAAACAAAAGGATATTGCAATCGTCAGAATATGAAAAAGAATTGCCATTATTACTGAATAATTTTCATGACCTTATAGTACCCCCTCAGAATAATATTCTGAAGGACCATTTTGGTTAAAAGAACATTTTTTAACAAAACAGGAAAAAATAAGGCAACAGCTAATTCTATCATATCTTAGAACAAACTAATTTGGAAATCATCTTCTATCTAAAATTGATAAATCAGTTCACTAGTGAGGATAAGTCACATAAAATAAGTTCAAAGTCTGTAAATTACAGTGAGATTTTTAATTGTAAAATTATTATTAAAACAGACAGAAGAAATAATTGCACTATCCTTTTCATGACTATGGCTAATATATACTCCATAAATCATCCTGTCGAGGCCTAGGTTCTAATCCGCTATACTTGGCAGTTGGCCCCCTAAAAATGTACTTGAAACTGACCTTCCAAGGGTAGTGCATGCCCCCATAAAACATATACCATAAAAAAGAGATGTCTAATTTATTATTTTGACAATGCTACTTAGAGCTCACATGCAAAGTTAAAAGTGAAAAACATTAGGAAGATGGAAGCACGTGAATTCAAATCAGACGCAAACCAATAAACTCTAACATGCATATGTTAAATCTGAAAATTGAGGTATAGAATTATGCAAACAGAAAAAGAATTACTTGTGGGTGGACCATTGACCCTCCAGCTGCTAATGAGTATGCTGTGCTTCCAGAAGTAGTTGACAAGATCAGTCCATCTCCTTGTACACATGTAACAAAGGAGCTGTCACAATAACATTCAAGGAAGGTAAGGTAAGATGATATGCCCCGGTCAATTGTAACTTCATTTAGAACTAGAATGGGTTCCTCAGTATCAAATTCATCTTTAGCTGCTTCTCGGATGACATGACACTGGAGTCGATGTCGTAAAGTGATACTAAAAGGTCCCTTCAGTATCATATCCAAACAATCCCGATAATTTTCACTTTCTGGAAGATAAATGTTAAAGATTGCATGGACATTCTTTTTTTTAGGAAATCAGGGGAAGTGCCTACCTAAGATATTAACAGATAAATAAGAATGTCACTACTTCTGTACACGAAACAAGAAGAGAAGTGTATACTTGCTTTCCGATTATAGCCGGAGAGATATCATTAAGCCATTTAAATACTGGAGTAGGTCTCAATTTGCATTGGAATGTTCTGTAATTTGCAGCCCAAAAACCCCTACGAGAAGCCACGTATAGAACCTTGAAGAATGAACCTAGTTGTGTAGGGACCTTACAGTTGTCTTTGAGGTAGATTTTCAAGAGTGGGAAGCATGAGGCACCATTGAAAAGAATTTTCAAGCCCAATAAAATGAAGCCACATGAGAGATGACCAGGAAAGAACTAGAGGGGAAACAAGTATATTGAACCACATGGGTCAGAGAAAGAGTTGTTCTAATGGGAATTGAAGAAATCCTTGGTGTGAAGGTGGTCTTGACAGATGGTCCAACTAGTGAATTCGATTTTAGGATTGAAGGTAAACTAACAATAAGAGGACCGATGAACATGGAACTACCAAAGGTGATGACTTGATAAGCCAATTTGACCAACAAGGAAGAAATGGAAAAGAGTTCAAAAGATTGAGTTGGTAAAGTTGGAGCATTTACTATCTCATAGGCTAGGTAGAGAGAGAAGAGGTAAGATGCATCAGTTGTAGAAATGGCATTAAAAGTTTTCTTAATGAGTCCCTTGTCAACCCACCTCAATAGGTTGACTTCACCTTTCCCCACAATATAAATGGCTCCAGTAGATGCAAAAGTGTAACAAGCAAACAAGGTGGGGCAGGGATGGAGTAGAAATTTCTACTCGGCCTTGTCTTATATTGCCAATTCCTTGCATGAAGTGAAATTTTGTAGATTTAGTGTTACCAGAGGGCATGATTACAAAAGGCTATACCAGAGGACACGATTTTATTCTGCTCAGCAAACATATCTCTTTCATCAATGATCATGACTAAGATGATATTACCAGAGGGCATGATTCTGCAAGGCTATAGCAAACACAATGATGGTAAATACAAATGTCCTACAATTGTGAAGATAATACTAGCAATTCGACTTCATGTAATAATTTTATTTGTCACGACAGACAGTGCGGTTTTCTGTCAATACAAAATTGTATGAAAAGATATAGCATTTTTTTAATTATTAATCATATGAAAAAATAGTTCTCCATTTCTATGACATAAAAGTAACTATTTTTCTAGATGTATTGCTTGATGAACATATTCTGTCGTAAGTAGTTTTCATAATTGTGTCATATTGCATCGGTTTTCAGATTTTATCTTATCTATTTTTTTATTTTATTATTTTTTGATTTACAAGGGGTATCCAGGCTTGTGTCATATTTTTTTTTTTTTTATCTTATCTAATTCATGTTTCAGGTGGTGTCATGCTCATCTCCTGTTATCTAAGTTGTCCAATATTGACAGCCATATGTGAATATATGGGTAGTTTTCTGAAAAGTCAATCAGCAAATACATGATTTTACCAGTATAAAATAATCCCAAGTCCTACATCTCATAGGCAACATGTGATCAAAAGTAATTGGAAGATATAGATCAAAGTTTAATAGATCAAATATCAGGATACGGAAAGGTGTCATGAATCCCAAAGACCCCAGAGAAAATGGCACAAGAGGAGGAACAGGTCCTTTAAATAGTGATGCTGCCTGCATAATCACAGAAGCAAACAATAAAAATCTAGGGCATGATATATACAATTGCCAATCAAAGAACTTAAAACCGATCAATTAAGAAAGGAAAAAAGAAAAGAAAACAACAATAGCTCACCCAATCAATGAAGGCCAATTAATGAATAAAAAAACATAATTTAGATGCAAGAAAATTTCAGATTTTAGATGCACAAGTCTGTATTTGTTAAATGTTATATTGACAGCATGATAGTAGTAGCCAGAAGGCAAATACTGCAAAAGCTCTCAACTATAAGTAAATAGATATAACCCTCTTATCTTGGTTCACTACGACCATGAAATAAAAAGATTTAAAATATAAAATGAAAAGAATCAAACGAAATAGAAGACAAGAAAGTAGGCAATGCCTTATAATAATAATCTAGTCATCCAGTATTAATTTGCGCCTAATGCAAAGTTACTTGACATGTTGATATGCTTTCTAGCAATATTTGATTTACACTCAGAAAAGTGAGACAGATATCTTTTAGGTACAGTTAAATTTCCATTAAAGTGAAATAGTGCGCTTCCACATTCAAGTGGACTCCAAATAGCTGGGATACATTTTTTTTTTTTTAGTTGCTGCATTCCAGTGAAATCACAAGTAATTTAGGCTAGTTCACATTTTCGAATTTTCTTATATGCAAAAAAGAAATCATACAAAAAAAATAAAGAAGGTTATACATATATATTTGTATGTATGTATATATAGACAAACATGATTCAAGATAAAGCATGTTCTTGTGATAGAATGATCAAGAACGCCAATATTTGAACTCTTCCAACAAGATAAAATCCAGGGCCAGAGATCCATGTCAATAACCACCTGAGATCTTGAAGTACAGTTAAGTAAATTATCTAAATTTCTGGAACATATATTGATATTTAGCAGATCAATTAGGCTGGTCCTAAGCTAAGGATCTTCAAACTCTATATTAGTAGCATTTTTCTGAATATAAAATATATCACAAGATGTAAAAAAAAAAAAGTTAAATTTGTATACTATTTTCTTTGGAGGGAACATCCTTTTATGAATTAATTATTTTCCCAATAACTTGGTGCAATATGATGGATGGATCATAGATCCTTTTTTTATTCCCAGGATTTTAACAGTTTTTGGAGACACCTCAGCTACTGTCCTAACTCCTAATCGCCTAAACTATGTATTACTTGCCTATGAACTCAATTAATATGGTTATTCAGATTAACACACTCTGTGACAACTGTAGCATGTAACAAATGATATTTTAGTTGGTTACTTGCCATAAATGATATTTTAGTTATGAATTAATTATTTTCCCAAGAAATTGGTGCAATATGATGGATGGATCATAGATCCTTTTTTTATTCCCTGGATTTTAACAGTTTTTGGAGACACCTCAGCTACTGTCCTAACTCCTAATCGCCTAAACTATGTATTACTTGCCTATGAACTCAATTAATATGGTTATCAGATTAACACACTCTGTGACAACTGTAGCATGTAACAAATGATATTTTAGTTGGTTACTTGCCATAAATTAAGTATTGATTGAAGAATATGGTTAGGAAAATTTTCTATTTTCATGCTTTGTTTCTTGGAAGAAGGGAAACTTTAGCACAATGGTAAAGTTGATGTCATGTGACCTGGAGGTCACGAGTTCAAGTCGCAATAACAGTCTCTTGAAATGCAGGATAAGGCTACATACAATAGATCAAATGTAGTTCGACTCTTCCCTAAGACCTCACATTGACTGGAGCTTTTTTTTATTTATTGCCCTTTTTTATTTTTTATTTTTTGGAAATTAGAATTAGAAAGTTGAAAAGAGAAATAACTAAATATTTACGATTATTTTTTTTACACATTTGAATTTACTAGATGTGAATGATGTGAAAAATATTTATTTTTCCTTTTCAATATTAATGGGTTTATTTTATTTTCTAAAAACTGCAAACTAAAAAATAGAACAAATTTACAAACCAAACAGTTCTACATAACATAGCACCTCCAAAGTCGATACAAATCAAACAGAGATCCTTAGGATATTATTGCTCTTAACCAGACCAAATGTACAGATTGATATGGAGAATGTCTTGTTCCAACCATTGTGTGTATGCAATTTGTTATTTAAGTATCCCAACAAGATGGCAAGACAATCCAAGCATTTTTAAAACAAAATCATTTATAAAAAAACAAAAAGAAGATTAAGAAGAAGATATATGATGGAAAAGAGAACTAACATTGCGGTTAGACCAGGCATTAAAAATTGATTTACAACTGGACAACTTAAAAGACAACAGTCTTTACCAATTAGGCCAAGCACAGTTGGTTGAACAGCAAAATAGTGCTAGTTAACTCATTGCGCTCTTCTTTTCAAAAAGAAACTTTTCTAAAAAATTCTGTTGTCAACTGCTTGGTATTACTAACACCTACATTGACAACAGTATAAGACAGCATTGAATACAATGGAAAAGGGTAACCATTTACCATGTCTTAGTTTTCACAAATTTATAGAATTTACCATCATCTCCACCTTCAACCAAAAATTGATGCATGATCAATATGTATTAGTTATTCTGGTGATATTCCAACAAGCTAGGCATACCGAACCTAGTTACTTTTCTTTCCAACTCTAAGGCACAAGTTGCTATACAATAATGTGTTAGTGACTTGGTCTAGTTGTTAATGTTTTGTTAGTATTTTGAAATTAATATTTTTACATGGGGAAGCACACTGCAACTTGGCATTTTAACAATAAAGAAAATAGAGCTGAAACAAACAATTAACTTTTCATGTCATATGGTGGCTCAGAAAAATCAAATAAATAATAATTATGGAAATATAAAGCAGGTATGTTAATTGAAGTATAGGAGTGAAAAGAGCATACCCAAAGGACGGTTCCATCACCACCAAGTGTTACAACTAGATCAACCTTTGAGTGCAGCCGCTTTATGTCCTCATCTAAAAGGTGGTTCTAGTTAATTCACATCCATACACTTATGAGCAAACAAATAGACAGGACATCCAGAATTTGGACTTTGAAACAACAGACTAAAAGCTGACTAGGGAATGTGAACCAAAGCAACAATCATCCAACTTCAAAGATTGTAAAATTACAAAATTTTCATACATATTACACGATATTTTAGTACAATAAAATATACCACATATAAGGTTAAATGTTGACAGAGAAATATTTAGCCAAAACAAAGTAGTGGATAATAAAATCTGAATAGTAGATAAAATAAAACTTGCAACAGCTAATCAAGCAAGAATTAATGTATCACTTACCAGATAGTAAACGATAACTATCATCTATGATGATTTACTGTTGTTTACTTTAACCCATAGCTGCAATAGATCTCATGCATATGCTTTACTTGAACAGGGTGGGCAGAAAGTAAGCTAACTGGTGGGCTTTCTTCTGAAATCCCGAAGTTGTTTTATTGGAGTAGCCACAAAACTATATATAACTATCACTATGATGGTTTACTGTTGTTTACTTTTAACTTGAGCTGCAATGAATCTCATTCGTATGCTTTATTTGAACAGGGTGGAAAGAAAGTAAGGTAACTGATGGGCTTTCTTCTAAAACCACGAAGTTCTTTTATTGAGTTAGACACAAAACTACACATTATAAATCAATTCCAGACCCAATTTTATTGACATTGAACCCCAACAGCAACTAAGTTCTCAATATTACCAATTTCTTCTCTATTTAACCAAACTTGTCCTTGACCTTGTTAAAATATTACAGAACCTTCTGTTGATGCAATCAACCCAGGTTTGATCAAAAGATTATGGGTTTTGATGTGTGTGTCAATAAGTTTAAGTTAGGATTTCATATTGGTTTGATGTGTGTTTAAGTCATGCAGGACTTGGTGGAACACACATGAGAGATCTCATCCTGAGTGCTCGGGTCCTTGAGTCGGTGAAGGATGACGCATCCGAGGGATTGTGGGACAAGGAGCAACGGAGTGGAGCTAAGGGAAGCGGATTTCAAGGCATACTCGAAGGATGGCATGGAGACGAGCCGTGGACTCATATGCATCCGAGAGATGAGAACCAAAGGAAGAGGGCTTCAAAGGGCGACTCTGGGGAGGATGAGAGTGAGTGTCTAAAAGGAGCAGTCGACTGGTAGGGACACCAGTCGACTGATCTTTCTGTTGGGTTGAACAGAATGTAGCAGTCGAGTGGTCTAAGCGCCAGTCGACTGGTCTATTTGAAAATAGTCGTTTGGCTAGCCGTTGGCTAAACACCATTCAACTGGGGTTGGAGCCAGTCGATTAGTATCGGGGCTGAGCTGTTTTGTTAGCAGTTCTCTCCTCTATTTAAAGAGGAGCTTGAGACTTGAGAAGGGTTAGGTATGTTCATTGTAAAAAGCCCTTCTTGCTCAAGTGCTCAAGCTCCCAAAAGCTCATCTTTTCCTCCTAACCCTAACTCAACTTGTAAAGAGGAAGAGAACATTATGAGAGGTTGTTCTCCACCGAGAAGGAGAAAGTTCTAGCCGGAGATTGCCGGGGATTGATCCACCGAATGATTAAGGGTTTGTCCATCTCAAGGACACGCCGTGGAGTAGGAGCAAGCAATCTCCGAACCACGTAAAGGTTTAGTGTTAGAATTGATTTCATTGTTTCTTTCATTTCCGCTACGCGTGCTAACTTTGTAGGAAGAAATACAAATTGGAGGAATCGAGTTATTCACCCCCCCCCCCTCTAGCGAGCCTACGATCCTCTACAAGTGGTATCAGAGTGCGAGGTCGCCCTTCAACGGACTAACGGCCTAGAAGAGCAAATTCTCATCAAAATGGTCGGCTCGCACATCCAACCACCAAAATTCGAAGGAGAATTCTCTTGGTGAAAGAAAAGGATGGAGGTATTCTTTGATACCGATTTTGATATAATGTTGATTATGGAAAACGGTTTTGAGATGCATAGGGATCAAGAGAATAAGTCACTCGAAAAGATAAGATGGAGCAAGAAGCCAAGGGATGTTTATCTAGCAAATTCAAAAGCTTTGGATCATCTACTAAGTGTGCTTCCCCAATAAGAGGTAACAAGGATTGGGAGCTACACAAGTGCCAAGGATTTATGGGATAAGCTAGTAGAGCTTCATGAAGGCACATCGGAAGCAAAATTGGCAAAAAGAGACCTTCTCCGATCTCAACTCAACAACATCAAGCTTGACAAAGGAGAGAAGGTATCTAGCTTACATTCTAGAATTAAGAAAATTTTAAATGGACTAACAAGTTTAGGTGAGCAACTCTCCAACCGAAGTATTGATGAAAGTCATCAATCCCTTCCCAAGAACCACAAATTGGAGCTTAATGGTGAACTTGTATTACATATCAAAGGATCTAGAGAAAAGTTCTCTAACTCCCAAAAGCTCATCTTTTCCTCCTAACCCTAACTCTCAACTTGTAAAGAGAAATAGAACATTGTGAGAGGATGTTTCCACCGAGAAGGAGAAAGTTCTAGCCGGAGATTGTCGGGGATTGATCCACCGAAGGATCAAGGGTTCGTCCACCTCAAGGGCATGTCGTGGAGTAGGAGCAAACAATCTCCGAACCACGTAAAAGTTTAGTGTTAGCATTGATTTCATTGTTTCTTTTATTTCCGCTACGCATACTAACTTTGTAGGAAGAAATACGACTTGGGGGAATCGAGCTATTCCCCCCCCCCCCCCCCCTCTAGCCGGCCTACGATCCTCTACACCTTCCTCTAATGGTATCCATATTTGTACACATTGAGTTTTGCTACATATTGTGCTTACATATACATTTATGCTTTGGTACGTGCAATTCATCTCATAAACATGATCACCATTTGCTGATGTCTGGCACAAGGTTTTGGATGTTGGATGGGCAGCATGCCAACTTGCATTGAAGAGAACACTTGCACAACAATGTTTAGTAAAACGTAAACAAGTTGCACTAAACCATACATTCTATTACCATCAGTTTACCAACTCAAAAACTAACAGATGCTAAATAGTAAATACCGTCTGGCCTATAAAGAAAGTTTTTTTAAATCTTGTATAAGGAAAATGAAACAAAAAAAAAAAGAAGCCCGGTACACGAAGCTTCTGCCAATGAGGATTCTCGGGAATGGCCTATTGTACGCAGTCTTACCTTGCTTTGCAAGAGGTTATTATCGAGACTCAACCTGTGACCTCTAGGTCACACGGCAATAACTTTACCGTTGCGCCAAGGCTAAGGAAAATGAAACAAAAAAGTTAAGAAATTGTTATTGTGCATGTTTATCTGTTATAGGGCTTGCAAGGAGTATAACTATGTGTCAAGGTTTGAGAGGGAAAATACGAAGCAGCTAAATGTTTAAATAAATACCTATTTATTGAACTAGAATAATTAGGGACTAATTCATTTGAATTTAGCTTAAAATGGACCTAAAATTTGTTTAGGCTTGGATCAGAGTTTTGAATGCCAAAGGCAGTGAGAATACTCAATACAGGCAATCACAGGAGGTTGATTAGAGATGGGATTTATCTGAAAGATCTTCCCTCTCCATGCAATTCATCTTCAGAAAATCCAAAGCCGATTAGAGATAAGATTTATCTGAAAGACTTTTCCTTTCCATGCAATTTATCTTCAAAAAAACCAAAATCTCATTGTCTCATCTTATTCAGTAATCCATATTGTCACAATTCTGCACACAACATACAGCCAAAAGGATATCAGCCACTCTGCATCTATTTATTAGGTCGCTGCACATTAGAGTTGTTATATTCTATAGGTTATTTAGCAGCTAATTATCATTTAATGAATTCATATTGGGTAAATTGCTGTGTTTAGGGATTTTAAAACCAAATTGGAATATTTAGGTACTGATTTGGTGGTTTATGGGTTCAACATGGGTATATTTCGGTATTAGATGGCTAGTTGAGGTTAGGCAGGTGGAGATTGAGTAGGAATCACATTAGGTAATTGAAAATTTTTTAAAGTGTAATTAGAAAACTAATTAATAAAAAACAAATAAAAACTACTGAGATCGCGTATAACCTAATCCCGATCACGCGCCATCGCCCCTTTTCCTCGATCACGCGCCGTCGCCTGCTCGATCGCACGCCATCGTCGCCGCCGTCACCGTCGCCGCCGCCGGCGACGGTCTGCTATCGCCCCGTCGCCGTCCCTCTCTATCGCACGCAGTCCCTCTCTATCGCACGTCGTCACAGTCGTCGTCGCCAGGTAAACCCTAATCTCTCGATCTCATTTCTTTGGCCGTCGCCGTTTGGTTTTGATCAGAATCTTTCTGCCATTAGCCACTCATTGTTTCTTCGACATGTTCTTCAACCGATGCTTTCAAATTCCAATGAGATGTTTCATTTTTTTTTTTTTGCTTCATGATCAAGCTTATACGGTTTGAAGCTTGCTTCATGATCAAGCTTCATTATAAAGCTTCATTTTTTTGTTAGTTTATACGGTCTTTGCTTATCAAGCTCATTAACTGTTAGGTTAATGAGGACCTTGAAGTTGGATTTGGTGCTCTATATTTTGTATTTGAGATATAATGATTGATGAATATGGTTTAGATATTGTGATATGTCTTTTGTCTCAAATTTCAATACTATATATGATTGTCGTATCCTAACCGTATCGTATCTTATATTTTCAAAATTTACCATATCGCCGTATCCGTATCGTATTTGATACGATACCCGTATCCGTATCCGTGCAACATAGGGCTCAAGCTGGGCCTGGAGTAGATCCAATCAGTTAAGATAAGACTGAACCAATTTCAACCAATCCACTCAGATTGGGTCAAGTTAGAGTTTTTCAGATATTAAAAATCCTTCTTCTTCTCCGAATTGCAAACCCCACCTCCCATCCCCACCGCCTCACAAGCATGAAGTGATCCTAACCCCTCTCATTCTCTTCTGAGACTACATAGCACAAAGCTAATTGCCAGAGTCATCACCAACATGTTCGCCAAGAACCTACCTTTAATAGTCATGCATATGCATACAAGGACGCTCTGCACCGTAGAATCAAAAAGTGCATGGGTTCGTGCCCAAAAGACGGATCTCTTATCAATTGGTGTTTAGCTATTATTAGCAAGTTGATCATGTAGTTTACGCCAGGTATACATTACAATTAAAAGTCATAGCATATTTTTCATCTATTTTATGCTCACGTCTTATCCTTTTTATAACATTATTATGTTGCCTTACCTTCTCATTTGTTAATGTTGACCCTCCTCTTGCTACTCCAAGGACACTACAATTGGGTGGTTGTCGTTTAGGACTTTGATGGGTTGAGATCAAATCTTTACTGAGACAGATATTTAAGATTTTTAAGTTTTGCGATGTTATTATTTATTTTATATTTATGTAGTTAGTCTTTAGGCATCCTATTTCTTCTATGTTTCATATACTTTTTGCAAATAGAGAAAGTCTTTATGACTAATAATGAAATTTAGATTCTTTAATGATTTCTCTTTATAGAGAGGTTAATTTTTAATCGTAGTAATTTTAACAATATTCAATTTGTATTTCTTGTAAGTGGTTCTTTGATAGCATAGTTTTTTGACTAAGGACATCTTAAAGAAATTCTTCAAATTGTCTTGTGGCTGTCATGTGTGTCATGTCATACCTATAGCCAATTGAGACCTACTTGGATCCTGACAAGAATAAGAGACACTACCTACAATTCATCCTAGCCTTGCCCTAAAGCTACCCTTACAGGGTTTACTTGGAGGAGTTGGAAGGAGGGAAAGTGATATACAAATGTACACAAGTGGTGGAGCTCCTTCTGTAAATTAGCAAGCCTTTCACTCACCCCCTCCTATCTTTCCAACATGGTCTTACGAAACCAAGCCTTACATCTCAGTGATAGTAAAAGAATGAACCTTTCCCACCAAAAGCGGATGTTAACCAAGATTAAGATAGTTGGGGATTTTTCATATGAAAAAATTTAGATTCCTAGCAATGATGAGAGCATCAAATATCACATTAAAATTCATAAATAAAAGGAATAAGTAGAGTTACGTGATATATCCATAAATATCCTTTTCTGAATTATAAAATAAGATTATTAGAATATTCATTGGGCAGTCTCTTTAACATATTCTGACTAAATTTGAGATAATATAACTAACCATTTCCCCATGTCTGGACGAACTCAAAGAAAGAAGTTTGTCTCAAGAGTTCTGATCTCACTTGAGGTTCGACAAAAACATCAATTTCCTTATGGTTCTTAAGCCACCTGCAGAAACAAAAGGATTAGTATATTGAATAACGAAGTGGCTTCTATAGTTTAGGTGTTTGAATTGACATTTTTATATCTGTCGTTCCTGAATCAATGGAACATGAAAAATTAGATCAAAATAGTATTTAAATTTTTATGGCTCAACGTTTATCACTATGATTATTTTTTTTAATGAGAACACCAATGCATCTGCATATGTGGTTGAGTATGTGTGACATTGGCACCATATCCTTTTTAAGACCTTGCATAGCGTGACCAAAAAAATTTAAGGTTCTAACTATGTTACTTCTAGAAAATAATTCAATTTTGCAGAAATACTGAAAAACAAAGAAAAATTCATTTAGAACTGAAATAATTAGCTACAGTTGATGAATAAGATCTCAAAATTTCCTACATTTTGGAAGAATTCTTACAGTTTGGATCTCTAAGTTTGTACATGTTCAAGAAAGCTTCTTCTAAAGGTAAGCATTCATTCCTTTAGTTGCAAGCTATTACAGATGCACTCAAGCATCAGCTACCATACCACAGGTGTATAGTCCTTGTCTTACCGCTTCCAGCTATTTCATGCCGGCCTGGTTTCATAGTTTAAGACTGGAGGAACCAAAGTAAAATAGATGGGTGTGATTTTTTAGTTTAAATGTTGTTTTTCCTCAATGGATAGAGAATCAGAAAAGAACAGGAATAAATAGTATTTCAGCATCATAACCACATACACATCTATTGCAGATAATATGGAAAACATTTCAAAAATGGCTTAAGCTAGGAATGAAAATGGCAGGAAAGAAATATCAAAAGCTTCAACAGCACAAGAGAATAAGAGAATGGCAACTGCTATCTGCAGATCATACCTTATCATTTCAGCACAAAGGACGCCGACTGATTGTGAATTAGGCTTTGTTAAAATAAACACAGTCTTGGGTTGTGTTTCCCATTTTAGCAAAATCTGGAATCATAATTTTAACTAGATCATCTATAACAGAAAGAATGCAGCAAACATACTATATACTGCAAAATCTGAATTATTAGAACAAGAACATCTGCAGCAGCATTCCGTAGTTGAACAAGGAGCAAGCTTATAATAAAAGAAAGTTATCTAACCTGCTTACTGCTGCGCTCTGCAGTCATTATGTCTCCTCTTTCGAAGGAGACAACTTCATGCTTCTGCTGGCCACTTTTTTCGCCATTGCATCCCCATGAAAGCCTAAATGATGCCTGGAATGTCCAAAATGTTCCACTTGAGATCACTTAGAGGTAGAGATTTTTGCAGCAGCAGAGACAAGACTATTATCTAAGTAGAACTACTTAGACGTAGAATGTAGCATATGATAAACCTCCAAAAAAGACAGTGGTGTGTATTGACCTTCCTTGCAACCTTTCTACCAATGAGTTTGGAGCTGGAATCAGTTGGTTCATCCTGAAGAATTTCATGCGAACAAATACCATGCTTCCTGCAGCATCTTTCACTTTGCTCAACATCAGCAGTATCAGGTTTTGTTTCATCACATGTATTAAGCATTCCAACTCCAGAGTTGGGTAGATCACTCTCAGATGGATGAACTGTAGTAATAAACATCCTTACATATCTGATGCTCTAACACTAAATAAAATTGTTGAAGAGTTGTGCGAAACATACTGATTACATATCAAAAAAATGTTGGTCTTTGAACCATTTGCTTGGTGACATTAATGTTGAAAGTTAATAATTAAGAATAATAGAAACGAATTATAATAAATAAACATAATAACTCTACACACTGGAATTTTTTTTTTGTCAAAAGACACAACAAGAAGGAACATGCAATAAGACTATTCCAGCTATTTCAAACTTTCTATTTAGATAGAGAAAGCATAAATAAGGCAAAGATTTGTGTTGATGGTTCACATGTACACATCTATATCTCCTAATAACTATTGATGTATGCGTGAGCAGATTGCAGCAAAAAAACATCGTTCAATACACAGCTCAAAATTCACTGATCATGTATGAATATTTGAATCCTTCATAAAAGACACAGAGGAAAACTACCACATTTCTGCCAGTGTATGTTGCATTGAACAGTTGAAAACCATCGAGAGATTTTAAAAGAAATAGAATTTAGGGAAATAACTAGGAAGCAATCAGCTGCAATCAAACATATAAAAGGAAAACCTAAACAGAAAGAACAGACAGAATGATAGATTTTTGAAAATGACAATCCAAATCAAGTGTTTTTAAGGAGGGGGCCCCATCTGGGCTTCTTTTCAATAACAATAGCCCTTCTACGGTTTTTGCCCATCATAGATAAAAAAAAATAGATTAAAAATGACAACGTTAATTCAAAAATGTAAAAACATAAATATTTAATTATTTGATTAAAAAAATGTTACAATAAATTAATAACTAATATTTTAAGTTTTAATTTATGAATTAGCATATTAGATGGTAAAAACATATTAGTTTTAATTTATGTATTAGTTACTCTTTAAAATGATAAATGTATCACAACTGTGCACCCTTATGCATTCATGAAAATTTGGCTTGTCTTTTTATGATTTTGCCATGTCCTCATTGTTTGTTAAGATTTCTTCTTTTGGAGATCCACATTGAGTAGTCTTTTATCATGAGGGACATGAAAATTTGTCCATCCTCCTAATATGTGTAACCCTTGTCAATGGACCATTTTGTAAAATTGAAAGTTATAAAGTTAGACTACTGAGGCATCTCACCTATTACTTATCCTAACTCGGTCAGTGTAGGTGTATTGTTTTCCTTAATAGTAAATCACATTCAGCAAACATTTCAAATAGACATTGAAAATGTCTTAACATATGCCCACATTTTCTAAATAAGTGTTTGGAGCAACCACCAAGTTATGACATTCGAGTGAAAACTAGCAAGTCTTAAAAATATTGTTCATAGTTTCAAACAAAGTCCTAAAATGTGGTTTGAGAAGTATTCAACAATAACACTAATATTCTGATTTGGGCAATTCATGTTGATTACATTCACATAACAAGAAGTGATGTGCAAGAAATCATAGACAACAAAAATTATCTTGAAACAAAATTTATTACAAAAGGTGTGAGAAGGCATTGTTACTTTCTTGGAGAAAAGTTGCTTATTTGCTCTTAAGGAACTTCCTTAGTCTGAAGAATATGCTACAGATAGTTTACAAGAAGTTGGTTTGCTTGAATGCAAACGGTAAACCAAAAGAGCTTTTAATTATCCAAAGATTATAATTTTACAAATGAAGACTGGTAGCTAAAATCATTTATCCAACAGTTACCCAACCACATTTGCTTTGCAATTGGTGCTATAAGTCAGCATTAGCCTAAGAAATGTCACCAAGAGGCAATTTAAGAATCCTTTAATATATTAAAATGTCTCTGATGAAAGGTTTATTGTACAATAAGCCTAGACAAATATTAATGCCCTATCAAATACAAATTGTGTTAGACCAACAATAAATAGAAGAACCAGCTCGAGATCAACACGTATGTTGGAGGCAATGTTATATCATGAAAAAAAACATGGTAGTGTAATCTAATGCCTCGACCCCACCTAATGGAATAAGGTTTGGTTGTTGTTGTTGTTGTGTAATCTAATGCACATGTGGCCCTTTAAGATTATGTGAACAAAATTCCTTCAAGATCTTGAAGAGAATAGGCTTTTAACACTACAGAATGAATGGATATGCATTGTAACAGTCGTAGCTGTTTACATTGCAAACAATTGAATGTTCTATGAGCGCATGAAACACATTGAGGTAGAATGCCCCTCCATTTGTGATGCAGGTATGTATAATAAGATCAGCGACCATACACTTTATCCTAAGAACGATTATAGATATCTTCATCAAGCATCTCCTTACTAAATTTGTTTCTCTAGAAGTTAGGTGTGACAGATATTACTTGAAGGGGAGTGTTAAAAAGAATAGATTAAAATAACTTAGTCATAGATTACCTAGTTATACATTTAGCTAGTTTGTCCTTATCTTTGAGATATTTATTTTTTGTCTATAAAATCATGAAACTGTAATTTCATTAAATGAATAACACACATCAAATTTTCCTCTCAACTGCTAAAAATAGAACAAGCCATCAAATTTTGTTCCCTACTCTTCAAGCATACATAAAATAAATATTCAATTGAGTTGTTTGGGCATAAAAAGTAAGTTCTACAACTTAGCAAATGCAACATCAACTTATCCTCTCAACTGATGACAATCAAAGTAACCCCCAAAACATTTATCCATACTCTTCAAGCGTACAGAAAATAAAGATATTCACTCAAAGTTGTTTGGGTATAAAAATAACTTTCTCACGTATCAAATGCAAGCACAGGATCTCCGCAACTCACAGTTAAATACATTATTTAGAAAGTTAAAGATCACAAGTATTGGGTAATCAACAATCAAAACCATTGTTCAAGTTACCCAGAATATTTTCCTTCTCCTAGGAAACAAGTAAAGAAAAATTTGAAGATGCAATACTCAATCATTGAAAATATAGAAATCAGATATCTAAAACCAACCTTCATGTCTATTTCGCAAGTTGTTTGCCCTCTCAAATTCATATTTACGCTTCCATTTGGCTGCCTCTTCTTCAGCAGCAGCTTTTGCCTCAGCTGCTCGTCTCAGTGCCTTTGCAACAGCTGCAAGTTAAAGGTTGCCGAGATTACGTTGTCAACATTACAAGAAACAAACAGAAAACACAAAAGACAAGAAGTTCTGAGATTAAACATGAAGGAATTGCTAGGTGAAAAATAAAGAAAGTGTGTTCACTCCAGATATGAGTGATGTAAAAAGAATAGCTTTATGAACATTCTAATAAGGATATATAAACAAGAAGTTCTCAAATACACATGCATGTTATTTGAAAGCCATGCTACAGAAATGAAAACATGTACTTAGACTTCATAATAATATTGGTCAAATTAAATATGTTGTACATACTACATAGTAAATCGAACAAAGGAATTTCTGAATAGTACTGATAAGAGATCAATTTCTGAATAATACTGAACAGAAAATTGATAAACAAAACTAGAGAGGGAGAAAAAAACTATTCGCCGGGTTAAATAATATAAAGGGAACTGTGAATTACGGAAAAAATGCAGCAAAAATATTCTACAACAGGAATTATATACATGAGTGTGTGAAATTTTTTTGTTTACAATTAATGGTGAGGACCATTAGATATCCATTATCATCAGCATTAACTATGTTACAAGAAAAGTTGGGATTTTAGTTCAGGAAGCACCGTGTACATGTTGTACCAATCAAATGATTTCCAGCACATAAAGAACTTGAAGAAGAAATAGGGTAAGTAATCTCCATCCATCCAAAAAGGAGAGTGTGATGCAATTTTCATGTATTGCATTCGTGCAAGACAGAGGCACTTCATTTGTCATTGTCAATCAAATCCAAGTGTACAATTTCTCCCCATGTGGTTGTGATCACCAGTAGGAGACTATAGTCCTACGATTCATAGATGATGGCACTCTTAGATAACATTGGCCAAATTAATTAAAGTAGCCATTTCCAACAAGAAAGTGAAGTCAATCAAAGCCAAAGCTCACATACTGTCAGAATCAAAAGATCAACTACCTTATCAAGACAATAACAGTTCAAAACCATGCCATTATTATGAGTTTCTTGGCTTAAATGGGCTTGTTTTTATCCTTTTCTACCTTCTTGACATTATCTTCATTTTTACTCCTCCCTTTCCTTTCTCTTCTTTGGTATTTACGTGTACCAATGAGTGCCATGTGTCAATATCTCAGTCTGCCTAACATGGTACAGTACAAGTCATGTCAACCTATGGCTGGAATGACTTGAACTTAAAAACTATGGAGATCAAACAATAGGATGAGCTCATTGAAGATAGGTAAACTATCTAAGTATTTGCTGGTTTGTTATTCTTTAGGTTTTTAGTCCAAATACATAAAAACTTAGTTTATGTTAAAGAAAGAGTTTTGCTGGTCATGTAGAACAAGTCCACTGTAAATCAAGAGTCTGCTAATCATGTAGAAAAAAGGATGAGAAGAAAAAGAAAGAAGTTTAAGGAGAAACATAAGTCCAGATTGTTTATCATATGCATTTATGCAGCTGAATAGAAAAGATTCTCATTGGCCATTAAATTATACTTAATCCAGAAGAAACTAGCAAAATAAATCTGAATTACCAACGTCTTTCCTGTTCAGAGTAGGATACTGCATTTGCGAGTTAACTAGTTATAATAAATTCAGATTGTAGGTATAGCCTTACTTCTCATAGCTCCTGCAAACTCAATAAGATGGTCATCTGTTGCCTTAATTGGTGATTCTTGCATGTATTCATCAATGGTCTTCTCCATTTCCTGGTTATCTGCAGTGTCCAGAAAACCATTCTCCTTAACAGGTGAACTAGCTCCAACAATGAATACTTTGTCATAAGAATCCTGCAGCAAGTGAGATATGATTTGGAATTATCAAGTGTCAACCGTGGTTAACTTTTGCATATGTTTTGGTAATAAAACATAGTATGTTGTACAATCGCAATTAAGGAAAAATACCGGACATAATGATAATGCAAAGTAGGAATTTAATTCTTTTATAAAAAATTAGAACTTTGTAAAAGCTTATTTTGGTAGAACCTTATAGTTAGTGAAATAAGTTAATTTGGTGGTGTGATTTGGTAATTGTCATTAACAGAGAATAGGATATTTATTCCAAGTTTGACTTAGTTGGATTATGTCTGTCCTAGAATATTTGAATTTATTTTCAATTGTGTTTAGGTTGGAGCCTTTAAAAGGGATCAACTGCCCTATGTTAATCATCTTTTGATAAATGAAGTTCCTCTTTGTTTCATTATTTGTGAGGTGACTTATTTCTGTGTGAGAGACGTTAGCCTTGTTGCAGCAATATGGTATCAAAGCCAATTCTTGATACAGGGGTTTAATGCTTCCTCACGATCTCTTGTGGTCTTGCTCTCCTTTCGTTCATCATTCCCTTTCATTTGCTACCCTACTACCCACAAAACCTTTCCACCATTGTTTCCCATCAATTTGCATCCATCTCTTCTTATTCTAGTCTGTGACCCAAGTCTTCCCCCTTCTCCTACACCTTCAATGCTCTAAACTAAGGCCACCTCCAGTAAAATCCACAACCAAAATTTTGCCACGTGAATCTATTCCAAACAAATTGACAGAGGGACATTCTTTCTGCTATTTCCACCTCTTATTATCCTCCATCACCTGCAGATGCTAGCAATCACAAGCCTCTACTTTCCTATCATTGCTTGGTTTAAAGGGAGAAAATGAACATTATTTGCACACAAGTACATTAGAGCCACCACAAAAGAAGAATACCTCCTCTTTTGACCCACCCAATCTACTTGAACCCTCTCAATTAGAAATAAATTTTTGACCAAGGGCTAGATCAGTAATGTTTTCCAAAGTCGCCTCAATTTGACCAAATTTTAACTTAATTTCATCCATTTTCCACGCTTAATTTCATCAAAATTTCAATTGATTATATCAATTTCCTAAGGTAATCTACCTAACTTCTAACTAATTTGTTTGAAATTTACTTTTTTTCTAAATTTCTCAATCTTTGTGAGATGTCAATTACTCAAAAAAAAAAAAAAAAAGGTTTGTCCATTACCAATATTGATCCAACTCGAGCAATCCGTATTGGTATTGGCACGCTTTGCCAACAAGGATATTCACTGAATCAATTTATTCTTTCCTACATGCAGAATTGATTGTGATCATATGTAACAGCAACAAAGAAGAGCTTGCAAGACCAATAACAATTCTTCTGCAATCTAAAAGATCTCCATTGATTGTTGACCCATAGCTTGTATACTTAATTTAGCTTGTTCCTTACAGATGCAGTTCACGTCTTTCATCAAAAATCTTCAGATTCTGCCTATTATCAGAGTTATAATCACTAAATTATCAGTCAATCAGATTTTATCTTCACTGACCAGCTATTGTCATCATAAACTAACATTACTATGTCAATATAGACTTCCTCCTAGAACACATTGGTTCGATGCAGGATATGGAGCCAGAGATGCAAGAGTTATCATTTGACTTGAATTTCAATCAGATGCCTAATTGAACAAACAACTTAAATAAAGCATTCAAATATTAGATGTTTGACTAACATCTCATACAGATGAATTTGTTGCTTTTGTACAGCAGAAAATTTGGTGACTAGAATCGGAACTTCAAGACTTCTAGTATCAATTTGTATGGTTGCCTCAATTAGAAAATCAGATTTTTTGCGACAAAAAAAAACACTGATGAAAAAGGCCATGAAAGTGAGGTCTAAGCTCAACCCAATTCCTCTTCAATGGTTTCTTGTACCTGTAAAAAGTTTTTTTTTCATTTTTTTTCTACTACCAGAACCTTATCACATGGGCATAAAGCTCGTATCTCCGCCTGCATTTATCCTTCGTATACTTCAGTTGCCTTACACTTTCCAAAATAAAAAAGGAAGTCCACATACGCTAACAATCATGCAGATGCGTGAATACATAAGTAGAATCGCCATCAATTTAATGAACGATCACCTAAGCAAATCGCCAGATCCAAGACGGTTTCTGAAGTACTCGTTTCGAAGCCCAGAAATAACCAAATGGCTGTAAGCCTGTAACTACTACTCACAGATTGAACTTTGTACCCAGGTCTCTGCTCGGGTATTCAGACAAGAATGCATCAGATGGATTGTAGCGTTCCTCCTCGACAACCAACCAAATTTCAGCAAAATGCAGGGAGAAAAAAAAATACTGATTATGTCCCCATTCTATGTCAACGCTACCAGTCGATTCTAACGCCACCCCCCTAAATAGATACAAGTTTATCGCAAACATCTCGATCACAGACGCCAGGCGAACGACAATCGACTCAGAAATTACCTGGGTGATCAGCCGATGCGGAGTCATATCCGGAGGAGGAGGAGGCAGATCTGCGGAGCAGCAAGGGTAGCCCGGCAAATGTATATTCCTCCTCCTCCCTCCCTCCCTCCCTTCCTTCCTATAGGGTTCGACTCGCGGAGGTCGATGTGAAGAATAAGTAGAAGAAGAAGAAGACGAAGGTGCAGACCGGTGGACTGTTGGGGGAGGTTAGTCTCCTTCACGGGTGTGGGGTGCGTAGTTGACCGACTCCTTCCGGTCACGCGTAGTTACCGACTCCACTAGTTGCCCTCCTCCCTCCTCATCCCATCGCCCCCGTCAACGCCGTGACTGAACCATCATGTATTCTGGGCTGGCCAAAAAAAACCAGACGGGTCCCATTTTTTTTTCCCTGTCTCGCTCTCTGACTGTGGCCGACGAGTCGTCCGATCATTAATCGAATACCACCGATAATTTTTGATCATCGTCCCGAATCAAATGATATCCTGGAAAAATAGTAAATCGGTCGAAATCACTGCAATTGCAATCTCGTCAGATTCGACGATGAATTTGACGAGATCGTAATTGCGGCAATCCTGACGGGTTCACCGTACCTCCCGGATATAATTTTGTTCGGGACGACGGTCGGATGCCGCCGGTGGTGTCCGATTGTCGATCGGACGACTCGTCGACCGTCATCGGAGAATGGGATAGGCGGGACAGAGAAAAAAGTGGGACAAAGGATCTATCCCAAAAAAAACTAGTAGGAAAAAGCCAGACGGGATTCTCTGTCCTGTCCTGCCTGTCTTGTACTCATCAGCGACGACCGATGAATCGTCTTATCATCAATCGGACATCATCGATGGTTTTTTATCGCCGTACTGAATCAAATGATATCTTGGAAGAACGGTGAACCGATCAGAATCGTTGTAATTGCACTCTCGTCGGATTAGATGGTGAATCCGGCGAGATCGTAATTGCGGCGATCTTGATAGGTTCATTATACTCCCAGTGTATAGTTTTGTTCTGAACGGCGGTCGGAGACCACCGATAGTGTTCCATCGTCGATCGAACGATTCGTCTACCGTCGTCGGAGAATGAGATAGATGGGACAGGGGACAAAATGGGACAGACACTGAAAAAGGATGTGTTCATTTGAATGTGTATTATGGAATTAATTTATATCTACCCTTCAAAAAATTAACTGGCGTTTCTAGTTTAATTAAAATAATATAATAGTGATTAATATATATTTGGAAGCTTCCGACGCATCATGTTTTTTTTTATAAAGATTAAAATAATAAGAAGAGCTTGAGAGATGGGAACGGGGTTGGAGTAACAAGAGACTTCGTGCGATAGCATTTTCATTCTTATTTTGTTGGGTTGCTGTGGACGGACGGTCCGAATCAGATGCCCAAAGCTGGGGCGTTGAATTTGAGCGTCGAAGCGTTCAACGGTCTGTTTTGTTGGGTTCTTTGGCATCGCAAGTAAACGGTCAAACTCGACGGTGCTCTCACGTCTCGGAATCGGATCCGACGGAGATGGTAATTTTATTCGAATTTAATAAAGATATTGGATCTGAATTTAAAAAAAAAATAGTAATATTTCGATAATCAAATATATAGATAGATCTGATAGAATTTTATAATGAATATCTAATTAAATAATATATATTTATTGAATAGGATTAAATTAGGAATAGATATAAATCTTTAATTTAATTTATTTTAATTATATTTTTTACGTACTCTTCCTATCCTAAAATTTAACATAAATTGATGATTCTGATATCAAACTTTTAAAAAACTTTTATAATTTCAAAGTTGGACGTTTATCTTTTTTTAATCTCAAATTTTAAAAATAATAATTTTAATATCAAGCAATGGGACGCATCTTAAGTCTCTTTTTTTTTAAAAAAATATAATTAAATATTATAATCCAATTGAAAAGGTGAACCTTAAGAGTTTTCAATTTTCAATTTTTGGGTACTTGGTAAGCGGGTTTAGAAATCGGGAATGGGAATGAAATCTATTTCATTCCATTTATAATGCTTGGTATACGAGTTTCGAATCAAAATATAGATATGATACCCATGATTTTATAACCTAGCCCCCACTAGATTATCACCAAACTTATAAATTCCTCAATCAAAACTCATTACTATTCCATTGCCGAACATATACCAAGCACACTAGGATCCATGAACCCTAAGATTTTTTGATTTTTAATTTTTTTTAGTTTGAACCCTATGATCCTAATTGGGAATGTAAACCTTAGACAAGTGTATCCTAGGATTTTTTATTTTTAATTTTTTAATTTGAACATTATAATTCAATTAAGAACGTGATCCATTGATTAAAATAAAAATAAAATATTAATTTTGAGATAATTTTTTTAAACAAATTGGTATTTAAAAATATCAAAAAGAGATTAAGTTTGATATTAAAATATATTTTTCTTATTTTTTATTGATATGATATTAATTTATTTATATATATATATATATATATATATATATTATAATAATGATAGATGGATATCTGATCGTGATGTATATGAGAATGTGGATGAAAATGAAAAATGATAAGATGAGGGTAAAAATATATATAATAGATAAGGATTGAAATGAAAAATATAAAAAATAATCATCGTTAATTTCTTGAGTTCCAATTATTGATTTAGGCAGATGCAATTAATGCGATTCCCAGCTAGTCGATCGTGACACACACCGTAGAGTCCGTAAAGATAATGTTTCTAGAAGAATCCATTTCCAGCTAGCATCGCGATTTGTATCTAGTCAACCGTCCAACTACTACGAGCAGACTGTTTAAACAAACTTGGAACAGACATAAAAAAAAAAAATGACAAAGTGAATGTAAAAAAAATGGTGAATCAGACAGTAGACAAATTGAACCTGGGATGACAGGTCCGATCCCATAAAAGTTTTTCACCGGTCACCAGGATAAATCGGGAAGCGCTCGCAGTGGACAATCTAGAAGCTCAGCGTCCCAGGGTTCGCGTCCCATTTGGAGGAAAAATTCCTACAAAATGTGCCGTAGTTGGAGATCGAACCAAGGATGCCTGAGTTAACAACTAGTGACCTTCCTGCAAAGTGAATGTAAAATTAAGGGCAGCTAGCTGTGTTTGATCAATTAATAAATGATAGGGAAGGGTATCATAGGATGAACACGTGACGTGAGAAAGTTACGTAACAAAGTCCATCGAACTTGAGCTCTGAGGTCAGACCAGACTATCTCGAAAAAATGACTCAGAGCCCCGATGTCAGTCCGAGACTATCTCAAGGGAATGGATCAGAGTCCCAAAGTCAGACCGGCAATCGAGCTCCCGATACTATTTCGGGAGAACAGACGAAAGCCCCCGAGTAGGACCGGGTATTGGACTCCCGAGACCATCTTGGTAAAATAAAATGAAGGCCCTGAGGTCAGCTCAGGAGATGTGACTCCAAGACTGACTCGGGATAGTGGAGCTCAAAGATCAACATAGAAGTTAGAAAGTCCGACTTCAAGTAGTCGTTCCTCTTTCCAGAACCAGAAAGTTATCGGATAATTATTATCCGCAACGCACGGTAATTAATTAAGGTCTTAATAATCGCAGTGGTCATTACTAAAAGATAGGATATATATCAAGTAACCGATGATTAAGGGATGTGGAGAAGAACGTGGAAACACGTGTGACCGAAACCTCAGGTATATAAGATGTCTCGGCATCTAGGTAAGGGGGGTAAGCTTTTTGAATTAGAGAAAATTTTGATTCCTCGTTGTCCTCTGAAAAGAAATAAGATTACTGACTTGAGCGTCGAAGTGGGCTCCATCGGAAAATCTTCCAATTAAAAGTGTTAATCTCGCAGGGGCGTGGACATCTTCTCCCCGTCACCGTTGTCATAGGCTACACTTTAATGACTCATTATCCGCGTCGTTCCCTTACATGACAATAAATAAATAAGCTATGTTACAAAATAGATTATTTATTTATTAATTTAATTAAACAATATTTAAGACTATCGAGTAATAAAAAAATTAAAGGAACTTCACCCATGGATAGAAGATTAGAAGAACAAATTAACAACATCGTTGTCGTGTCGATCGGCCTAACTACAAGAGAAAATGACTAACGAAAGCAGCGTCTTGACTTACCCCGAGGCCTTCGACTTGAATTTTGCGAAAATAAAGCCGCAGAATGATATGAGTAAATTAAAACAACATATAGTTAATCAAAGTTGTCAATGTGTTTGGCCAATCTCATATTGTTAGTCCCTTACAATCATACCGAGCAGTATGAGATCGACTAGTAGCTGATGAGTGTTTCGGAAGGAATTGATGTTGATGATTAGTTATTGAAGTTCAACCTACATGAATACTGATAGGAGGAGAAGAACTCTGTATCCTGTGAGATTAACATGAGCGTTAGGGGAACACGCCAGAGATTATCCGGCGGAACCTACTTCGACGCTCAAGTCAGTATCTCGATAGAGAGGAGAAGTAGTAATCAGAAGAATGTATGAGTAGCAGAGAGTGTGTAACTCCTTTACCGGAGGGGTTGGAGTACCTTTTATACTTGCGACGACCGTCCTACGAGCCTCCATGATCTTCGCCACGTCCCTTCATTGTCGGTTACGGGATAACCTTTGCAACGGTCCACGCAGTTATTAAGTCTGGACTGTTGCGATAATTATTGGTCATGATGATCCCACAATAATTGGTCATGATTATCCGTATATCCGAAGAAAGGGGGGGTCTTTACTGGAGGCTGAGTGCTTCTTGGGCTCCGCTACCCCGAGAGGGTCTCGGGGTCTTCTGGCCCATGGGGTCCCGGACATTTTACCTTCCCGAGGTGGTCTCGGAGACCTGACTTCTCGAGGTAATCTCGGGAGTGCGTCTTTTAATTTGATCTACAGGGCATGTCTACCCGCGGGAGGTCTCGGGGGATCCTTTTCCCGAGAGGGTCTCGGGAGCACCAGAAAGAAAGTCATTCAGACTCAATACATTTTGCACATAACTTCTTCAATCCGCGTATCAGTCACGGGTGCTTAACTCCATCAATAAGCATGATCATCAATTATCACACACAAAACAAATAATATAAAATGTTAGTAGCGAGTGTTTATTGTGCGTGTTAGATTACGTGTTTGTGAAGATGATGATTTGATAACTCAGATCTTGAACAACTTGAAGGACTGAGTCAAGCGAGATTCAAAGAGGAATGTCGTCGACGTCGAAATATGTAAGATGAGTAATGATAAATGAAACATTTTAGATATTTTTAAATAAAATATTTTATCAAACATACACATAAATATTTTGGGTCGAACTTGACAAATAATGTCAAAGTCAAGGAAACTGAGTCACTAAAAAAGTTTATCAATTCAAAAATTAATTGTTGACTGATTATTCATAAATAGATGCATTATATTCAAATTTATTTAAATTAGACACTCGCAAATAAATTTGGTGTAGAATTTAATAAAACTCTATTATATTTATTCAATTATAATAAATAAATAAATTAAAATATTAAAAAACAATTTATTAATATTCATGAATAATATTTAATGAATAAACTTATATACTAATTTATATAAATTTTAATTATTAAAAATAATATATATAAATATTGATGAATATTTAGTTATAATTTTTTTAATTTAATCTTTATAACATATTAAAAATATAAGAAATAATATAAATTTTATAAATAGAAAAAATTTAACAAATTATAATAACAGTAAACTATTTTAAAAAACCCTAATTGCAAACTTCCTTTTGGGTTCACTCCCCACATACGTTTTTTTTTTCACTCCTTAATACAAAGTATTAGTGAGTAAAAAGAAGATATTAGAGAGTAAATAAATAAACTCCCAAGCGATGAGTGAATTTAAAGGTAAATTTATGGTTGGAGATTTTTTAAAAAATTTCCTTACAAAATTAATGAACACAATTAAAAGCTTCAACAATAAATTGGCTTTTGGGACACTATTTACCACTGATTATTTAGCTTAAATTAAAATGGAAGTTAAGCTGCACAACTCAGGGGCGCTTGATATATATTTAGTAATGAGAATGATAATGAATTTTGATCGAGAGGTTTATGAGATTAGTGATAACCTAGTAGGAGTTGAATTATAAAATCAGAGATATCATATCATATCCATATCTTGATTCTGATTCCCGTATATCAAACATTATAAATAGGAATGAAATAGATTTCATTTCCATTCCTACCTTCTAAACCCGCTTATCAAGCGCCCCCTCAAATGAAATGACATCAAGAACAGCAGAAGTCAGTCTCTAAAAAACTACTCAAACCAAAATCTAATTTTGTGGTAGAATGTGAATTTTTAACTTGAAACTTAACATGAATGACGTGATACTCTAATTGCAGCGATCTTCGACGGGTTCACCGTGCCCTCAGGTTATAGTTTTGTTCGGGATGGCGGCCGGAAGTCACCGTCGATGTCCAAGCGACAATCGGACATATACATGAAAAATTCACATCATTCACGTTGAGTTTCACGCTATAATTTCACGCTCTCCATCTTAACGCTCTTTGTGGTATTATCGAACATGACAAATAGAGACTGTTCCGGAAGGAGTCGTCGACGATGGCCAGTCACCGAGGCTTAGCCCTGATGCAAGTCACTACGTCGAGGAGGAACTTGAGGGTCCTGTGAAATTAACACAAACATTAGGGGACACGCCGATATGTGTCCGGCGGAGTCCACTCCGACGCTCAAGTCAGTAAATTATCCGAAGAGGAATCGTGGTGAGAAAATAAGACAATATGTAAAAATGAGAGGTCGTAACCTTCTTACCGGAGAAGTTGGTCTACCTTTTATACTGGTGTCGACAGCCAAGTCGTGCCCTCTTTATCGGTGCCACGTCTTCGATACTTAGGCTGCGCCCCCTGCTTTCGGTGATGAAGGGATATCCTTTGAAACAGTCTGCACCGTTATCACTCTTTCTCTCGTTAAGACATTCGGAGGGTGCGTGGGCTTTTTCTAGCGGGGATGATTGCCCGCATTGAGCGAGGGGAGGTCGGCACCCAAGGTCGGCTGTTGCGAGGACTCCGCCTCCCGAGGTGGGCTCGGGGATCTCTGGGTGCGATATCTCCCGAAGTACCATCGGGGCCCCGCCTTCCGGGAGGCTTCTGCGAGGGATCCTTGGACTGACCTTCTCGAGCGCGCCCCCGAGAGGAGGCCCCGGGGCCCAAGAAGGAAGGTTATGTCATGTCCCGGACTTTTTCATCCCCTGTATCGAGCATGGGCTATCCAGCCTCGTCAGTGATCAGAGACGATTTCCGATCAACTTCTGACCATATTTTATACATCTTTGACGATCAAATTTTACCCACCATTTTATCTGTTTTCCTTTTTCTTGACTTAAGATCCTTGCAGACCAGCCACCACTTCTCAGTTCAATCGTTACGAGAACAGTCAGCAAAAGTTTAATCTTCCTGGTCACTCCTCTCTCTCTTTGGAATCAAAAGATAAGAGAGCATCGGTGGAACTATGAACAAGTTCAGGGAACAAATGATGTCTGCCACATGAGTGAGTATATACTGCTTTTTTAAACTACTGTTAAATGTTTGCAAGCTAAAGCACCACTGAAGTTGAGATAAGAGCATCTTTAAAGAAAAGATCATGCTTGATGCGTCCAATACTAAAAATACTCTAATAATTTCCACATGCACCCACAACAGTGCTAAAATTATCGTATACCTAAGGTATATTTGATTCAAATTATTATATATAATCTTGGTAATGTGATTACTAAATAATCACATAGCTAAAACATAATTTGAAGTTGTTTGGTTCAATTTAGATAATCAAAAAAAATATTGCTTGTTTGGAGATAATAATATATAACATAATATAATATTTTACCGTATTACCTTTTAAAATTTATTTAAATAATTTTATTAAATTTTAAATTAAATTTATTTAATATTTTTATTAAATTTATTAAAATTTTAATTAAAATATTAAATTAAAAAAATATTTGTCGACGACACCAACGCGCGTAGGCTGTTGGTGTCCAACATCGGCGGCCGGCGATTGGTGGCAGGCTGTCGATGCCTCGACGATCGATGATTGGCGGCGAGCGTTGACGATCGGTGGCAGGCTGTCGGTGCCTCGACGCTGATCGCCGACGGTTGTCGGCCGTCAACACCGATCACCGAGCACTACCGACAGTCATCGATCGCCGATTGTCGACCGTGAATAAAACTTCCGAAATTTAATAAATTGTAATGATTATTTTCGTCTTAAATGTAAATATTGAAGGATAATTTTGGAATGATAAATTTCATAATCCCGAAATCAAGAAAAACCTTATTTTCCTAAAAGTTTTTCGATTCTGAGTCGCATGCCCCTTTTGCTGACGTGTCGGCCATCAATCATTACTTGAGAATCGCTGATTATGTAAACCAAATAAGATTTTCGTTAATAACCTTAGATGGATAACCAAGTTATTAAGGATAATCCCCAATCAAACACACCCATAATGTTATAGCATGATAATCAAGGCATTGAAATTATTTGACGAGCTGAACAAGAGGAGAAACCGCCACCGGGGCTATGGTGCAGCGGTAGGGCGACTAGTCACTATCCTAGGCAGTGTTCGATCCCCAGCTACGGCGTATTTGCAGGAATTTTTCCCCCAAATGGGGCGTGAACCCTGGGATGCTGATCTTCTAGACCGCCCACTGCGAGCGCTTCCCGATTTACCCTGGCGACCGGTGAAAAATTTCCGTGTGGGCGAGCCGGTCGTCCGAGGTTAGTTGAAAAAACCTCGTTAATCATTTTTTTCAGGCTCAGAGAAACCATTAATCCATCAGGCAGGTCAAGTTACTAAAGTTTTTCAAAAGAAACAAACTTCTTACTGATCAATAAATTGATCATTGCAATAATGAGTTTCATCATCAGAAACATATAGAAATTTTAAATAGAAAACATGCCTAATCAGTTCTTTCATACAAGTATATACCATTTTGGTAGTGCCATGTTGAATATTTTCCAAGGTAGTAGTTCCATACCCCTTCAGCTAAGGAATCTATCTTGAGCAGTGAAACATCCTCATCGAAAGTACCAGTGCCATGATCTGCCTCTAACTTCCCAGCAAAAGTGATCTGCTCACCATCTTCTCCCGGTGAACTGTTTGGCAAGTGAATATCTGACTTCAAGAAGAAACATGACATTCTAACATTGTGGTTCCTAATACTTAGATGTATTTCATCGTAAATCTTAAGAACATGCAGAGAATTTTCTCCAGTGAAGGAGACTTCATCTGTTTTTTCTTTACCTGACAAAATGAACATGTAAACTGCCACTGAACATATTGAGGTGGAAATAAAAAGAGGGCAGAAGAAGAGGAGAACTTTTGAGCAAAGAGGGCATAATAAAGAAACAAGAATGATGATAAAGACGAAGGGAATGAAAAATTGATTGTGAGACCCATCCTCCAAGTGAGCATTGAGATTTTTCATCAGCACACGGGGATTAATAGCCATGGTACCAACACAAAACTAGACAGCACCACCAGCAAATTTATAGAAGAGAATATATTCTTCAACTTCAGGGTGCAACATTCTTACAGGTTGGGAGTTAGTGGAAGCAATTCAAAGAGAGATTCTTTCTTTCAAATTGTGAAATAATATCAAAGATGCTCGAGAATAATTACATTAATAAACAGGAGAATATTTTCAGAAGAAAGTGGTAGACACTGTAAATGTATTTTATAAAACTTCTGTTGGGGTTGTAAGTTATAAACATAGTCTCACGTCTAAACACATGGAAAAAGATCATAGGCTTATAAGAAATAATGGTATCTTCATTGATATGAGGCCTTTTGGGAGAGCTCAAGAGCAAAACCATGAGGGCTTAGGCCCAAAGTGAACAATATCATGTTATTGTGGAGATATCTAAATTCCTTTTGGTCCTAACAAGTGGTATCAGAGTCATGTCACTCTTCATGATCCAGATCGAACCATGTGGGTTAAGCCTTAAATAAATGATGTGTGGGCTCCCGTGTCTTGATCAAGAGGACCAAACACCAGGCAGAGAAGTCCTAGTTGCGGCTAGGCAGTGAAGTCCTAGTAGGTCAGGTGGACCAAGGGGCAAAAAGTCCTGATAGGTTGAGGATCAGACATCAAAATGGAAAGAGTTTCTGTTTGTAGGGGGCATGTGGTCCTTTATTTGAGGGAGAGATTGTTGGAATTGCAAGTTGCAAACATAGTCCCCGTCTAAACACATGGGAAAAGATCATAAACTTATAAGGAATAATGATATCTCCATTGACATGAAGTCTTTTGGGAGAGCCCAAAAGTAAAATCATAAGGACTTAGACACAAAGTAGACAATATCATATCATTATAGAGATATCTAAATTCCTTTTAATCCTAACAATTTCAATCAAAATGAAAATGGAGCACTGCAGCAATTGTACCTCAATGTGGACTCAGTCAGGCTAAGACTAAGACTAATCAAACCAAGTCTGAGTTCAGATAAATGAAAATTCCTAATCATATTAAAAAAATTCCAAAAGTTTCCAAACTTCACGTCCCATTTTGATCATGTGTATTATTTACAAGATTGTCCAGGTTAATTCAGTTACTTCTAGTAAAAGCATCTGGCTGCTACTCCGCAACTGAATGTGATGCTTATAGAGAGCATATTCTCAGAGTAGGGCTCCTTAACAAAATATTAATGACAAATATAATTAAGGAAGATAATATGTTTAATGAAAAATTTTAAAAAAAAATCAGTGAATGATGTGACATTTTACATATAGCGATTTCTGACGGGTTTACCGTGCCTCCCAGGGTATAATTTGATTCGGGGCGGCGGCCGAAGGCTGCCGATGATATCCGAGCGAGTGTATGCAAAGTGCCATGTCATTCACTGAGTATTTCATTGAATTTTTTAGCTCAGTGTATCAGAGCTCTATAATTAATCAAGGAAGCCGTTGGAATTTCAGCATTTTGGTTGGTTAAAACCCAGACGGAGAAGATGGAGACTCAAAAAGTGTTTATTTTCTCTTTTCATACAACAAGGATTCTGAAAGGATGATGGCTTATGAGTCCAAAAGTTGGTTTTCAAAATGGAAGTGAACTACAAGTTTTGCAGTGTGATTGAGAAAGAAGAAGCAAAGAGAAAGTATCTATTTCCCAAAATTTAGCACAAACGAGTTATTAGAGCTAATATAAACTCTTAAAAAAAACTGTACTGCTGACAACAGTAAAAGAAAGTGTATATGAATGATAAAAAATACCAATAAAACTTAATAATTTGTCATTGAAAATTTAGATGGTAGTAATTTTGTTACTAGATTTGCTGCCCTAAATTCCGCTAGAAATTATATGATACGGCAGTAAGTGTGAAATTCATGACAACATTTTTGGTCACCAAATGATACAATAGTGATAAATTTTTGTGACATTTAATGACGGCTGTTTAATACTAGCTGTGGTTAAATTTTCATCTTTTTATAGTGAAACCACAATCAAACTATAGATCATGAGTCAACTTTTTGACTTGAACCCGACCCCAACTTGGGAAGGAGGGATCTCTCCCTCCCCGCCGGGGGAGACTCATCGGACACCCTTGTCGTTGATGGTGCAGGGTTGAATACTTTTTTTTATACAGAAATTGAGAAAAAATATTAAATTTGATAATAAAGAGCACAATCTATCGCGAATGGCAGAGGAGGGAAAATTTATCTAATTTCTCACTGGCTACGGCTCGCGTCATGCGGTCAATCTCACACTCACTATCGCTGGTGTCATGTCAAATGGTATATTTAATATTTTAAATAATTGTTTTATTTCTAATAATTATTAATTTTGTATTTATCTTAATTTTATTTATCTTGTAGGTTTGTGCAAGAGCTCTTGTGCGATTATGAAGAATTTCAGGGCCAAATCTGAAAGATGACGCGTCCAACTCTTCCCGCTTCATTTTGGCCCCATCTATCCCTCATTCGTTTCAAACAGCATCAGCCAAAACCCTTCTCTCTGTCTCTCTCTGCTTCTATGGCTCCGCCTTTCGTCTTCCCCTCCGATCTCAATGACCTAGAAAACTCCAGCGACGGTCTCTCCCTCAGCGTGGAGTGCTCCGTTGACCTATCCTCTGTTCGCCCTTCTCAGCTAGAAGAGCTCGTCAAAGGTCAGCCGCCCTCTCCTCTGATCTCTCAGTGTGTGTGTGTTTGCAGTATTGTTGATTTCCTCCTAATTTGATGCCCTAGGCGTTGCCTTTGACCTCTCCGACCGGGAGATTTTCTGCATCGAGGAACAGGACGTCTTCGATCGTGTCTACTCCCTCGTCCGGCACTTCGGTAATCTCCCCGCATCGTCCAAATTCAATCTCGTCGAGACCCTTCGGTCCAACCTCAGCGTCCTCCTCCCTAGCGTCGATTCTCTCTCCCGCGCCCCCAATTCTCCCTCACCAGCGTCTTCTCCAGAAACTGCTGCTGATCAGGTCCCCGATATCACAACACGCATTGCTTCCCACCGCAATGCCCTCAAGATTTACTCCTTCTTCCTCCTTACTATCGCCCGAGCAGAGGAGTTGTCCGGCTCCGACTCTGGTGCATGCTCGAAGGTGCTTCTTACTTTAAAGTGTCTTTGTTTCCATTTAGAGAAAGTATATTGATTTATTGTTCCTGAATTAGGTTGGAATGCAAGGCCGGAAGAAGAATCCTTCATATACATGGAATTGGCAGGCACAAAGGGTTCGGATTATCAATTTGATTGCAAACTCTCTGGAGATCAATCTATCATTGCTCTTTGGATCAAGTGATATCGACGAGAACTATCTTTCCTTTATCTCAAAGTATCCCTATTTTCTTTCTCAAATTTAATGGATTATAATATTCAGAGATGGACACCATATATATAATAGTAATGAGAACTTTAATGTTGGTAGGTGCACTTTCAGTCTGTACGAGATTCAGGCATCGTTGAAAGATGCAGACACCAGAGAAGGCCTGGGGCGTATAATCGGCACTATTTCCACAAAGTACCAGAGAACTGCACAATCATGTGCATCAATTCTGCACTTGATTTACAAGTTTGACTACACTGTTCCTCACCTTGCAGAGTTGGTTGCTGCAGCTGAAAAGAAATTTGGTGATGGTTGCTTAGCAATTTCCCTAGTCAGAGAGATTGGTCGTACTGATTCAAAGGAGTATGTGAGGGATGGTGCTGGGGCAGAGAATATAGGAAGGTTCCTGGTTGAGCTTGCTGACAAGTCACCAAAACTTATGTCCACAAATGTGGGCGTTCTGGTTCCTCATTTTGGTGGCGAATCTTATAAGATTAGAAATGCTCTTGTTGGTGTACTGGGCAAGCTTGTCTCTAAGGCTTATAAGGATGTTGAAGGTGAGGTTAGTTCCAAGTGTCTTCAGTTGAGGGCAAAGCAAGCTATGTTGGAGATATTGCTAGAGCGATGTCGAGATGTCTCAGCATATTCAAGAAGTCGGGTGCTTCAAGTATGGGCAGAACTGTGTGAAGTGCATGCAGTTTCAATTGGCCTTTGGAATGAGCTAGCAGTGGTGGCTTCTGGAAGATTGGAGGATAAGAGTGCGATGGTGAGGAAATCAGCACTCATTCTGCTTGTTACAATGTTACAACATAACCCGTTTGGCCCACAACTTCGTGTTGCAGCTTTTGAGGCAACACTGGAGAAGTTCAAAGATAAATTGCAATCAATGGAACCTCCCCTCACTTCAGATATCAATCTTGACGATGATAATGAGGAAGATGGAGTCGTAGCCAAGCAGGGAGAAAGTGTTAGTGATAGCTGTTTAACTTCGACTGAGGAGCAGCATCGCGGCAACGATGCAATCATTCCAGAGATTGGGAATCTAGAACAGACTAGGGCATTGGTGGCCTCACTTGAGGCTGGTCTGCGGTTCTCACGCTGCATTACTTCATTGATGCCAACTCTAGTTCGACTATTGGCTTCTTCTTCAATCACTGATGTGGAGAACACAATCCTTCTACTCATGAGGTGCAGACAGTTTCAGATTGATGGTTCAGATGCATCACTCAGAAGAATGTTGCCATTGGTAAATATAATATCTGTTTGATGTGATTGATTATATATATATACATACTTACATACAATTTTCATTTGTTCTTGAATCTTCAATTTCATTGAGATTTGCAGGTTTTTTCCCAAGATAAATCTATATATGAGGCTGTTGAAAACACATTTACCACTATATACATAGGAAAAAATCCAATGGAAACTGCTAGGAACTTGTTGAATTTGACAATTGACTCAAGTATCGGGGATCTTGGAGCTTTAGAAATTTTGATTAGCTCTTTAATGTCCAAAGGGGAGATTTCTAATGGCACGGTATGCACTCCTATTGTCTCGCTATGTAGTTTGGTTATTTCTTATAACTTTGCTAAAAAGTAAATGAAAAAATAATGAGGGAATTTACACAAAATGTAATTTGTTTGAACTTAAAATAGTTGGTGCATGATGATTATAGTATTTACATGATTCTATATTGTTGTTGGCATATGTTTATCTTGAGTGTTATATGTTTGAATCTTTTGTTCATGACAATTATAGTAATAATTTTACTAAGACAATTGGAAGTTTTACTTGTTTTGTAATGGGGAAAAATTGGACATGTTATCTTAGATTCCTATGAAGCTCCCGTATCTATATCAATAATATTATGTAAATGTAATAGGGAACAAATTGGACATGTCACCCTAGATTCCTATGTAGCTTCCCTACCTATATCAATCAATTATATTATGTAAATTTAGAAAGATTTTTTGTGTGTGTATATTTTCAATATAACTACTAGGTTCTCAATATTTCCTCACAAGCTAGTTTAAAGATATCATTAGAACTTCAGTTTATTATAAATATAATAAATTGAAGGATCTCTCAAAAATTTAGTTAGCAAATCCACTAGTTAGTCATTGGAACTAATGAAAGATGTAATTATCTCTTAGATTGTGCCTTCTTCCTCTCTTCATTCAAATGATAATCCATCTATGTGTTTTTTTTTTCATCTAATGAAAACTGGATTGGTGGTATTTTGTATGACTAAGCTTCTGTTTGCAAAGGAAATGGATTAGGGTAGGAAGATAAGGAAAATTAGGTGAGAAAATCTCTGTGATTGTAGCAATGGGTTGAGAAGACTTGCAGATGTGTCTTATGTTATTGGTGTTTGGTTTAAAGGTGTCAACTTGGTTGGATTACACATGTCCTGACCTAATTTGGCATGATCATGATCGAGCTAGAGACAGTACAAAAGTAAACAAATTGAGCCAAAACCATTCCCGGTTTCTTCAATGCACCAAGAAACAATATGAAAGAAGAATCAAGGGTCTTACTTTCATTAGCAATGGTTGATTATCTTTTCTCTCCCGTAACTTATGGCTCAATGATGCCATGCAAATTTGAGGATTTTGGGAGAGAAATGAAGAACACGAGCAAACATAGTGATAGAGGAAAAAAGGAACACGAGTGATAATTGAAGTAACTCTTTTTGACGATAGATTGCATGAATTTATCTCTTTATGCAAAGATGGACAGTAGTGTGAAAAATTGCCATTAAAGTTAAGATGACTGCTACAATCACAGCTTTCATTATACACTATTTACACAGCAACAACTTCCACTATGCTGGGGAAGAAGACTTAGTGTGTTGGTTGTTTTTTCCAGTAGTATGAATGTTGTAGATTCGTTAACATCCTCATTTCAACATTTGATGGGTGATATAGAGATGCCTCCTAGATTTCGCAAACTCCAACTCAAGACAAATCATGTAAGGAACTTAATGATGGACTTGTTAGAACGATCTCGTAGAACTCTAATATAATCAGGGAAAATATCTCAAAGATCAGTATTATTGGTCTGGAATTAACCAATATGTGTGGTCATCCCTGGGTTGTGCTTTGTTACCATTGGAGACTACCAATCACATTGTAAGCTTGAGAAGTGCTATTTGTATATGGATCTTGAAATTGTGTCTAGGTCTCGTAGCAAGCGAAGGACCACAATATGCTCATGGGACTTTGGATTGATGGAGTACATATAGGAGGGCAAGTAAATGAGATTATCTGCTCTGAGAAGCCTCTAGTGGACTTAGGAATCTAACAACTTAGGCGGCGAGATGTTCCTGTTAACCGTAGCCCATGAACCATATGTTGCAGCCTAGGATTCATATGCCTTTTCTTTCAACTTCTCGGTAGAAATAAATGGTCATGGAGTTGGAAAGGTTTGTAACAATGGCCATGTGAAGAATCTGAGCGGTCAAGGAGTTTGACATTTGGTGGGATCAAAGGCTGTTCTTAGTGAAGGCCTCAAACACAAGTAAAGGTTACAAGCAGTGTTATAAAAAGCACTAGGCGGTAGGCGGGCGGTTACTCGTCGCCTAGCACCTTGGTGCCTAGGTGGCCGCTTAGGCGGAACTGAGCCAATCGATTAGCCAATCGATTGACAGCGATCAATTGATCGACTAATCAATTCGGTAAGTTTCTGTTTCTCGTAAAAACTCATGCAATCAATTTGCCAATCGATTGATAGTGTTCAATTGATCGGCTAATCGATTTACTGTTCGAATTGATTGATTAATCGATTTGGCAACATTCTGTTTTTCGCGGAAAAGCCTGCCCAAAGTTTGTTCAATTGATTGGGCAAGCTTTTTCGCTAGAAAAAAGACTGCCGTCCCGCGATTAAGCGACACCTAGCCGCCTAGGCGGCCGACTAATTCGGTCACGCCCACCGGAGTCGGCTTTGCAAAAGTCGGGGCAGTGGGCAGCCGCCCACGGCCCAGGCGGCGCCTAGGCGGTCTTAGGCGCTGCCTTTTAGAACACACTTACAAGTGCTATGGAAGATGAATTGCTTGAATAACATTTGATTTCCTGAAAGTTAACTTGAACTAATTTTCTGCTTCCTTCTGTTGGGATTATTAATTGTACTTTTTAAAAAATTTTTTGGCGCCTTTCTTTTGACCTATTCTCAGATATCAGCCTTGTGGGACATCTTTAGCTTCAATGTCAATGGAGTAGCTGCAGCTCAGAGCCGTGGCTCTCTGTCAATTTTGTGTATGGCTGCCAAATCAACCCCTGCTATATTAGGTTCTCATTTGCAAGATATTATGGATATTGGCTTTGGCCGATGGGCAAAGGAAGAAACTTTGCTTGCAAGAACAGCATGTATAGCACTTGAAAGGTTGTCTGAGGAAGATAAGGATAAACTCAGAACCACTAGCAACAAAGTTTTTGGTATCCTACATAATTTAATAACTGGTTCCTGGCTTCCAGAGCACATTTGGTATGCTGCTGTTGACAAAGCCATAAGAACTGTATATGCACTTCATCCACTTCCTGAAGCTTTTGCTGCTGATATCGTGAAGAAGTTTGTCAGTGCTACTTTCAGTTGCAGGGAAAGAGATGCGGTTACAGATAACACATCTAATGAGTTCAATAATTCATGTTCACAGTGCCTGCAGCAAAGCTTGGTCGATTCCTTTTCATCATAAGCCATATTGCACTGAATCAGTTGGTCTACATTGAGGCATGCATCCAGAATATTCGGAAACAAAAACTGAAGAAAGAAAAGTTAAAGATTGAAACAGAAGCAGTAAATGGTGGTTTAGCTAAAGAAACTGAGGTGAGATTTCAGTTCATGGAGGTTATATGTTGCAATTTATTCAATAAAAGAAGTATCACTTCTCTTTGAAAATTTTAAGGGGCCAAAGTTTTGTTGTAATTTGAAAATGAACAAATTTATCTAATTCGCGAGGTTGTCACAGGTTCAAGGAATAAATGCTGAACTGGGCCTTGGGGTTTCTGAAGATGCAATAATCGATTCACTTTCAGAGAGGGCCGAGAAAGAAATTGTTTCTGGTGGATCTATTGAGAAAAACCTCATTGGATACTGTGCTCCCTTTCTCTCAAAGCTATGTAGAAATTTGAATTTAATGCAAAAGGTGAGTCATTGCGTTTGTTCTTCTCTTAGCTTATAGGCTGGGTTATTGCCTATTAGAATATACTGTCTTGTTTTACACTAATTTGAGGTAGGACTGGCCTGTGTAGTTTCCTGAATTGCAAGCCTCTGCAATGCTTGCTCTATGCAGATTAATGATCGTTGATCCAGGCTTTTGGTATGACGTGTATACTTTGTAAAATTAATACTGCTTGAACTGGTATGTGAATATTAAACCAAAACATTTTCAGTGAATCAAATCTTCAGCTTCTGTTCACTGTTGTGGAGAGTGCTTCAACAGAAACTGTTCGTTCCAACTGCACAGTGGCTCTTGGTGATTTGGCAGTTCGTTTCCCAAATCTTCTTGAGCCATGGACTGAGAATATGTATGCTCGACTAAGAGATCCTTCAGTATCCGTGAGGAAAAATGCTGTTTTGGTGTTGTCTCATCTTATCTTGAATGATATGATGAAGGTACTGAATTTTTATGCTTCTTAATTCATCTCTTATATTATTTAACACAACTATGGACACATTTTATCAGGTGAAAGGTTATATATATGAAATGACAATGCGTATTGAAGACGAGGATGAAAGAATTGCTAGTCTTGCCAAATTATTCTTTAATGAGTTGTCAAAGAAAGGTTCCATTCTGATGCTTTGTAAGTTAGCTGACAGATAAAAACATGATGCTCACTCTGATCTTTATCTTGTCCATGCAGGAAGCAATCCAATATATAACCTACTTCCTGATATCCTCAGCAGTTTAAGCAATCAAAATATTAGTGAAGATGCATTTAACAACATAATGCAGTTTTTGATTAATTCTATTAAGAAGGTAGTTTTTTACGAAATGCTCTTAGATGCATTCTATTGTTTTGGTTTCCATAATCAGTTTCTATAACTCTAGGACAAGCAAATGGAAGCACTTGTTGAAAAGCTGTGCAATAGGTTTGGTGGAGCTACAGGTATGTTTGATGACATCCATATTTATAATGATCATTGGCATTCTCTTGTTAATATAAATTGAGTTTTCTACGAGCTTGTTCACAAGCTTTGTTCATTTCATGCCTTTATTGAACTTAATTGTTATGCCTTGTTTTTCGTTTTGATTTTCCATTTGTTTTTGATATAGTTAAATCCATTTTTTTTTTTTTTTTTTTGAACTTTATGAGTTATTTTTTTTTTTTTTTTTTTTTTTTTTTTTTTTTTTTGATCGGTTCATTTAAAAAAACCGTTCAATCTGAAAAATCTTTCAAAGTCGCTGCGTGCCTATCGCTATCCGTCGCATTTTTATTTTCCCTTTGCTCGATTGGTGGAATTTTGACATTTGTGGCTTATGGATACATTTTTAATGTAATATTGATTATGAATGCAAGTTTATCTAAGTTTGTTTATCGATTTAAAAGTTTTTTTTATTATTCATGCTATTTGACATCCATATATATGACTTTATAATTTTATATGCATATATATAGGAATTTTATAAAATCTTACGATACGATTTACGATTTTAAGATTTACGATTTTAAGTATCCCTTCCGATTCAAGTTAAAATCCCGATTTTAACTACCTTGCTGAGTGCACTATGCTGAGACAATCTTGCTTCAATGCCGGATAACTATTGAACAGGCCACTATATACTATCAAAACATGGAGGAAGTACTCAAAAGTCAAAACCAATGTGTGCTAAATAAAAATAGTTGAAACAACATTTAGAAATTAATACAACTAATGAATGTTGTACAAGAAGTCATAACTAGAATTCCAGTAGGCTGGGTATGCATATCTTTTCATTTTGTCCTAAACTTGAATCTAATTTTACTCACTCTCAACACTTGATTAAATATTCATCTCTGTATCCATTACTAGAGATGCGTGTTGGTCCCCTTGCCCTTGCCCTTGCCCTACATTAGCATCAATTGTATGTTGGTCGTTAGAAACATTTGTCTCTCTTTGGCTATTTAATATTCTGCTACTTACTAGCTTTCTCTGAGATGGGATTAACCTACTATTGATGCGTGCTTTATAAGTAGATGGTAAAAATGGGGTTGTTTATCATGGCATTACTACTGCTACTAAATTAAAATACAACAAAATTACATTACAAATTCACAAGGCTCCTCGCATTATCTTGTCTTCATGCTTTTGAAAATGACATTTTTCTATTTGATTTAAAGATCTTCATTGTCATAATATGCATTAGGGATAATTGTCAATTGGTGTAAACATCCTCATTCTTACCAAGACTTCATTTGATTAAGATGGATTTAGTTGTCACTAAACCTTGAAAGTAAACTATTAATAAAAACTAATTAGACTTCCTTAGGCAACATAATGATCATGCAATCCACCATCCACGGGAGGCCTATTACATAAAGTTTATGTATTGTTGTGGTTTGAACTCTGGATATCATCTAAAAGATTACTTCAAATCCAATTGTTAGTTTATGTGTCTATATACCCTCCAAAAATTATAGTGAAATTCAACCTAGAGGTATACAAAGTCTAATAGACTAAGATAGTGTGTCATTTCCTTGGCCATGTAACTCTGCAGTCAACTAGCTGATGCTTTCAATATTTCCGAATTACTTAGATAGGTGAGAACACCTATAAGCACTGAGAATGCATGTTAATTCAAGATGTTGTACACCACATATAAGAATACTTAGCCATAATCAAAGCATGCTAATTCTAGATGCACATGTAATATGCATGTAGATATACTATAAGAAACTATAAATAAGTGATTTAATATAGATTCAAGTTGCACATAGACATGTGCCACAATAATTAACAAATACAAGCACAAACAGACAAGACATTAATGCTAAGTTTTTCAATTAAGTTAATCCTCTACCTCAGTATATCTTCCTTAGAACTTTGAATTGTGTCATTAGAAGGTGTGTGACTATAAAGAGTCCCGCTCATTTAAATCCTCGAGTGGGCAACTCATTCTCACCTTGCTCTTGACTCTTCTTATTCCTTAGATAGCTCTTCCTCAAGGTAGATGCCAAGCTCCTGATTACAAGGCCGTTAATTAAGCATTCAAAGTCTCATATTACACTTGCTACACTATCTTACTAATACCCTTCTCATAGTTGAAAAGTTTAAGGTCACATTTGTGCTTATACACATTCTTAGATGGTTGACTACTCATTGATTACTTAAATGCACAATCATGGTGTACTAAACTACACTTTTGGACTGCTTTCTCTCCTTCCCTTTTCCTCCTTGTTATCCATCCAATTAAGCCAACTCTTAATTCCACATATTTTGTTTTTGTCTAATCTAACTTGTCCTTTTACTGAATTGAGGATAATTTAGATGTCCATTGGTTAGTTATTCTCTAGTGTTGCATCATATGACTTAAGGTATGCTCTTCTACCTATAGTTGCCTTACTTTTTTTTTTTTTGCTGTGATTAGTTTACTCTGCAACTCTGCTCTGTGACACTTGCATTGAATTAAAAGGAATTTGACCTGGAAACGTTGTTTTATTTAAGGATGAATGGTTTTGCTCATTCCAAGGTGTTTCTAATCGATTGTGTTTTCTTACTTTTCTTGTGTTACAGACAATAGACAGTGGAAACATATAGCTTATTGCCTTTCTCAATTGACATTCAGTGAGAAGGGGCTGAAGAAGCTTATCGAATCTTTTAAAGCATATGAGCACGCCTTATGTGATGATTCTGTGATGGACCATTTCCGGAGCATCATCAATAAGGTAAAAGCTTGAATTTTCAAATAGTTCTAGTGACTCTTAAACCGCTTAGCAACTTATGCTAGAAATATGTAAATTCTGATCTTGCCCATGATTATCTTAAACTATTTTTCTTTTCAAACTAAACAGTGTAAAAAATTTGGAAAAGCTGAGATTAAGTCTTATATCGACGAATTTGAAGAGAAGCTTAACAAGATACATACATACAGAAAGGAACAGGAAGCAACTGCTAGAAATGCACAAGTTCACCAACAAAACTATGGGAGTCTTGAAGATTTCCTGACCAGGGAAAACAATTTAGGTAAAGTCACTAACGAAGGTATGCACTGCATTGTGTTTATAGTTAGATTGGTCATTTTAGAATCCTTATCAAATTATTCGATTTGCTTGTTTCTGTTTTCCTTATTGCTTTAAAATTTGTTAATATTAGCTTGGGACAGTGTGCTGAAGAATCTGAATATAGTTTTAGTGTAAATAAATTCAGGCTCTTCATTTTACCTCGTAATGAGAATGCAAAATGTATAACTACTATTATTTTTTAAATGAATATCTTTGTATAATTTATGGGCTTGTTGGAATTGGAGGAATGAAGGTTGAAGATAATGTTAAGATCACAGGAATATCTCAAGCTGAAACTATGTGGTAGGCCGGATATGATTCCTGAAAAATGACAGTTTGGTTTATCAAAATTCATAAATCTCAATTGACATAATCATCAATTTTATCTCTTGTTTTGCATTTTTGTCACAAGCTTCTCCATGCTATTTCTTGCTGTGAAAAGATTCATTCTTTTTTCTGAGTGATCGAATAGGTGGGGTGATCAATCCTTCACTTGGAGGCAAAAGTATTTCGTCTGGGGAAGCAGGTTCAGCAGAAGCAAATGATGTGATATCGAAGGAGAGTTGTGTTTCTAGTATTGCCAGTGAATGTGAAACAGATGGTGTGGAGGTTCAATCTTCCAAAACCAAGAGAGGTAACTAAAATTATCTAGTTATAAACTTCAGGTATTGTTCCAAAAATTTATGAGCATGGGTTCGTTCAGGTGGGTCTAAATACCAAACAAGGAGAGCTAGAGTATCGGCATCACTGAATCAAATTGACAGTGGTACCATGCAACAGAGAACCCGCTCAACCCGAAGGTCTGGTCTCTCCTACCTTGGTTTTCTTTAGGTTTTTCATACAGCAGTGGTGAATGTTGATGTAGGCTATCAATACGTGTTTGTGCAACAACAAAATAACATTCGGAATGAAAACTGAGTGGCTCTGTCACTCAGAATCTTTATCCTAGAACAAAGAAAAAAAGCTTTTATTTTGTCAATGAAAATACAACAAAACTAAAAGATAGTTTCAAACAAATTGTCTGCAAGTAGCTCATCCCAGTGTTCTATGTTCACTGGCAAATTATCAATTTGCATTATATCTGTTGATCCCGGCCTCGCCTACGGGTAGGGGCACGGGCCGGGCCCACATGTCAGCTTGGCGCCACGAAGAGCTAGCCGATAGGTCAAAGGCCGTATCAGCAGATAGGGCCACGCGCCCGTACACCCCTCCAAAGGAAAGGAGGGGAAGTGGGGACCATCAGGCCGGCAACAGAGGTGGCCTGGCCACCCCCCAACCGACCCAGTTATAACGCAGGGGATCGTAGCAGCTTACCCCGACCTGGAGAACGGTCGGGTATCGCCAGCAGATAACTATTCATACCCCATCCCTCTATGACCATCGCACGGACTAGGTGTCCAACTCAGGTCAACCTCGCGGCAACCTCCGATTCAGGGCGTACCCTGCGATACCTCTCTCTCCACCAGCCGGACGCGTGGCGACCCACGCTCCCTGGCCCTTACCTGACTCGGCCCCCAACATGCGGACCAGCCAGTCGGCGCTCGGGGTACGGGTTGTCCCGCCCTCACGCCCCCTCACATCCTTTCATCCAGGGTACGACCCTGTCAACGGGGTTCTTTGCGCCGCACCTACCTCTGACAGCCTCACGCGGCTAGCCCTGCATCTGGTACCCTCGTACCGCGCGCCCAATACTCACGTACTGCTAGAGCACCCTGCGTCATACCACGCCGCTTCTCAGTGCTCTACTAGAGCTGACGGACATCACACTCTTGCCCCATCAGTACGAGCAAGGTGTGTCAGCTCCCCCGGTTACATAAGCTTGGCACTCCCCCTACCACAGGTACGCGCGCGCGAGTTCTCGCATCCCTTGCCCCATCTACATTCAGTTTCCACTCATCTATATTGGGGACTGACTTGATCGTCGGAGTGCCTGACCGGGGATTCCCCCGGCGGGTTCGCTGACGATCCCTGTTTTGTAGGAGCGAGGCGAGGCGCTGCTGACACCCGACCACCTCTTCGGCCCGTGGCTTCCGGGAGGCTCGTCCGGCCCGTTGGGCTGCCACTCCACTTCGCGACAGGATCAAAAATGGCCCTTAAGGGCGCGCGGTACGAGGGTACCGGATGCGGGGCTAGCCGCGTGAGGATGTCAGAGGTAGGTGCGGCGCAAAGAACCCCGTTGACAGGGTCGTACCCTGGATGAAAGAATGTGAGGGGGCGTGAGGGCGGGACAGCCCGTACCCCGAGCGCCGACTAGCTGGTCCGCATGTTGGGGGCCGAGTTGGGTGAGGGCCAGGGAGCGTGGGTCGCCACGCGTCCGGCTGGTGGAGGGAGAGGTATCGCAGGGTACGCCCTGAATCGGGGGTTGCCTCCTGCGGGCCAGGTCATACCTTCCATGGGCCAACGAGGAGATTTTGACCCTTTGGGCGCAGTTGACGGCCGAAAAGCGAACGACAGATTCGCTTAGGGATCAGCTTCAGGACTTGCAGGGCCTTCGTTTGACTTGGGACGCGGTTCAGATGGAGCTAGGGGAGCTGCGCGAATGGCAAGTGTCCTGGGCTACTCTACAGGCCGAGCTGTCGGAGCTGCGTACTTACAGGGAGACTGAAGCGGGTCGCCTAGAGGCCCACCGATCGGCGTGTCTGAACGATCGGACCCATGCCGCCGAGATTTCCCGACGATTTATAGACGTGATGATGCAGTTTGGCCTAAACGTAGTTCAGCAGCTCAGGCTCAGCGGGTATCTGTCACCTGACAAGCCTCCTGACGCCATTTCGCTTCCGGACCTGTGTGAGGGTCTGTCTTCCGTAACTGACCAACCTTTTAAGTGAAGCTTGTATTTCTGGAATTTTTTTGTCTTTCTGTACGCGAGGGGTCTCCCGTACTAGTTTTTGTAAGGAGTCTAGGCCCTTAAGGGCGGCACCTTCCCTTTGAATATAACGTCTTTTCCTTTTTACTCGTTTGAGTGGTGTTTCCTCTGAGTTATGATGGATTGTATAGGTAAGCCCGGTGTGTATGCTCAGGGCTGATCTCGCTTCCAATTGGTGGGGCGGATATCCCTTTTCTAGTGCCGAGTTTGTGGGGGTCTTTAGTCCTGGTGGTGGGCACCAGGAGCCCCTGTTTGTGTGTTCGTGTGGGAGTCCGATTCCTTACTCGGGCAATGCTGCGTTCGCCTAAAGCTCGGGCCCAGGGCTTAGCGGGAGCTGGCTTGTGGTAAGTGTTGGAGCAATCGACCCTAGGATGGTCCGGTGTGACCATGGGTTTTGATGTTTGTGCAAAGGGTTTAAGTTAGGCTTACCCTTGTATTTGATATGCGTATATGGAGTGTGCAGGTTGTACAGGTACGCATATGGACCTGACTGGACGGCCTCAGTACGGTGAAGGATGGCATGGAGACAAGCTGGAGGCTTGTGTGCGCATCTGAGGGACCTTGGAGTGCAGAGACGATGAGCTGATGGGCGCGGACTTCGAGGCGTACGTGAAGGGTGGCATGGATGCAAGCTGGAGGCTTGCGTGCGCATCCGAGGGACGAGGGCCGAAGATGAAGAGGGCGCGAAGGCAACAGTCGAGGCTGCGAAGGAGGAGTCAGTCGAGTCGTGAGGGTGCGAGTGCTGTGTGAATGTACTCGGGAAGTCCTAAAGGTCGAGTGCTGAGTGAAATGTACTCGGGGAGGCAAAACCCTAGGCTGGTAAGCAGAGCAGTCGACTGCCAGGTTGGCAGTCGACTGCAGGAACTCACAGAAAAACGGGTCGACCCAAGGAGGGTCGACCAGTTGATTGCCAGTCGATTGGAATTGGTTCCAGTCGACTGGTCAGTCGACTGCCCTAGGGGCAGTCGACTGGTGAAGTCTGAAAACAACTAAGAATTCGAACGTTGGGGTGTAACGGTCGGATTTTAGTTGTACCAGTCGACTGACCCTGGGGCAGTCGACTGGTGGCGTGGTTTTCAACCCAAGTCCTATTTAAAGGGACTCGTTTTGGGGCTAGGTTTCTTGGCGAATCTTGCTTGGAAAAAGCTTGATAGTAGCCTTGTGTGCTCAGGTGCTTGTAGAGGATTGTGGAGAGGTTTCTCCACCCACAAGGAGCGACACGAGTTAGTCGGAGGGAATCCGGGGAGCGATCTGCCGAAGGATCAAGGGATCGTCCACCTCACGGACTGTCGTGGAGTAGGAGCTTCATCTCCGAACCACGTAAATTGGTAGTGTTAGCATTGTTTAGTTGTTAGTTTCTTTATTATTGTATTTCCGCTTGCGCAACTAACAACGTAGGTGAAAGAAAGCTCCGAAATTGCTATTTACCCCCCTAGCTAGGGCAAAGATCCTAACAATTGGTATCAGAGCAAGGACTGCTCTTGATCAGACTAACCGCCGAGAGAGTACACGCTAGAGGAGAAGAATGATGGAAGACAAACTTGGGGACAACATCTACGCTCCGCCGGCATACGACAATGAAGACTTTGATTATTGGCGGGCAAGAATGGAAGATTGGCTTAGCATGGAGTGGGAGTGTAGGATGATGATAGAAGAGCCCTTTGAGGTTCCAAAGGATAAGCACGGAAAGAATCTTCGTCCTCGATATTGGAATCAAGAACAACAAAATGAGTCCAAGGCAAATGAAAAGGTAATTGCAATTTTAGTGAATATGTTGCCTAAAAATATTTTGAGTTGTGTAGGTGAATACCAAAATGCCTACGAGTTGTGGACCAAGTTGATAGAATATCATAATAATCCTACACAAGCTCAAGTAGTGGAAGAACCCGAGGAAGTGAGCTCAATAGCTCAAGAAGAGGAAAATGAAGAAAAGGAAAAAGAAATGGGATTGTTACTATCCAAGGAGGAAGAGGTGTCCACATCCTCAAGTGAGGTAGAGGAATTGAGTGAGAGATCATCAACCTCATCAAGAGAAGAAGAGGAGGTATCAAGCTCAAGAATTGAGGGGGAGGAGAGACCCTCTTCAATTCCGGATCAAGAGGAAGCTTCCACCTCTTCCAAGGTTGAAGAAGTAGTCAACCTAGCCTCCACCTCCACCAAAGCAAGCAACAAAGATCACATCATATGCTTCGGTTGCAACAAGAAGGGGCACTACAAGGACAAGTGCCCAATAGGTAAAAAGGAGGTAAAATCTAAACCTAATTTAAGTTCCTTTATATCTAACAAGGATTGTAGGAATGGAGGAGTCCAAGAAAGGAGGAAGAGAATTAGATGCTTTACATGTGGAGAGATGGGGCACTTTCACACCAAGTGTCCTAGAAAAGGTGAGCTAAAGAAGATGGAGCATCTTAGGAGATGGGAGAAAGAAGAAAGAAAGAAAAAATAAAAATCACATCAAGGGAGAACTTTAAGGGTAAGGGAGGTAATTCCTAACCCTAGGGTAAAATGCAATTCAATTTCAAGTTCTTCATTACATTTTAGAAATAATGAAAATTACCCATCCATGCATGCTAGAATTAATGAGAAATGTTTAATGGTGCATAATTTTGGATTTAAGTATGATGATAGGAATAAGGATAACAAGAGAGATCATAATTCTAGAAGGAGCATGCATCATGATAGACCTACGACTTATGCACCTAAGGATCAAGGGATTAACCCCAAGAAGGGGAGACACATGCCTAGAAAGAATGGTAGGTCTAGAAATGTCCAAGGTGGACATGTGGACACTAAGGTCAAGAAATTAGAAAAGAAAAATCAAGCCTTGAGGGCAAGGCTTGATACATTAGAAAAGATCCTAGAAAGATTTAAGGTTGGATCTAAGGGCCTAGACCTAGTATTGAGTAGCCTAAAACCTAACTATGATAGATCGGGTTTGGGCTACCAAGCTAAGACCTCCAAGGCCAACAAAGAGAAATGTGCTGGCAAAGCACATAAATATGGCAAGGAGGGTAAGTCCAAGGATGACAAGTGGGTGTCATCCAAAGGGAAAGAAAAGGGCTATAATTGACAAAATTGAGGTTTAATAGTGGAATACCATGTAACTCAATAATAAAAATGAGTTATGATCAAGGAGAAGAGAATGCATTGAAGAGAAGTGATAATTAGGACTTCTTGGATGAGTTTATTTGATACACTTTGGAAGAAGTAGAGTTTTGTGCCAATCTTGGGATCCGGAGTACATTTATTTGGAAACGTATTTTTCCCAAGTAGATGTTGGCTTCACAAATCTCCCCACAAAATTTCAAATTTTTTGGAGATTTATAGAATTTTTGGGACATTTCTGAATTTCGGCCTGAAAACCTGAAAATCAGGTACCAGTCGACTGGTAAGTGACCAGTCGACTGGTGGCAGGCGACTAGCAGTAGACTGGGAGGTCGACCAAGATCTCTGTACGCAGAAAAATTGAAGGGCAGTCGACTGGGAATACCCCAGTCGACTGGAGACAGTCGACTGGGACCATCCCAGTCAACTGGTCTCAGGCCCCGAAACTCTCTGTTTAGCAGGCAGTCAACTGCCCATTTTGGGCAGTCAACTGATCAATGAGAGTAAGCATGAAAAAGGGCATTTTTGACCATAAAAAATTCCAGGATTGATCATTGGATATGATTTAGGATTAGAATTCTCGGTTATAATTTTATAATCCTTAGAAGAAGTGTTATCTCATGACTTTATATGGATTGAAAACCAAGGAAATTGATAAGTCTCCCTAGGAATCTAAGATTTAAAGGTCAAAAAGAGAGTTTGAGGACAATTCCATGTGTCAAATTAAGATGGGTAGATGTGACAAACACATGGAATTAGAAAGGAAGTTGAAAATTGATACTTAATGAAAAATCCTTAATAAGCTTAGAATTGTACCAAAAGTCAAGCACACTTGATATTTCCATGATATCATATTTTTCTAGGATAAGGGTATATCCTAGCAAGTGTGCTTGCAAACCTTAGAGTTTTTAGAGTGGTTTGAGAGAGTGGTTTGAGTTCGTTTTGGCACTAAGGGAAAGGGTACTTGGCAGCAAACCTTAATAGTGTTCAAAAGGGGAAGAACTCGGATGTTGGGTGGGGATAACTCAACATGGTGTTAGGAGGTTAAGTTGGGTAGAACTTAACCCTTTGAAAATGAAAATTAGGAGAAGGCATGGGTTAAGGGGGAGGTTGTCTCCTATTTGCCTTAATTTTCATAAGAAAATTTTTGGCTTTTGTACCAAACTTGGGAATGGGAATAGATACATGGTGAAATGTATTTTTCTCAAGTAAGTATGTGTTCCACAAAGTTGTCCACGAAGTTTGGAAATTTTTGGAAATTTGTGAAATTTCTGGCGCGTTTCTGAAATTCGGCCAGAAATCTGACTATCAGAGTATCAGTCGACTGCCCTGGGGGCAGTCGACTGGTAAGAGGCTGATTTGGGTATCAGCAGCTGGTTTGGGCCCAAATGACGAGGAACGAGTGTATGGGGGACTAGTACACTGTGAGTAGGATCATTGGGAATGTTAAGAACCAATAATTGGGTAACTATTGGGGTCTTTTTGATGTATGGCAAAGGGGGAGAGATGTTGGGTTTAAGTGGGAAACCAAACACATACCTTTGCTAGAAACCCTAGTTTTAGGGGGAGTTGAGATGAAGGGGGAGCATGGTTGCTCCATTCTCGGCGTAAGGGGAACCTTGGAGAGGTTCTTAAAAAGCCTTTGTAAGTCCAGTGTAAGGGGGAGCTTGGGAGAAGCTTTAAAAAGCCCGGATTGGTAGAAAATCCTAACTTGGAGGGTTAGGTGGGAAAATCCTAGCCTGGAGGGCTAGATGTTAGAAAATCTTAACTTGGAGGGTTAGGTGGTAAAAATCCTAGCTTGGAGGGCTAGGTGTAAAATTCCTAACTTGGAGGGTTAGGTATGGGATGCCTTGGGATAGGATCCATTTATGCATTGCATATGTATTCATTTAGCATGGTTTTTGCTACTTACTACTATCTTGCTTTCCTAACTTAAACGGATTGCCAAACATCAAAAAGGGGGAGATTGTTGGAGCAATCGACCCTAGGATGGTCCGGTGTGACCATGGGTTTTGATGTTTGTGCAAAGGGTTTAAGTTAGGCTTACCCTTGTATTTGATATGCGTATATGGAGTGTGCAGGTTGTACAGGTACGCATATGGACCTGACTGGACGGCCTCAGTACGGTGAAGGATGGCATGGAGACAAGCTGGAGGCTTGTGTGCGCATCTGAGGGACCTTGGAGTGCAGAGACGATGAGCTGATGGGCGCGGACTTCGAGGCGTACGTGAAGGGTGGCATGGATGCAAGCTGGAGGCTTGCGTGCGCATCGGAGGGACGAGGGCCGAAGATGAAGAGGGCGCGAAGGCAACAGTCGAGGCTGCGGAGGAGGAGTCAGTCGAGTCGTGAGGGTGCGAGTGCTGTGTGAATGTACTCGGGAAGTCCTAAAGGTCGAGTGCTGAGTGAAATGTACTCGGGGAGGCAAAACCCTAGGCTGGTAAGCAGGGCAGTCGACTGCCAGGTTGGCAGTCGACTGCAGGAACTCACAGAAAAACGGGTCGACCCAAGGAGGGTCGACCAGTTGACTGCCAGTTGACTGGAATTGGTTCCAGTCGACTGGTGAAGTCTGAAAACAACTAAGAATTCGAACGTTGGGGTGTAACGGTCGGATTTTAGTTGTACCAGTCGACTGGCCCTGGGGCAGTCGACTGGTGGCGTGGTTTTCAGCCCAAGTCCTATTTAAAGGGACTCGTTTTGGGGCTAGGTTTCTTGGCGAATCTTGCTTGGAAAAAGCTTGATAGTAGCCTTGTGTGCTCAGGTGCTTGTAGAGGATTGTGGAGAGGTTTTTCCACCCACAAGGAGCGACACGAGTTAGCCGGAGGGAATCCGGGGAGCGATCCGACGAAGGATCAAGGGATCGTCCACCTCACGGACTGTCGTGGAGTAGGAGCTTCATCTCCGAACCACGTAAATTGGTAGTGTTAGCATTGTTTAGTTGTTAGTTTCTTTATTATTGTATTTCCGCTTGCGCAACTAACAACGTAGGTGAAAGAAAGCTCCGAAATTGCTATTCACCCCCTTTAGCTAGGGCAAAGATCCTAACAGTAAGTGTGGCTCCTTGGCCGAGTGGAGCCCGGGGAGTGTGGGCTGCCATGCATCCGCTCGGGGCTCGGGCCAATGGACTGGTGGGAGTTGACCCGTGATAAGTGTGGCCCCTTGGCCGAGTGGAACCCGGGGAGCGTGGGCTGCCACGCATCCGCTCGGGGCTCGGGCCAAGGGACTGGCGGGAGCTGGTCTGTGATAAGTGTGGCCCCTTGGCCGAGTGGAACTCGGGGGGTGTGGGCTGCCACGCATCCGCTCGGGGCTCGGGCCAAGGGACTGGCGGGAGCTGGCCCGTGATAAATGTTAGTTTCTTCGCTCGAGTTGCCAAGTTGGCAATCATCCCCTATGCTCTTCGGGCGTCTGATTCGTTCAGGGCCACGTGTCCCGCGACTGCAAGCCCTTCAGGCGGCAGTGCGTCGCCTCCTTGTCTTGGGCGTTGGACTGTTCCTTCGCTATCCTCTCGTATTTTCGGCCCCTGCCTCTCCATCAGCCGTAGGATCGCCTAGCAGCCGCGCCCTTTCTCTCGCATTGATAGCCTAGTTGCGGCTATCAATGCGAGATCTTCTGAGCGCAGGATCTTCTACATTCAGCCTCGCCCATATGGATCTTGAACCAGGGTCTTCGGTCTTTCGACCACCCCGACCCCATCACTCGCATTGATAGCCTAGTTGCGGACGCATGTCGGGTACGTTGGCCTGACAGTCCTTGCTCGTTTGGTTTTCTCTAACTTAACCCCCAGTTTTTCTTGCAATTAACCGGGGTCCTCCTTCTACCGCCATTTTTGATCCTGTCGCGAAGTGGAGTGGCAGCCCAGTGGGCCGGACGGGCCTCCCGGAAGCCACGGGCCGAAGAGGTGGTCGGGTGTCAGCAGTGCCTCGCCTCACTCCTACAAAACAGGGACCGTCAACGAACCCGCCGGGGGAATCCTCGGTCAGGCACTCCGACGATTAAGTCAGTCCCCAATATAGATGAGCGGAAACTGAATGTAGATGGGGCAAGGGATGCGAGAACTCGCGCGCGCGTACCTGTGGTCGGGGGAGTGCCAAGCTTATGTAATCGGGGGAGCTGACACCCCTTGCTCGTACTGATGGGGTAAGGGTGTGATGTCCGTCAGCACTAGTAGAGCACTGAGAAGCGGCGTGGCATGACGCAGGGTGCTCTAGCAGTACGTGAGTACTGGGCGCGCGGTACGAGGGTACCGGATGCGGGGCTAGCCGCGTGAGGATGTCAGAGGTAGGTGCGGCGCAAAGAAGTCCGTTGACAGGGTCGTACCCTGGATGAAAGGATGTGAGGGGGCGTGAGGGCGGGACAACCCGTACCCCGAGCGCCGACTGGCTGGTCCGCATGTTGGGGGCCGAGTCGGGTAAGGGCTAGGGAGCGTGGGTCGCCACGCGTCTGGCTGGTGGAGGGCGAGGTATCGCACGGTACGCCCTGAATCGGGGGTTGCCGCGAGGTTGACCTGAGTTGGACATCTAGTCCGGGCGATGGTCATAGAGAGATGGGGTATGAATAGTTACCTGCTGGCGATACCCGACCGTTCTCCAGGTCGGGGTAAGCTGCTACGATCCCCTTCGTTATCACTGGGTCGGCTGGGGGGTGGCCAGGCCACCTCTGTTGCCGGCCTGATGTTCCCCACTTCCCCTCCTTTCCTTTGGAGGGGTGTACGGGCGCATGGCCCTATCTGCTGATACGACCTTTGACCTATCGGCTAGGTCTTCGTGGCGCCAGGCTGGCATGTGGGCCCGGCCCGTGCCCCTACCCGTAGGCGAGGCTGGGATCATCTGTATTTCAAGGTTGTAGTAAAACCGGAGACTAACCTTAGAATGAACCCAAATGAAAGTAGCATGGATATCATATAATTTCTTTATGAGTATGTCCTTGTAGATCCAAATTTGCTATTTATGCTTCATAATTTTGCATTGTTAGCAAGAACTCATTTTGTTTTTATTGAGTGCAGGTAACCAACTCTGTTGTACATCCTCTTGGGAGAAAATGAGTTGATATCCTCATGCTGATGCTCCAGTTCTCATGTTTATGATGGATCCTTATCTTTAGAAAGCTTTCACCTCTGATATTAGTCATCCTTTCAAGTAAACTAAGCATAATTTTGCATTGTTAGCAAGAACTCATTTTGTTTTTATTTACTGCAGATAACCAACTTTGTTGTACATCTCCTGGGAGAAAATGAATTGATATCCTCATGTTGATGCTCCGGTTCTCTTTTCTATGATGGATCCTTATCTTTTGAGAGCTTCCACCTCTGATATTAGCCATCCTTTCAAGTAAACTTAGCACAAATTTCGATAAAAGCTAATAAACACGGCGTTCATAATCGAGACCTTAGAATTTTTAAATTCTTTACAAATCTAATCCTTGTATTGTTTTGGTGTATTAGAATATCTTCCTTGCAAACTCAATTACTTATAACTAAGACAAAGATTAATCATAATTATTTTAAATTAATTCAATTTTATCATATAATAATGTTTAACACTACAATTACAATCATCATAATTCACATTATTTTAATAAATAATATGATTTTTCATGGTATTTAGTAATGTTTTTCATATGCTTTTATAGACAATTATATAAATAAGAGTATGATCATAACAGTAATGAAATTACATGAATTGTGAAAATTAAAATTAATATTAAATATTGGGCTAACTTGGCCCGTGCTGAAGCCTCGGGTGGTGGATTTGGTTTAAAGCCAAGGCCCAGTGTTGAGCCTACAAACGCAAACGAAGAGGGAGAAAAGCCGACGGGGGGCGAGATCTTGATCTGGTGCTGCGACTGCAAGCACTCCACCTCTGGTCATGGCGTCGCCGGGCATCCTTCCGTCTTCTCCGCTCCAAAAGCTTGGGACCTTCAAGAGCCCTTCCACCGCCGACACTGCCGCTTCCTCCGCCGACGCCTCCTCCTCACCTTCACCTCTTGAGGCCTTCGCTTCCGATCCCATCTTCTCCGCCTTCCTCTCCCCCGAATTCGATTCTGTGCGCTTCTCTTCCCAGGCCCTCAGCTCCGGATCCGCCGCCGCTCTCGCTGAGTCCCTCCAGGATGCCATTCGCCTCCTTCAGAGCCATCTTCGAAAGGAGGTGCTATCTCGCCATCCTGCCCTTCTTGCCCAGCTCGCCTCTCTCCGCTCCTCTGAGTCTTCCCTCGCCGCCGTCCGCTCCGGTGTGGAGTCCCTTCAGTCCTCCCTCCGCCGCTCCCGTCTCGATCTCGCCGAGCCTCGCCAGGTGGTTCGGGCCCACACTATCCAGCTATCCAACCTCCACGCCGCTGCCGATTTACTTGCCTCCGCTGCTCGACTCCTCCGCCTCTCGCGCAGGCTGCGAGATCTCGTCTCGTCAGGCCCTTCTGACCGTCTTGACCTTCCAAAGCCGCTGAGATGCATCACGAGATCGAGCTCCTCTACCAGGAACGCGGCCTTTCCGGTATCTCAGTCGTCGAGGACGAGATCCGCTGGCTTCGGAGATAGGGGCTCGCCTGAGGACTGAGGCTATGAAGACCATCGAGAGGGGCATGGACGAGTCCAATCAGAACGACATTTGGTGTGGCCTTCAGGTGTTCTACAACCTTGGCGAGCTTAGATCTGCTGTCGATACCATTGTCAGTAAATACAAGGGTATCGGGGTCAAAAGCGTAGGAGCGGCGCTCGACATGAAGGCGATCTCAACATCATCGGCGGGTTTTGGTCCTGGCGGGGTTCAAAGGAGCGGGACACCACAGATTGGGGCAGGGAAGAGGGCTTCAGATGCCCTTTGGGAAAGGATGGGGAAGTGCATGGACGAACTTTACAAGGTCGTGGTTGCGGTATGGCATCTACAGACCGTGCTATCAAAGAAGAAGGTGCCATTTACGCAGGTCCTATTTCTCAATGAGGTCTGGCAGGTGAGTAATTTGTTTAACATATCAGACTCCCTACGAGACTTTGAGTAAGAAATTGGTTTTGATTTGTTGCTTTTTTTATCTGAACTTTTGAACCCATGCAGTTACCATAGGAGAGAATTTCTAGAACGTTTTCCCAGTGCATTATGGTTGCTGGAAAATTCCGTCTGTAAAATAAATTCTATTTTTTAGGTTTCTTTCTGCTAGCATATGCTTTTATAAACGCAAATGTATTTTCCTTGCATATTCTATGTTGCTTTCTGAGTGTTTTAATTAAATTCATAATTGTTTCTAATATACTTTCACATTTTTTTTTCATCAAATGGAACAGCTTAAATGGACTTTTCAATCTGTTAACGGTCTGATTCTTTGAATTTGGTTGGTGAAACTGTTGGCGGGAGATTGAGTTTGTGGAAAATGATTGACCTGATGAATGGTTGGAATTGGGGGGAAGGATCCTGCCTCGTGAGTTGTGACTTCCATATCTCATTAATTTAGTTGCAAATTATGCAGAATTAGAATAGGTTAACATACAGTAGAAGTGGGATATTGAATTTGTGAAAATGATCTGCCTAATGGGTGTTGGGAATTGGAGAGAAGGATCATTCCTTGCGTGTTGCAACCTCCATATCTCATTAATTTAGTTGCAAATCATGTATGCAGTTGAATGGAACTTTCATCTGGTCATCTTTTAGGTATTAGAACAGCAAAGCATACCTCAGTTAATATTGCAATAATCTTAGCTGCAGTTTGCTAGAGTAGCCCTACCCTCTTGTTTTGTATGTTAATTTTTTTTTGTCATCTATAATGAACTTGAAATTATAGTTTCAGAAATTATGACTATGTTATCTTGTGATAAATCTGTTTCCCTTGATATATTCTGTTATCTTGGTGAATGCAGAAATTAGAATAAAGGTTGTGTTGTTATTATAGCAATCAACCACAGGAATCTACATTTCCGTTGTTCTTATGAATTCTACACCATGTTATGGATTATTCTTTTTAACTTGATTTGTTTTTGCTGATGTTTTGATGCACTTTGTTGTTTAAAACTTTGTTTCTTATTTCACTTTGCTGAACCTGATACAGGAGGGTGATCCTCTATTAACAGAACGAGTCTGGGAAGCACTTGTGAAATCTTTTGCTAGTCAAATTAAGTCTGCTTTCACAGCATCTAGTTTTGTCAAAGAAGCATTTACACATGGATATCCAAAGTTGTTCTCTATGATTGAGAATCTTCTTGAAAGAATTTCACGTGACACTAATGTCAAGGGGGTTCTGCCTGCTGTGAACCCCGAAGGAAAGGAACAATTGGTTGCTGCCATTAACATATTCCAAACAGCATTTCTTGCTTTATGCCTAAGTCGTCTTTCAGATAATGTAAATAGCATATTTGCAGTGACTAATCGCGGAAGCATTCCATCAAAAGAGCAGATCTCTAGAATTATATTGCGTATCCAAGAAGAGATTGAAGTTGTGAGAATGCACGGGCACCTTATCCTCCTTGTTTTGCATGAGATTGGCAAAGTTCTTCTCCTGTTAGCAGAGAGGGCTGAATACCAGGTAAATAGTTTCCGACAATAGCTACCTCACCTATTTGGGTTCTCCTTGGTTGGGTTTTCCTGTTATGCTTCTGTTACTATATAGAATTTGTACCTTGGGATGTGCACCCAATTTTAGTCTCCAATAGATTCTAAGAACTATCTGGTTAGAGTTTTCAATTTCATTTGCATATTTGATTTGGAATATTTCATATTATTGGTTTGGTTTCTCCTTTTGTAGATATATTCTTTTGCTTTGTTCTTAGGCATTGAGAATTTATGAAGGAAACAAAAGAATTTGATGGTTTGTATTTCTTCCGAGTCTCTTCCGGTTTTTCCTTGACTAACTTAACAGCCAATTGATCATTTGCAATTAGAAGCAGTTCCAAAAGTTGACGAAATGAAAGAAAATAGTTTGAGTTGGTACTATGTTCAAAGGTGATCAATCAATTGAATTAGATTTGAAGGTTTATAGGGTATAGGGAAATGAAAGGAACATTAGTTAATGTAATAAAAAGTGATTTTATTGATCTGAACATTTATAAAGTTAAACTAGGGGACAAGATCTATGTGATCACAAGTAGTTGGGACGTACATGACTTTCATGATTGTTTTGATGAGAACATAATTCCTAGAGTAAATTTTGTTCACAAATTTATTGTGGTAAAAATTGGAATTTTCCTTTTATGACTGCCAAGTAGTTTCTAAGATGTGTGTTTTTTAAAAATAAGAGTTGTATTTGAGTTTTTATCCCTTTTCTATTTCAACATTATTTTATTGTATAAGTTGGGGTATTACGATTAGCTTTCTTGTGGTTGTTTACTGATTAGACATAATATTTGATACCGTGTTATATTTAACTTCCAGATCTCCACCGGTCCTGAAGCCTGCCAAGTCACTGGTCCTGCCACTGCAGCCCAAATCAAGAATTTTTCTTTGTGCCAGCATTTGCAGGAGATACATGCACGTGTTTCTCACACAGCTTCTTCACTTCCATCTATAGCTTCAGATGTCCTGTCTCCTTCACTTGGTGTCATCTATGGAGTTGCGTGCGACTCAGTTACCTCCTTATTCAAATCTATGCTTGATCAATTGGAATCCTACATTCTGCAAATCCATGAGCAAGATTATGGATCTGAAGGGATTGACTCAATGTTGGACAACAATGCCACAAATTACATGGATGGGTTACAGAAATGCTCACTCCATTTTCGAAATGAGTTCCTATCCAAGCTTCTGCCTTCTTCTGGCTCTCATTCTGAGACTATATGCACAATGCTAGCTCGCAGAATGGCTTCTCGAATTTTAATCTTCTTCATCAGACATGCTTCTCTTTTGAGACCTCTGTCTGAGTCGGGTAAGCTAAAGCTGGCCAGAGATATGGCTGAGCTGGAGCATGCTGTTGGCCAGAACTTGTTTCCTGTGGAACAACTTGGTGCACCATATCGAGCGCTTCGTGCTTTCCGACCTATCATCTTTTTGGAGACAGATCAGCTTGCAGGGTCTCCATTACTCAAGGACCTTCCACCCAGTGTTATACTCCATCACCTTTACTCTAGATCTCCTGACGAGTTGCAATCTCCATTACAAAGCAATCAGCTGACACCTAAAAAGTACTCAATATGGCTTGATTCACACGGTGAGGATCAGATTTGGAAAGGAATTAAGGCTACACTCGATGATTATGAGAGGAAGGTCAGAGCTCGAGGAGACAAGGAATTCAGTCCTGTGTATCGGCTGATGCTTCAGATAGGGTCATCATTGGCCGAGAATACTTCTCAATAGTGTCATCGTATCTGTTTCATGAGCTTCATTTGGTAGAGGCTTTAACATTTAGAAACATGCTTTTTTTAAGGTCGGCTTTCCCCTAGTTTGGAATTTATACAAAGATCTACATAATGGCAGATGAGGTATGTGAAAATAATACGTTTCTATTGAATGTCTACATTATTTGATCATTACATGAAGTTCATTATGTACCTCGATGGCTAAATAGTCAATTTAATTTCACTAAACTTTATTTTCTTTTTTCTTTTTAATATCTTGGCAAATATATAAAATGTGGTTATTGTTAGAAAATTTTTAGAGCATCTTATGTTGTTCTTTTGCATTAATATTCTAGATATAGAAAATTTAGCTAGAACTCTGCCACTTCAGAGTGTTTTTTTTTAAATCATTTTTGGTAGATTTATAAAAATGCCAAATGAGGTGTTGACTCTGTCTTGGACACGTGCACAACAAAAAGGGGCTTCTCTAGAATTGACCATAAGTCTAACTTTGACTTCAAAAGGACCTTAGTTTTAAAAATAATTATGAACACAATATTTATGACATCTTAATCAACTCTATATATTCAATTAGCAGTTGAAGGCGGATTATATTTAATATTCTTCAAGGGGGCAAAATATTAGAAAAAATCAACCATTTCAAAAGGATTATGGATAACATACTTGGTAATTAAGTAAGCGACGAGTGATGGTCTTGATAGACAAACTATCGCGACTTGATCTCAGCTGGATCTTGATAGGTGATGGCCAACAACTTAATTCTTTGATTTGTAGGGTGAAGTTGCATTATATTGGTGTTCTTCATCCCTCCAAAAAAAAAAAAAAAAAACCCTCTAAATTTTGGTTCACCGATCATTTTTACAATAATCTTTCATCATTATATATCGACAATTGAACGAAAGGAAAATTTTTTTAAACTCTCCAATCTCAAACTCATCTTTACATGCAGTTTCATTCGAAATTTTCTTTGCATACAGTTCCTGATGAATCGACAAGATAGTTTTGTGAGTATTATTTGAAAAAATTGAGTATAAAAATTAAAAATTTGAGTATGTAAGGTTGTATTCACCGCATCAAAAAATTGTATACTCAAATTTTTAAATTAGTATTTAATCTTAAATAACTTATATTAAATTTTTACGATGTATATTCAATTTTTACTCTTTTATACTCAATCCATCAGGGAGTGAATATAAAGAATGTATCAAATGGGGAGTACATGCAAAGATCAATTTGGGATTGGAGAGTTTTCTATAATTTACTAAAAAAAACTTGTGAAATGAATTTTGAGAAATTATACGTTGTCACGGGTAGCCATGTGCTAAGCATGCTTTCCAGAACGCCCTGTCCTCCTCCCTTGGATCTGATCTGTTATCCTTCAGTACTGACTCCTCCTGCTCTTCATCACCTTCATCTCCCTGATCTTGCTCTTCCTCGTCCGACGACGATGCCCAAGTCGTCCGATAAACACGCGACGAGTATTTACTTGCAAACAGGACGCCTACTACCAAACTCGAGCAAGCTTCATCCTCTGTATCTCCTTCATCATGTGCCATTGTCTTGTAGACGCCGGACTCCGCGTCGCTCGCATCTTCTTCTTTGATCGAGCAAGGTCGGAAAAACTCGATGTCGAAGTTGTCTCCGACTTCAGCAGCAGCAGCAGCAGCAGGAGGAGGAGGAGGGGAGGAAGTAAAGCCCTTGTGTGTGATGTCCATGGCGATCGACATTAGAGCTGCAGTATGTGGGTGGAAAAAACGCACGCGCAGACACTCACATATATAATGTTCATTATATTAATCAATTATCAATGTGCTTGTGCGTGAGGATACGTGTTAGATGTGGCTTAGGTATGAGTTTGAGATTGAAGTTATCTGTGGGCAATGAAAAAGGATGATCGTCCAGGCAACTTGGTTCTAGAAGCCTTTTAGATTTTGAGAATGAAAAGGTCACTGATTTATTTATTTTATTTTATTTTCCAGAATGAAATGGACAGCGCATTATTAGCTTGGCGGCCGCGAATTTAATTGCTTTTGGTTTTTTTTTTCTAGAAGCTAAGAAATGGACAGGTCATGATCAATTATCAGCTAGGTAGCTAGCTGCTGTCGAAGAAATGAGAAGATTATTTTTTTTTCAGACATTTAATGAATAATTGATCTAAAATTATTAGATTGATAGATTGTCTATTATGAATGTGTAATTAAATTAGTTATTTTTCAAATTAATCAATGTAAATTAAATATCCGATGTGATAGTACATATTGATATAATAATCATGTTTCACAAGGAATCGATCTTCCATGGTTGCTGGGGAAGGGTATTCTATGTCTATGCTTTTAGACTTGGACAAACGGTTTGAATGAGCAATCAGCTATTTCTTGCGTGCATCGCAATAAGTAGAGTTAGAACAATTTTCTCTCATGATAAAGGTTTAATTATTATTATTTTTAAGCATGAGATGAGGTGGTAAAAGTCGATTTATTTGCCCTCAATTCACTTGTCAATCTGTTCAGATCAATATGAAAAAGATAAATTATAAAAATTATTAGTTCGAATATTATGATTAACGTATGAAAAAAATACATTGATTTTATCCAATTTTAACCGTAAGACCTTAAAATGTAACATACAATCCATCCTGTCAAGACAATGATATGAGTTGATAGTGTCGGCAGCTTCTCCATACTTTAATTTCAGAGTATATTTTATTTTTAAATTTTCATTTTCTAATAAGATAACCTTTTCAGTGTATCTACGTCTTTCTATAAATCGGTAGATGATAATAATGATTTTGAAAGAAATAATGAATAAATTTAACATAGACCTTTTAAATTCTAACGAATTTAATAAGATGTTTCATTTTAAAAATATAAGATCTAACCGTGTACTATAAATTACTTATGTAAAAATGTAATATAAAATCATTACTTAAATCAACACTTACATTTAATTCACTAAAAAGTAACAATCTTCATATTCTTTTTTTATGACTGCTCGAGTGATAAACAATTCAATACAGAATAATTAACAACAAAATAGCAAGAGTGAGGAACCCGAACAATAAAAGTAATCTCTACAGGAAAAAAAAACTTGATACTGCACTTAAGGGGCATGATTGAACCATTTTTTGAGTTTTCTTTTTCTGATCTGTGAACAGACAATTCTTCTGGGTTACATGAAACGATTTCACGAACTTCCAACTGTCTTGTGATGCAGCAAGTCTCCACTTTGCTATCGATTTCATCTAATTGCCAATCAGATGGTTGCTGAAATTATACAACTACTAAGATTAAACAGATATTTTCAAGCATTTTCCAACGACCAACTGAGACGAAATGAATCCATAAATCCATACAAAGAAACAGATTGGTAGAATACCTACAAGCATTTTTTTCTTCTTTAATCCAAATGGGATGCCTTTTGTGGATTACCCAATAATGAATTCAAGGGGATGAGCCGCCAAAGACCTGCAAAAGATCCAATATAATCAGCAATTCTTTGAGAGTCACATTGACAGAGAATTGTACCCCAGCTAGAAGATCCTTTGAGAGTGCAGGTTTATTTTGAAAATCATCTGCAACTGGTCTTTTCTGTGGAAATTGGCGAAACACTTTGTTTTCGAATGCACCATTTTTTCTTGCCCTTCAACCTTTTGCTTCTGCGAAACAGTGGGAAATTGTTAGGTGAAAATGCTTTCAGCCTTAACAGCAAAAACTCAGCAGTGAGAATACAATCAAGGATAGGGATTGGGACATGTATTTGCTAAAGGAATCTAAGTTTCTTCCGTAGGTGCTCGGGGGTTGAAAAAAGTATTAATATTCATTAGAGGAGATTATAAGTTTATAACCTGTGCACACAGAGACTCTAGGCATATAACTAATAATTTGAAATATAAGTATCCAACTAATTCTATTACTCCTAATATTTATAAGTTCAATGGAAGACATGCCTTATCTTTTTTTTCCTTGATAGATTTCAAAGCTTTAGATTGTTCCAACTTAGACAAATAGAAGTCTCGCTCCCTCTTTGCAGCAGATATTGCCAGTTTTAACTTCTCCTCACGTTCATGTTTCTTGATAGCTACATGAACAATGGAAGTCACATGTTTCGCAAAAAAAGAGAGAAGAAAATAAACTGATTAATAAGTACACTTACCTAATTCACCGATCAGATCATCCCATTTGAACTTGCTCAAATACTTGATGTTCCAAATGTCATAAAAGAAAGCTGACCTACGCTTTCCTCCTGAATGTTAACAAAGTAAACCATATTGGTCAGATTAACAAAATTAAGATCCAACAATGCAATGCAGTAGTTTCAAAATCAGACAACAGTACAGAGAAATAACAAGGCTTTATGTAGTCAAAGCAAAGATATTAATAGTGGGCTTTGTGTTAAATATGAGTCTGACTAATATACAGATGATGAAAATTAAATAAGTGGATTAAATTAATAAGAATCCAATAAAATAAATTCACTAGGGGTATCAAATTTTTGGTTTCTGAAATATTATTTTATTTTCTTATCTACTTTACTATTTACAATACATCTTTTTTCAAAAGCCTCTAAAAGAGATCACTAATCATTAAACAATAGCATGGAGTCCAAATTTTATATTTTATCTTATCTCATGATCGTCAACTAATGTATGCAATTCCTGAGATCGCTAACTAAGGAATGCAAACTCATCTCGTGCTACATTAAGTGGAGAGCCTAACCACCTTGCCACCAAAAATCAAGTATTATCTCCCTCCTTTGATCTTCCTAGTCAAAACTGTCATCATAGCTTCCGCCTTCTTTTCCTTCCCACAATAATTTTTTGTGCAAATCTCAACTTCTTTTGTCCATAAAAGAAAATAATTTAGTGTCGATCTGATGTTATCCCCCTTACCAACTTTAACTTGCTATCTTCCCTGATCAGCAAGGGATCATACTTTACCTTCCATCTCTCAATGGATCACATCTCCATTTAACTCCCTTAAGAATTGCAAACCCCATAAACACCTTTTGACAATCTGTATATAAAAATGGTGTTGATAGACCATGGTGGTTGTATATCACCATTGTTTTCTTTTGGTGACGCCATATTTGTTGTCTTTGATAGGTAAAAATAAATAAAGCAACATGTGTTGAAGAAGTAGAAGAGAAAGTCAGGTTCATTAAAAAATTACACAAAATTATGGATAAGCTACTTACTAAATTGAACTCAATAAATGCCAACCCCACAAGAGCCAACCCAAAAAAATACATCCTTGATATCAAATATGGTGCCTGGTGCTAAAATGATTTAAATCAATTTATTGAAAATATAATATTAGCAATAGTAACATATTGTTATATCCCTAACATTTTATTAAAGCATAATTTGATCTTTTTATTTCCTTATTTTCATCCTTCCAAGAAACATAAAGGAAGAAAATCTCTCTTTTTTTCATCTATTATCTTCACTTTCATCCTTCGAACTCTTTTGTTCTCAATCCCATTAGCAAACACAACTGAAGTTTCAGAATCAAATTCAACAGCAAAACAAAGAACAAACATGTGACAAACACCCATGTGTGTATAAAGGTAATAAACAAATTGTAAGATCCATCGATGAACATATTTTGGTCATGTGCCTTAAAAGGGAATGTGGTATTGATGAAATCAAGACGGGTCAAGAAAGTTTTGAGAAAAGTTAAATTTAACCAAAGATGGTTCAAGCTAAAAAAATTGAAATCTAAAAACCAAACAGATATATATGGAGGCGGAGACATCAATTTTCAGTTCAATCCAGTACAAGCTTCAAAATTTTTTAAACTCAAAGAAAGCTCAAAAAAGTCTCATTTTTTATGCAATTCAGTTCAGTTCTTCAAAACAAGTTGAGAGAGTAGGTTGGGGTTTTTACAGAGACTTGGTATGAATCCAAAAATCTAATGTCTATAGGTATGAGCAAATATGGGTATACAAACAGCTTGCATTTACAATGTACAAAACCTGAATATTAAAGAACTAAATGCACAGGGAAAAACAAAAAAAAATTGAAAGGCATAAACTTATATGTTGACGAAATGATGATGCTGACACACAGAAAGGAAAGCAGATAAATAATTTGCCTAATGTTACTATAACAAAATGTTCATGCACTTTACCTATTTGTTCACCATTTAGCATTCTCGCAACCTCCTTAGCAACACTTTTCTTTGTGAATTCTACCCACCTAAAAAATTATTGTTAAAAAGGTTAAAAGAGAAATTTATACAGAGGAAAACAAAATTCACATTAGACAAGACATGTTAACAACTAGTTACCAAGCATCAACATCCATAACTGACATATTACAAACATCAACAGCCCTAAAATATAGGATTTAGCAATAAGCAAGGAATTTTAATGAGTTGGGAATGAGCAGGTCAGGGTAAATTCTAACCAAAAAGTGTATATTTCTTTCCAAATTATAAATTAATTTTTAATAAATTTAAATTTAAACTTAAACTTATACTTCCATCAACATGGTTATTTTTTGTTGTGCAAAATTAAAATTTTGTTCGCCAGTCAAACGGTTGGTAGAAATAGTAAACTAATTTTCCTATAAACTTAATTTAATTTTTTAAAATTTTTATAGTCATAAATATTTGTTTGGGTTTGTGTTAAATGTTACATAAAAATATACCAATAATTACTCAGTCAAGAGGTAAGGAAGTTAGATCTAGAGAGCTTCTAGCCAAAGGTCGAGCTTTTGAATCCATTTAATGGCACTATTGGGGCATATTTAACTTTAGCGCTCTCATCTTGAACAGGATGGTCTCCCATCTAATGTGATGTGAGGACACATGGTGGTTAAAGACCCAAAAAATATTGCATACATATTTAAATTGTGTTTGTATCAATTTAAATTTAAATTTAAATTTGTATCATTATTGTCGATTATTTTGTATATTGTTAAATGATTATTAAAGTTGTACAATAGTTTTCTTATGAATTCAAACTTAAACATATTTTTATGTATATGAGTATTTCTTATTCTATAAAATTAAGATTTTTTTTTCTATTAATCAAGCTAGGTCCGAGAGGCTGGGAATGTTTTTAATGATTCCAATTAACCACACATCTATTAAGCAGATTTTAAAAGTGTAATTTGAAAAAAAAAAGATTTACAGCATCATTTTGATATAAAAAATAAAAAGGAACACCCCTTGGATGATTTTGAGAACTAGGAGCACTTTTTTAATTTTTGCTCAGAGAAGTTTAAAGGCTGAGATACTTACCCTTCAGAAAATCCTTTCCCTCGAAAACCACCAGATTGCTTCCGCTGAGCTTTAACTGCATCATCTGAAAAAGAAAGATGAAAAGAATTCTATGATTAATTTGGAAAACATTTAAAGTGCTTCTTGCTTGCCAACACTATAATTCATAAGAAATTTCAGCAAACATACTAATATTAGAAGCAAGGTTTAAAATTTCGACCCATGTCAAGGTTTTGGTTTTAGACCGGAACGATACGGTTTCGGTATCTTATCGTGCCATGCCGATACAGTTTCAGTATTTTTTTATATATAGTAATTATTAGATAAATATGTTTATTGTGTATAATTTAAAAATAAGTTTTATATTGATTTTATATAAGTTTTCAATTATTGAACAATTTAATATTGTTAAAGAGCAACCTGGTGCATGAAGCTCCCGCCATGCAGGGTCCCAAGGAAGGGTCTATTGTAAGCCGTCTTACCCTACTTTGTAAGAGATTGTTTCTAGGACTCGAACCCGTGACCTTTTAGAAAAAATAATTAAATATAATTTTCTTTAAAGGAAATTAATGTATCAATAATTCGAATTAAAAATAATACATCATAATTATATAAATTAGTTGGTTATTCATTTAATTATTATTAATTTAATTAATATATATTTAAAATAGTAAAAAAATTCAGAATATCAATTAAACTGTAAAAAAAATAAAATAATAAAAAAATTATCAGAATATAAATCTGATTTATTAAAATTTTTTAGATTTTTAAAGAATTTTTAAATAAAATTTAAAACAATAATTTTTTTTATAATATCAATTAATAAAATTTATTATTATTTTTTTAATTTTAAATATATTATTAATACATTTTAGTTGGGAATTGTATCAATTAATTAATTTTTTTCCAAAAAAAATCAGGCGTCGCTCACGCGGTGATGGCGAACCTCGCATGACGCTTCAGGTGCCTGTGGAAGCCTTGTGCGAGGCTTCCCCCGGCCAGGAAGCCTCGCGTGAGGCTTCCACCGGCGCCAGAAGCCTCATGCGGGCCTTCGCTGGCGTCGGAAGCCGCACGCGAAATTTATTCGTGTGCTGTGCCGGTTGCAACGCTTCAGGCGCCTGTGGAAGCCTCGCGTGAAGCTTCCGCTAGCGCAGGAAGCGTTGCGTAGGTTTCCGCCAGCGCCAGAAGCTTCACACGAGGCCTCCACAGGCGTCAGAAGACACACGCAAATTTATTCGTGTGCTGTGCCGGTTTCGCTCCCTTACTGGAACAGTAAATTCCGATGGTTTCGGCGGCACGGCTCGATACTTCAAACTATGATTAGAAGTGTATCAGGAAATTCTCTAAAAATAAAGAGAATAAAATGCAGAAAAGCATTGGAATCCATAGTATCACCAGAAATTAGGCAAGCATATTTTTATAAACACTTAATCTTGGACAATTTACTAAAAGAAATTCCCAAATTTCTAGTATTTGTCTGTAGGTGCCTCTATAATAATATTGACTCAATCATGCCCTCCCCCAACAACTGTTGTGAATTGACTAGAATCCATCCATTCAATTATTGTTTGAACTCACTGCCACCATTATCTTTCTCTTGCAATGTCATTGCTATAATTTTTACATTTTTATTTATAAAATTTAAGTTACATTTGTTTCAAATATATTAAAGATAGAGAGTTTTTACTACCGATTACTGTTAGACAAACTTTTTCCATTGTTTTACAAATTATACCCACGACCATACATGGCTTCTTTTTAAATTTTGCTTGATATTTCTTTATCAGCTTGTCTCCCTCACCACATTACTCATCTCCTTCCTTCGACATGTTCAAGTTACAATAACGCCATTCCCATAGCGATGGAAGCAATGCCCTAGTGACCACCAGCAAACTAGCAATAGAATAATGCCACTTCCCCCTCCGCCTTCCCATCTGTTATGCTTCTCCTTTCCAAGCTGGTTTTAATCTTATACTGCATAGCCAGATGTGATCAAATCAACTGATTCATTCTATAATTTGTCTGATTTATTGATTATATAAGCATATATAAATAATCATCCAATCTCTGAAACTGTAACTGATTGCTCAAGTTATGACACCAGCCTAAATCATGACTGGACCAACTGAAGAAGTCGATTTGAAAACTCTGATTGCAATCAGAGTTTAGAAATAAAGGCTTAGAAATAAAATGACAGGAGGAACTTGGTTAAGGGATGCAATCAGAGATTTTTTTTCAAAAAAAAAATGGAAATGGATTTATTTGAGGTAAATTTGTGACTGAAGCTTACCAATCACCAAAGGTTTTCAAATAAACTTGCAATGACACACAATAAGACACGTTATATTTCCAATAGATAACAAATTATAAGGTGTCCTAAATGAAAAAAATAAAATTTCTTGATCATAGATGATGGGCATCCATGCCCAATGCATCAAGATAGTTTGCAAAGCGGACATCGAGATTGTTGTCACTTGTTACCATGTGTAGCATCATGAAATAAGGTCTCAAAATGAATGAATGAATGAAGATTCAAACCAAGACATAATAAGTGTGGGAAAGCACCACATGACAAATTACCATATGAATCCCAATCAAACACCAATAGAAGCATACACAAAGCTAATAATTTGAGACATCAAACTTGTCCTGCAAATAAATTAGTGCAAACATAGTGACATAATGTCTATGAGATCATTTAAGCTGAGACCAATATAGCCAACCTACTCCACCCATATCAGCTGGCACACTATTTTAGGATAACTAGTGTCAATGCAATATCCTTTGTCCAAAGTTGCCTGATACTTGACTGTCCATATGTTTTATGTTTTGAACATCGCTAAAGCTGATTAACATTAAGGTAACCATGTAGTTAGTAATATGAAACTGCAGTTTGTATTCTTCAAAGAATAAATCCATGTAGCCACCCCAATAGTTGGGACTCAACCTGTGACTGCGAAGGAGCTTTCCATAACAAATCCTATGAGGGATCCCGCATAAAATTTTCATTCCTATCCTGAACAAAATACTACACGCCTGATACAAATAAAATACTACATGCCCAATACTGATAGAGATAACCCACCCATGGATTGCTCAAAATTGGGTAAAACCACTGACAAGGTTTTGTTCGACCAACATAAGTCATGCTCCTCAACATGGAACGACAATTGTCCTGCTAGAAGGTCAATTACTTCAATGTAAATATTTATGTGTATGTAATGGCAACAGTACTAGTCTACTACCCTAAAGATTTTTAATACCTGCCACTAAAATCGTTCCCTTAAAGTTCTTGTACCAATTACTTCTATCAATCATATGAGAATGTATTACCCTCTGGAGCCAGATATATCCGTTGTATCTCTCCATATTGAGAAAGGATTTGGCGAACGTGAGAAGGATCCATGCGTGGTGGAACTCGACTAAGGTAGCAGATACCATGTTTTCCCTCACGTTCAGCGTCTTCCCGAGATCTTTTTTTCTTGATTTTATCTTTAGATCCTCCACTTTTCTTCCATGCCGAATCTTCCTTATTTACATGGCCATGCTCTTGCTCCTCGTCGTGTTCCATGGTTGGCCCTGTTCAATTAAAACAATAAGCGTAAATCTAAAACCTACGCCAGAAAGAGCAGCTCGATAAAGCTCGCCACAAGCATAAGCAAGATGAACTGGGATAAGCGGATGCCTGCACTCTTGGTAACTCGAAAATTCTTCGCTTGACGGCGGAAGCAGCAAGTCGTTTGGAGAGCTCGACAGTGGAGGAGAGTTTTCGGCGCGAGATTGTTAAGCCGGGGCGAGGCTGAGAGAGGAGCGAGAAAATTTAGGGTTTTATATTACAAAATATTTTTTTAATAAAACATATTTAAATTTGATGTTTTAATAAAATTTATATCCAAATAATTAAGTTCTTGTTCTATTTTTTTAATTATTATTATTTTATAAAATCCTAAATTAGAATACGAGGACTTGTATGTACAATTTAGAATTTTATATAAAAAAATAATTTTTAATAAAACTATTTAAATTTAATGTTTTAATAAAATTTATATCTAAAAATTTAGTTCTTGATTGGGAGGTCAATCGCAGACTGCCACGTGACATAGGAGCTTGCTACGTGCATAAGAGTTTCCACGTTGATTCATCCAAATTGTCGTGGGTGGTTTTCGGTCGGGAATCACTTGGTCAAGGATAGCTTGGTCGGGCCTCCGCTTCGCTCGGTTGAACGTGATAGAGTGATGCTAGACTAAAGGAGATTGAAGGACCTTTGGTCAAAAGAACCTGACCGGGAGGGTTACTCCCGATTGGAAAAGGCCAACCTGCTCAGTCAAAGCAAGCTTCCTTAGGGGTACTTGGAGGCATCAGGTAATGACTACCGATTAAAGAGAGCACTTAATATTTTTAGGGGCGCGAAAATGTATTAAATGGTTAACAGAGAAAACAATCATGTGTTTTAATGATTGACTACATAATTATTGATCGTTATGGGAATATAATATAACAGTTGCATTAATGTCATAAGACCAAAAGGAGGAGAATAATCATGTATGCTTAGGGAGAAGTCTGAATTTTCTAATCTTTTACAATTTACTTTTTTTTTTATCAACTTCTGACTTGTGCGTCGGGTAGAATCGCTGGAATTTCTTCCAGCGCCCTTCTAACATTCTTTGGTTAACTTTCTTCTCAGATGATTCTCCTCATAGAAACACTCATAGAGTCATCACCCAACTTCCGGATACGTTCTTATTCTAATATACAACACGAGGCTTTTAGGTACATTTTTAGGATTTTATATAAAAACTAATTTTTAATAAAACTTATTTAAATTTGATGTTTTAATAAAATTATATTAAAAAACAAGTTATTTCCGATAACTCGCTCTCAATAAATGATATCACTGAGTTTAAAACTCTTAATATTAGAATGACCAACAAAATAAAATATTAACATGAAGTCATATGTAGTAATTGCTGAGAAAAAATAAATTAATGAATTTCTAATTAAAAAAAATCTAAGCATTCGCAAATTGAACAATATGCTTGAATAGACATCCAAATCCATATCTAATTAGAGAGGCAAATGCTCCTGGTATACAGCTTCTCAAACTAAGCAAAGCAACTACAGGAATAATTAAAAGCCTCAGTAGACTGGTACGAACACAGGAAGCTTTAAAAAAACACACAAAACCTAGAACACAACTCCATTGTTCATTTGTTCTACATGTCAAGGAATTGGAGTATAATTTTGAAAGAAAAAATAATAATACAACCGGGATGAATATGGACCTATTTTACATGTTCAATTGCGAGTTAAGTTGATTTGAGCCATACTCCTGACTGAAACAATTGAATCAATTAAATCGTCATTCATCTATTGAAGCTCCCATGGTAGATAAGTTACAAAAAGAATTAACGTAAATACATCTCTGCTATTTAAACAATGAATCTGGTAGACAAGCTACCAGTTTTGACCTTTAAAACAGAATCGAATGGGTAACGAGAAGAATCATTTGTCCGCTGATACTCATAGTACAGATGAAGGCCACTGTTGCCAGATATGATACAGGTGACATGCAGAAGAAGCTACCTCCTCATAAGTGTATATCACCATTAATGAGGTTAGCTTTATTTTCTTTCTTAACTTGTACTTTCAACCTCTTACCACCTAATTGAAAGCCATTCATCATCTTGATGGCGGTCTGGGCAGCTGCAGGTGAATCATAACTTACAAAACCTGCAAGAGAAGAGGCCAATTTAGGTGTACGATTAATTTGATCTAAGCCCTGTAGATTGCATAAAGATGGTTTACCAAAGCATTTACTAACACCAGTTGCTTTGTCTACAAAAACTTTAGCACTTAAAACTCTTCCAAATCCCTGGAAGGCACTTGACAGCTCTTGATCACCATATTCTTGTGGAATATGATAGATAAACAAGTTAGCTCCAGGAGGTCCTAAATCAATAATAATAAAAAACAAAAACTGATCACTAGAGGAAATTTCAATTTCATGCTGAAACTAGGTATTTAAATCCGACATCAGCACAAACAACATACAGAAAGATATGAACCAGATGGAAAGATTAGGAAACCCATTAACCTTCTATTTGACCACCAGAAGTTGTGGAGGGGCTTGGAGATGTAGCTGGATTAGTCTTCATACTGACAGGTTGACCTGAGACATGGGAACTGCCCAAATGTCTATTATTTGTTGGATATGACATTGGATACTGAAGACCTGGCAAACTGGGGTATGGAGAACCTATAAAATTGCCAGATTGAGTTGTATTAAAATTTCTTGGTGCTATGTTTGGAGAGATATCAGAACTGAATGCCTGTAGCGAATCCCCTTGATTAACAGGAGGAATCATATTATGGAATGCAGCTTGATTTTGCATTGGAGTTAAAGGGTACTGCATTACTCCATAAGCTCCAGCTGGCTGCAGAACAGTAAGAAATAAAAGAAACTCCATTTCATCAGCATATATTAATCATGTTATAAATGGAAGAGCAATTCTGAATCCACCTTACTCTCAACAGACTTGAAGAAGATCATCTTCAAAATAAAGTAAATTAATTCATTTGAGCTAGCATCATCCAAAATAAGTGACAATAAAACTTTCATATAGAGAGTATTAAAACGATTAGATCCAATGGAGACGGTTGGGGCCTGTAGCTCAAAGGATTAGAACATGTGGCTACGAACCATGGTGTTGGGGATCCGAATCCCTCCTCGCCGACAACCTTCCCTTTTGGGAAGGGCCTTTCCTATGGGGGTAGAAAAATCATGATTGAGATAGTAGATCTAAAGCTATTGAACTTGGGTATGGTCTTTATCGAAATGGAATGTTTAGTTTTTCTTTTTATTTATCATAAAAGGTTTAAAGTTGTGACCGTTCAAAACCAGATGTCGATGTTACTATAATAAAAATTCCCAAGTACCAAAACAACCATGCTTGTATGTTGGCTTGTAACATATTCCTTATGGTAACTCTTTGCAATTTCTGACTATCATCAAATAGGTTGGGATGTGCTATTTGAGGAGTTCCTTTGGTTACTAAGTCAAACTCTAGGAAAGTAGAGAGTCGAATGATCATAAAGATCTAATATCAGGGAACAAAAATTGAGAAATGAAATCAATAACTCTTGTTCCATTCCCATCCCATTGGAAAGAACTTGCCGCAAATTTGCATCTTCATCTGATCAATAATAAAGCATAAAATCCACAATATTGAAGGTAGTTTAATCTTATAAGCATTTTCACCAATTCCTTAAATTCACTTGAAAATTTGATCTCACAAAGCATTTTCACCAATTTTTCGAAAGTAGCCTTCTTGAATAATAACAAATTGTTAAGAAGGACCATCTTGGCATCATTTCCAAATATCATCGAAATAAATATCAACTTCATAAAATTCTTTACACTTCAAATTTCACTGATTTTGCTAGCATAGCAGTAAGAAAAGAATATCTTTTAGTCAGAGCATCTACCATTTGATTTAGACCATTTGTTTTATACTTGATAACAAAAGTATACACTCGAAGAAAATTTAACATTGGATAAAGTACCTCTACATATAGAGAGGAGGCAGCATTTTATACTTGATAACAAGAATTTTCACTTGAAGAAAAATTTTGGGTAGGGTACTTCTACATAGAGAGGAGACTGGGTGAACTTCAACAAATACTCTAGATATCGTTTAGCAACCTAATCTAAGTCTAACAAGGTAAGTTAGCAAAGGTGCCTCACTATAACCACCCAAGTTGTCCCAACTAAAATTGCCAATTCAACAAAATGTCAAATGACAATCAGAATTGCAATATTACACTTCATTGTAGGGACTGAAAGTGCCCAAGATAACTACATATTAGATGCAACTGACAACAGTAAAGAAATCCCACCATAACCAATCAAGCGATGTAATGGCTATCAAGAAGCATTTGAAGCAAGTGCAATCAACTAAAATATAAGTTTATGATATAATATAACACAATGTTCAATCATTTGACAACATATGGATAGATATAGCTATGAAAATTGAACAAGTTCCCAAGGTGGCCTCAACAACAACAACAACAATAACAACAACAACCAAGCCTTATCCCACTAGGTGGGATCAGCTTCAAGATTTTTTAACCATTCAAAAATAAAAAAGCATGCCTTTGAAGGAAACTGCTATGCACAAAATGATAGGCAAAAGATGATAAAGATAAAAATTAACAAGAACAAAGTTGAAAATTCTCAAGATTTAGTCCTTAAAACATAATTGAGCCTAAAAGAGGCAACAAAACTCACCTGATACCCATATCCATTATATGAAGGAATATACCCCATCGGTAAAGCTCCAAATATTGATGGTTGCTGCATTGAATTGGCATGGGGAATTCCAGAGACCTGAGATTGAGCTTTTTGTGCTCTTCGAGCTTGCCTTTCTTTCTCTGTATCAGCCCACTTAACAACTAGAGGCACACTTGAACCCTGCACGAGGTTAAGAGTCATATCTGGTTGAGAAAAAAGGGTACTAAATCCAAGTCACACGAGCAAACTGAAACAGTAGGCACAAAACTTGTATAACATAGGTAGTAGGCATATGAACAATACCTCCAGGATCCTTTTTAACAACAAAAAAATGTTTGTATAATTAGGCACTCTATTCAACAACAAAGTTTTTAAGTGGGATTTAAACAATGGATAAATGGGAATAAACCACTGACAAGAAATTGCTTCAAATGCTAGTTTAATGGTCAATCTACTCACGTGGGCAATCGGTAAACTAATCTTCTTCCCAGTCATGCCACTATAATCATTCCTAATGTACCAAGAAGAAACCTAAAATTCTAGTATGAACAATGGTAAATCACATTGACTTTAGTTAACCATTCCACTCAGAGCACCTATCATTTGAGTGAGTTTTCTATTGCATCATTATACATCGTTTCTTTTGAGTTAAATTATGCTCTCCTTGATGCCACAATTGATCATACAAATACCTCAGTCCCTAAAAAATTAAGGGGAATTTGAATAATCTAATAAAGAAACAAACCTCAATTCTATGCTTCCCATTTAGGGCTTCTAGAGCTGCCAAAGCTTGTTCTTTTGATTCATATTTCAAGAAGGCACAACCTGCTGCATTAACAAATTTTTTTGGAACACAAACATTGGCTATAGAAATAATGTGAACTAAAATTTGTTCCAAGAAGGATGCGTCAAGACAAATAAAATCTATATCTTAAGACACATGCACCTTTGCTGGTCTGTTGAGAGCCTCTCAAGATTTGTAAGTCTTTGATAGTACCATACTTGGAAAACAGAGACAATATAGCAGTATCAGTTATGTCCTTCGGAAGCATTCCAATGAAAAGCTTGTGTTCTGGTCAAGAAATATAATGCACATTAAATCATCCATACGGAGTAAATTAAAAAACAGCAAACTAATAATACATAAGTCCTATCAGAATTTTGTAGTGCACAACCAAAGGAAAAAACAACTAAACCAAAAAATAGAAACAAATCTCTACTGCATTCAGAGGAGCACATATGTATCCAGTGCCCTTACCTAGTCTTTCAAGCTCACCATCAGCATATTTTACTTGCATTGGGCTAGAAGCCTGAGACACAAAGTAAAACACCATGAATCTTAATAAAATCTATAAAAAAGGTATAAATAAAACTTACAGGAAATGTGCCCAAATTTTTTTGATAGGCTAAGGTTAACAGAATATATGAAAGTAATGTGTTGGCAAAGTTTATTCACGTAAAAGCTATATCAATTTATAAAATAATCTAGAAAAGAGTAGGTAGGTAGCACTTTTATTGCAAAATTCTGCATGACGACAAGGAGATAACAATGTTGCTAACGAGTCACTACTAGAATGGGAAACAAATTTGAGCAGCAAAACAGTAACAATAGCTTAAAAAAGAGGTATAGCAAGAAATAACTGCATGGCACTGTTTGCTCATTACGCTTTAAATCACCAATCACCAGAACTATACACTTTCTATATTTCAATGTTTAAAATTTTCAACCTTGACATTTCATGCAGTTATTAACTAATAACCATGCAAAATCAATTATATAAATTCTCAGTTTTCTAAAACCATTATAATACTCTAATTAATTGGATGTCCAACGTTTCATGTTTATCAAAGACTGACAAATTTAAATCATTTTCCTGAATGCCCTAAAAACAAATGGGTGCCTGGTACCAATGATTCATCACATGAATTGATAGTGAACAGTTTGGAGGAATGGTAATGGCGAAACTTGCTTATATCCAACAAGTCTACATGAAATTTAAAGATTTGATCTCTTTGTAAGAATTTAAATTCATTCAACTTCTTTAAATATGTTTAGATGCTAATGCCTGTTACCTTTCAGATATGTGTCAACTCTTGTAGGCAGTGTCTTTGTGAATTTCTTTTACCAGGTCATTCAGACAATATTTCTAGTGGCACCTCAGTCAGTTCCAGTTTAGATTCATGAACAAGTAGTCAAAATTATCTCTTAATTTGGTAAGGATATAAATGACAAGGAGAATGAAAAAGGAAAGCAACTGTTGCTAGTAAGTGATTATCCTAAACCAGCAGAAAACAGTTGTCTAGAACAAATAAATTATTGCTACTGCTTGACATATTCCTACTTAAACAACCTATTATTGAATATAGCAATGTTCCATATTCAAGAAAGGTCATATTTAAGTACTTTTTCAACCCTCATTTTCCAATTTAGGTCATATTCAAACAATGTACAACAAACTAACAGGAATTCCAATTTGACCCTTTTGAAAGATGACCAGCTAGGCAAATTAGAAATCCACATGGCTGAATTAGAGATCAACCTAACCTGGGCAGTCACCCTGCACTTCATCCAGATACTGAATGCTCACAAACTCTACAGCCTAACTAGGAGGATGACATGGATTTTTTGTACACACACACACACAGAAAGTTTCACTGAAAAATGTTCCATGGTGAGATGATCTGAATTTTTTCTCTTCCCAAAAGAGAAGGCAAAAAAGAATGGGTTAATATCAGATTAAGAAAGAAATGACTAACAGAAATGAATAAAAAAAAAAGGGTAGCACTTTCTTTCTCTTTAAGGCGAGCTAAAGTACATACACAGTCCACTCCTCTGTATAAGGAATAATAGCCTACCAACCCGATACTCTAATAGCTAATTGCTGCAAACAAAAGAAAAAGCTATTTTGTAAAAAGACACTTGTGATACTTAAAGAAGTTTGGCATAGAGCAAGAAAAGTCTTCTTTATAAGAGGAAGTAGATACTCTAGTCTTTTATCAAATATCATAGGCTAAACACTCTGATTACTATCCAAATTATTTTGAAAGTTTCATGAGAAATTGGAAAATTATGCTTCTCAAGATTTAGGGCATTAGAAGGTAAATAAGTGTGTATGTCTGATAACAAAGCTATGCTGCTTTGCTCTCTTGCCTTAGTGGTAATTTCTAACGTCAAGTCAATTGTATCACTGCCCTGCATATGTTTAACATTCTTCAGTGGTGACAGCTTTAGTTAATGCCAAAATGCACTAAAATAACTTTAACTAGCAAAATAACTAAAATAACTTTAACATATTGTAAATGTTAGTAAAAGAACTACAAAGTTAGGGTAAATTGTTAGGCATAGCTTGTACATTTAACCTGTCAACAAATATAGCTTGAATTTCAGTTTCACCAAGTGAATACATAAAATTTTCAAATAGGTCAAGATCATGGGCAACCATCAATATGTAGTTTTATTATTCCATCAGTTTGTTGGGTAGCTGAAGTTTGCCTAGTCTTATCCTACTGGTTCTTCTATGTGGCTATAATGCTTGACATGAATTTTCATAGTAGTTACAGAATTTGCTATACTTTCATAACAACTTGCAAATGATTTTACATATGAATTATTAGGTTATAGGTTAACTTGTATGTTTGGTTAGTCGTAAGCTTATTGAGTCTATGAAACTAGTCCAGATCAGCAAGCCAATGGAAAAGATATGATGTTGAGCTTTTCAATTCATGTGGTTGACTTTCTAATTTATCATTCCTGCTTAAACAACGACTGATCTATATCCCAAATTGGTTTAATTAATTTTCACATCAATTATTCCCTTCCCAATAGCTACAATATTGGCTCAACTAAGTCAATCATCTTTCTTACTTCCAAATGATTGTAAATCCAACACAGAACCACGTATTGCAGGAAGGCTTTTGACAGATATTCTCTTGAACGTGATCAAAGCACCAATTACATGCATTTGATGGACAATTCAATATAACTCTTCAATTCCACGACAGAAGCATAATTCAAACGCCTTTATTATCGAACTCCAACTACACATTTAGTGATCTATGATGCTAGATAAATCATGGTACAATTCCCACTTGAATGACCGAGTACCATTATAGAATCTCCAACACAAACATGATGATGGCCCAAGTCAAACGAAAACACAAAAAGTTGGCCTAAATCCACATGTAAGAAACATAAGAAACGCAGATCGACAAATATGTATAATGTAATTGAAATAAAAACAGAGTGATGAACGGAAGGAAGTGTGAAATGTCATACACCAGGAAGCGTCCGCTTGTTATGGCACGCAGAGACCGCCTTGTCAGCCTCCTTCCGAGATCGGCAGATCAAGAAACAGCAACCTGCACCAGGAACCCAACAGAATTGACCAAAAAAACTCCTAAAGTAAAACGGAAAATTAAATCCCGAAATCATCAGCAATGCACGGAGATCCAAGGCGACTGACGATTCGAGTAAGCAACAAGGGATCTCAGGATTAGGACCTCGCGAGGCCTTGGTGACTTTGTCTTTGATGATGCTGACCTCGTCGACGAGCGCCACCTCCTGGAACAACGCCAGGAGCTCCTCTTCTGACATATGCTTCGGCACCTGCCCCACAAACAACTTGACGCTCTCTTCTCCTCTCTCTCCTCGCCCTCCTCCGCCACCGCCACCGCCAACGCCTAGATTCTCTCCTTCCTCCATTGTTGTTCCCTAAGATCTCCTTGTTTCTTCTCGTGTGGTCTTCTAGATTTGGTCGCAGCTCCTCGTCTCAGCGTCGTTCTCCTCGTTGGTGGCGCTTTAATAATGGAAATTATTTTTTATTAAATTCTGCTGTTTTTTTGCAATTATTTTTGGTATAAAATGATTTACTTAACGAGAAGAAAATATTTTGACAAAAAAAAACAGCAATAATTAATTTTCTATAACGAAGAAACTAATTTGCACTCCACGAACTACTTCGTGGGCCATGCCCAGCAACGTGGCTCCTATGCAGCACCATAGGTGGCGCGGTTTCCTGTCCTTGTGTCGTGCACCGGATCTGAGCCGTTGCCTCGTTCAACGGGGACACGGTCTCGGGCGTCGCCTGGTCCGTCCGTCGTCGATCGCACGGCTGTCGATGGTTGTCTTCCGTCGACACGGGAAGGAGTGATCCGACGGAGGAAGTGGCACGACCGTAATTATCGAGGAACTCTTGGTCCGAGCGGCAGGGATGCCAGGCTGGCCGTGCGGGGTTCACTTTGAATTCACATGCGGTCCGCATGCGAGATACACGTGAGCGGATAGCCGCTGGGTTTGAATTTGATGCGTTCACTGGCTGGTCAGATGACCGTCTCGCAGTGGTGCCTGGATCTTTTTGTAATAAATTCAGCGGGTTGGAGGTTTTGGTGGACACGGTGGCAGTTGGCCCACCGGGAGGGCATGGATCCGAGGGCAGATCCTATGTCTCATTTTATCCTCTGTTCTGTCCGTTCTATTCGTCCATCGAATATTATTAACGGCCTTTGACAGCCGTCTCAAATAAAATTATACCTTAAAGGATACGATGAATTCGTCGGGATCACTACAATTGTGATCTTGTCAGATTCACCATCGAATTCGATGAGATTACAATTGTAACGATTACAATTGATTAAGAATGAGGAGGAATCTCTATGCTCCGGTGTTTGTTTGTTTTTTCTTTTTGTCTTTTATTTATGTGTGTATAGAACAAAGGTATTTCTTTTTTATGATCCAAAATGTCTTATAAAAATTATTAATTGATAACAAAAATTAATTAAAATCTCGTATAAAAGATTTTAATTTATTCAACTTCGATCATGATGCAATTTTTTTTTGCATTGTAAACTATGCTAATGTAGTTGTTTGTGGGAGAAAATCAGGTGAGAAAGATAATTTAACATCATGTTTGAAAACTTTTTGAGTAAGGAATTGGAATTCAATTCAGGTCGACAATACCAATTCTCATATTTGAAATGAATTGTAAAAACAGAATTGAATTCAGTTCAATTGTTATACTTTTACGATTTTATCCTGCGAGGATGGAGCCGGAGCAACTTTGATTTGTTTTGTGAGGGGACGATTTGATAATTTAATTTGTTCAAGTGAATTCCTTTCACAAATCAGAGGTGTTTAGGTGTGATTTGTTTTAAGGGGTTTGAAAGGAATTAGAATTTAATTCCTTATCAATTCCTTCCTGAAAATTGCTATCAAAGGATGGAATTGAATTCCAATTCCCAAAGGAATTCCAATTTTTCCTTTCCAAACAGGGTGTAAACGTTTTTGTTTTTGATTTTTAAAATAAATCAGTTTTATATAATTCATTTAATATTAGACGTGAACTTGAAATTAAATAATACATAATTTTAAAATAATTTAAAACAAATTAATCAATGCTATGGTGGTAAAAAAGCGTCAGCGTCCCCATCAATCCGTCCCAAGATTAACACGGAGGAAGTAATCACGAGGGAGGAAGATAAGTATATTAACTTTGTCAAATTTTAATCCCAGACCTTACCATAACAACACTCAAATTAATAAATGCTTTGAAATCTTATAGGAAAGACAGAATAAAGCATCATTTGAGCAGCTCTATTATAAGGTTCATAGTCAAATTTGTGCTCCGGATAATAGTTCAGCGGTATAACGTCTTTTAAAATTTTTAAATATTTAAGAAACGAGTATTATTTTTAATCAATTAACAAATAAAATTTTCTTAATATATATATAGTTGCAAGTGACCAAACATAATATCTTTTAAAATGTTTGGGACGAGTTGACCGGGACGTTGGATGAGCGAATCACTTTTGTCACCTTTAAAATATTTGTTTCCGCTTTGATCAGGAAAGATCTTTCTAAAACCACAAAAGTTGAAACTCTAGACACAAGTCATCTATTCAACTCTCAGTTCATGACAAGTGAGTTAGGATTTTCGTCGAAACTATCACTATAAAAAATCTTATCATTACCGACGGAATTCCGTTGAAAAGGACCCTTATCGACGGAACTATGACGGAAAAAATATCAAAATATTAATTATTGGGAAAATTTTTCCGATGAAAATGTTAGTCCATTGATAAATATATTTACTGAGGAAACGCACCAACAGAAACCTGCGTTCCGTCGGTAATTACTGACGAAATGCAGGTTTCTGTCGGAAAATATCGAGGATTTGCTGATGTTTTCGATCAATACATCACCGATGGAATACCAATTCTGTTGATATTCCATTGGCAATTTTAAAAAAATAGTATAGATATGGTTTAAATTTTATCCGGTCGACAAAGAATAATATTATATATATTTCACATTTCACACAATATAAATAATCATCCAAATAAAATATAAACTTTCACATTTAACATATTTCACAATCACAATAGATACAAACGATCACATTTCACAATCACATTTCACACATTTCATAATACATACAAACAATATACAAAAACATTCACATTTCACATTCTATATATAATACAAACATTACAAACATCCAAACACACAAACATTCACATTTCATATTCTACATACATTACATAAACACAATTATCCAAACTTTAATTGGATATCATTTCAGTATCAAACTAAACTATAAATTATAGTAACATAATATAAATCAAGTCCTATCACAATAATGTAATCTAAGTCATTTTAATATCAAACTAAATTATAAACTACAGTAGACAATAAACTACAATATAATCCAAGTCCTATCACAATAATATGAACAAACTACAATACCAATATTAAAATTCAAATTACATACCATAATAGAAGATAATAGAAAACATCCCTACACTTGTAAATCCTAGAAGAAAAAATAAAATAAAATATATTATGATAATGATGACTACAAAATAAGGATAACAATGTATTATAAAAATGATAACTATAAAATTTATCTAAAATTTAAAATAATTATATATGTATAATAAATTTTAATACCTGGATATAAATCGGGTGAATATGATAAGGATGTCTGGCTACATCATATCGATTATTATACTTACTTTATATTTGTGTCAAATAACTAAGTATAATAATGTCCTCGGTAGTAGTTCTTGTCTACATCATATCGATTGGTTGAATCGATTGTAAGATGATGTAGAGAACACTACACCAAACCATTCTCAGTCAAGCATTAATATTCAAGGACAATATTAATGCATGGAGATTCGCATGTAGGTCAATTGATGACTTGAGCTCACAAGTCGTGGATATATGATATCAAGTTGACACATGAGTATATATTAGAGAATGTGTACTGAATTGATCCGCCATGAAAAAATTTTATAGATTGTCATATGAGTGTCATAAACTTTCTCATGTGACTATTAGTATGAATAGTCTTTAGACCTGAAGTCACTATGGTTCCCTACAAAAGGAGTTAAGTAAAATTTAGCATCGTCAAATGCCACTCATAATAGGGTGGACTATAAAGACGATCACTGGGTATGTAATGAATATGCAGAGAGATGTGAGTGATATAGATGGGATCTATCCCTCCCATATGACGGGAGTGATATCTGTGGACCCCTTGATCAAGTAGGACTACTAAAATGCATGGTTATGCTCAAATGAGTCAATATGAGATATTGAGCTCATTTGTTTGTGTGAGTCTACTCGGGAATCAAGAATCACAAAGATAATCGAGGATAACACTGTCTATGTCTCATTGGTCAATCTAGATATCGAGGATGGAAGGACAAGGTCATATATTATCATAGTCACGGAGGTTAAGTCAGATCTCGACTTTCTCATCACTTGGGTAGCAATGATGCATTGCTAGATGTCGCTCATTGCTTATGTGTCTAAAGTGGTTTAGACACATTGCCAACGTTACGAGTACCTATTGGGTCACACACTAAGGACACGATGCTTCGGAGATTAAATGATCTTAGTTTGACTAAGAATTGATCCGAATTGGATTAATTCAGTTAGACTTAAGTGAATCCAATTGGATTATGGGATTGAGATCTAATTTGAGTTGACTCATTTAGATTAGATTCAACCATATTTGAATAAAATATTAATTCATTAAAATATTTAATAAATTAATAATTTTGGAAGATGGAAAGTTTTTCTTCATTAGATGGAGAGAAGTTGAAGAGCCACATGAGAAAATGTGCTCTAATTGAGTTTTTCAAGATAATGTGTAATGTGGATCTTGACCCTTTGTTTCCAAAAGTTGCATAAGGTATAGTTGGTAAAATATTACTTACCTAATTATACTAAGTCTTGGGCGATTAGCTAAGGCTAACTCAAGACGAGGTATAATATGGATCTTGTCACATATGAATATAGTCGTTATTTGATTTGGAAATAGTAGTTTAGGCAAATTGAGTTGGCCTACATCCATGACTAGTCCCTACCAAAGCTCTATAATTTAGTGGGAGTGTCGTTTAATTAAAGACCTAATTAAATGATCTAGATATGATACTTATTTCTGCATATTTTACTGTTGTAGATCACCATGTCATCTAACACGTTAAATACTCTCTGTATGCGATTCGTCCTTGAGAAGGAAAAGCTCAACGGAGCTAATTTCCTGGACTGGTGAGGATCGTCCTCAAACAAGAACGAAAATTGTACGTCCTAGAGCAACCTCTTCCAGAAGCACTTATCACTACCGCCACTCGTGTCGAAAAAGATGCTTACAAGAAGCATCAGGATGATACACTTAACGTATTATGCCTCATGCTTGCCACTATGAACTCTGAACTTCAGAAGCAACATGAGAACATGGATGCATATGATATAGTTGAGCACTTAAAACAACTATATCAAGGGTAAGCTAGGCACGAGCGGTTTGAGGTATCTAAGGCCCTATTTGCATACAAGATGCAAGAAGGAACTCCCGTGGGAACTCACGTACTCAAGATGATTGGGTATGTCGGGAACCTTGAAAGACTAGGATTTTCACTGGGTCAAAATTGACCACGGACATTATCCTGTAATTATTGCCGGAAGGGTACAATTAATTTGTCATGAACTATAACATGAATGAAATTGACAAGCCATTGCCTGAGATGCTTAGCATGTTGAGAACTGTTGAATCCAATCTCAAGAAAACCAAGTCAATAATGTACTGATGGTACAGAAAGGCAAAGGCAAATGGAAGCTTAAAAGCAATGGTAAAACCCAAGCCAAAGGCAAGGCCAATTCTACTGCATTGAAGGCCAAAGGCAGGGTGCCTAAAGATGGGACCTGCTTCCACTGTGGTGAGACCGGACATTGGAAGCAGAATTGTAAACTCTACCTAGAGGAAGTAAAGAAGAAAAGAAGTGAGACTTCTTCCTCAGGTATTTTTATTATAAAAGACAATATATCTATTTATTCTTCTTGGGTATTAGGTACCGGTTGTGCGTCTCACATTTGTACTAATGTGCAGGGCCTTCGAAGAGCTAGATCGTTGACAAAGGGCGAAGTGGATCTATGAGTAGGCAATGACGTAAGAGTTGCTGCTATAGCTACACTATGATTTGATAATTTCATGTATATGCAAATAACTCAAGCATGGATACCAATGAAAAATCACATTCAAGATTAAAGTTCTAAAAGCTACACTATGATTTGATAATTTCATGTATATGTAAATAACTCAAACATGGATAACAATGAAATTCCGTAGATATTAAAGTACACTAAAATAAGGACAAACAATTAAGTGTCAAACTCAAGAAGCAATATATAGTAGAGTCAAGATACAGTAATGATGTGTATAAATCATACTTATGTCTTCAATCTTATTTAATATGCATTTGTTGCATTGCATGAGCATATTTCTCATAAATATCTAGCATTTACATCCATTCATTAGTTTAGTTGGGATTATTGCGGTTTGCGCTTTATATTGATAGAAAGTGGATATTTTGGGGTTTGGAGCAAGTTTGGAGACAAAACGACAATGAAGCACACATTGAAACATGATACTCGACTTGCCCATTACTCCTACCATGACTGTGTATTATCCTTGGAGGCAAAATGAGCATTGGAGCAGCAAATCAAATGTCCAACAACAAAACATGGCCTGACCATCCGTATCACCTAACACGATCGTGACAAGTGTTGTGAATTTGAGGGTTGTGTCCCACGACATGATAGTGCTCTGCCACATGTCCTGGCTTGACATGGCCGTGACACGTGTAACAACACTCCTTGTTTTTAGAAAATTATGTTAGTCCCTTGTTTTTAGAAAATTCTATTAATTTTGTTAAGTCGACCAAATCTTTAGGAAATTCTGTTAGAGGTTCCCTACTTTTTAGGAAACCCTATCAAGACCCTAAAACTAAAAAAAAGGAGACAAGGGGCGGCGACTACAAGACATCTAGAGAACGGAGATTAGAGGGGATCAAGGAGGAGGCCACATCCATGACAACAAAGGAGCTATGATATTGATGATTTGTCTCTTTGAGGTCACGATGTAGTTTTCTTTATTCTAGAATTACGAAGTAACTCTATGTTAAATCGACGATTGATTTATGTGATTTCTCTTTCTATCAATGCACTAAAAAAAATAGTTATTTAGGGACGAAATTTTGGGACAAATATTTTTCATTCCAAAATTGTGACAAATTTGGCGACAAAAACAATATTTGTCGCAAATTAGGAACGAATTTAGCAACGAAATACATTCGACGCAATTTAGCAACAAAATATTTTTCGTCCCAAAATTCAGCAACGAATTTGAATATTCGTTGCAAATTCTGCGACGAATCTGCAACGAATTTAATATTTGTTACAAAATTTGCGACGAATAATAAATTCATCCCAGAATTCCTCAAAAATATAATAATAATTATAATTAAGTTTTATAAATCAGGGACAAATCCTGGATTCGTTCCAGAATCTGGGACGAAACATTATATTCGTTCCAGAATCTGGGAGGAATCCTGTATTCGTCCCTGAATCTGGGACGAAACTTTATATTCGTCTCAGAATCTGGGACGAATACAGTATTCGTCTCAGAATCTGGGACGAATACAGTATTCGTCCCAGATTCTGCGACGAATTACTAGATTCGTCCCAGAATCTGGGACGAATCCAGGATTCGTCCCAGAATCTGGGATGAATCCAGGATTCGTTTCAGAATTAAAAATTAATTATAAATACATAAATTAAGTCTAAAACCCTACCTAGAGATATCAGAATTACACGAAATCCGTTCCTACGTGTTCGTCTACTTCTCCTGAATTTATAAGTGCTCTCAAATATAAATTTAAATATTTTGATCCAATATTTTTATATTGATAGTTAAATTAAATATATAAATGTATATACAACTAATTAATCATGAGTTCAATATGAGTTAGAGTTACAAATTGATGTTAGAGAGGGAATTCTCGGAATGATACAAAATTACTTCTATGTGTTTGTCTTGTACTCCTGATTATAAAAATATTATCAAACATTATTGACTCCAAATTAAATATATTTAATTTATTAACATAAACTTTTTAATACTAAAGTATTTAAAAAATTAAATTCGGATAAAAAAATCATTGGTTGCGATATATTAATTTAAATTTATATTTGAGAGCACTTATAAATTCAGGAGAAGCAGACGAACACGTAGGAACTGATTTCGTGTAATTCCAATATGTCTAGGTAAAGTTTTGGACTCAATTTATGTATTTATAATTAATTTTAATTTTGGGACGAATCTTGCATTCGTCCCAGATTTTGGGACGAATCTTGTAATTCATCCCAGATTTTGGGACGAATCTTGTAATTCATCCCAGATTTTGGGACGAATCTTGTAATTCTTCCTAGATTCTTCCACGAATCTAGGAATTCGTCCCAGAATCTGGGACGAATTACAAGATTCGTCCCAAAATCTGGGATGAATCCAGGATTCGTCCCAAAATTAAAAATTAATTACAAATACATAAAATGAGTCCAAAACCCTACCTAGAGATATCAGAATTACACGAAATCGGTTCCTACGTGTTTGTCTACTTCTCCTGAATTTATAAGTGCTCTCGAATATAAATTTAAATATTTTGATCCAATATTTTTTATTTTGATAGTTAAATTAAATATGTAAATGTATACACAGCTAATTAATCATGAGTTTAATATGAGTCAGAGCTACAGATTGATGTTAGAGAGATAGTTCTTGGAATGATACAAAACTACTTCTATGTGTTTGTCTAGCTCTCCTGATTATTAAAATATTATCAAACATTATTGAGGCCAAATTAAATATATTTAATTTATTAACATAAATTTTTTAATACTAAACTTTTTAAAAAATTAAATTCGGATAAAAAAATCATTGATTTCGATATATTAATTTAAATTTATATTTGAGAGCACTTATAAATTCAGGAGAAGTAGACGAGGAACCGATTTCGTGTAATTTCGATATCTCTAGGTAGGGTTTTGGACTCAATTTATGATTTATAATTAATTTTAATTCTGGGACGAATCCTGAATTATGTTTTCTTTGGCACCTAAAAGCAGCATTGTAGGATTAATGCCATGTTCGTTTAATGTAATTTGGTTTTCTCGTGATCTTGTGTGTGCATATAAAACATTAACAGCGTTTCATTCTCTTTCTTGCAGTTCATTACTTATTTACAAGCAAATAGCTTTTGAGCTTATTATTTTTCCATTTGGTTTTTGAATATTGCTATCTGATGTCAGAAATTGATTATTTAATATACCTTTCAGGAATATTACTCCAAGACAACCTAGCATAATTTTTTTCTTTCAATCTCAGGTTCCTTTAGATAAGTATTTGCAAGATGATGCTCCATTTGACATTTGCAGCTGCCAGGTGACTCTTTTGATGCATGTAGAAAGCATCATGTGTTTCATCGTTAGAATTGATATTTACTCTCCATTTTCAAGATACCTGTATTTGTAATTGAATCAAATTATGCTATGTACAAATCACATGCTAGTCATAAGTGACTACGATGCTCCAATAAGTTGCTTATATGATATTTTTAATGATTTGATGCAGTTTGCTTTACATTACTTATGGTCAACTGAGGTACGAGCCAGGCAAGCATTAGCAAATGTATCTGCCTTGCTTAGGCCTGGAGGAATATTTATAGGAACAATGCCTGATGCAAATGTAATTGTCAAAAGACTCAGGGAAGGTATTTACTTTCGATTGCCATATTTAAATTTGCTTGATGGCCTCTATTTCTTCAAGCTGTTGTTACCTTTGATGTTTCTGAAATGCAGTAGTTTACTCATTTCATTTTGATTTATTGCATCATTGGGTAACATTTCATCAAAATCAAATTGGGAGCATCTCACTGATACTTGAAACAAAGTTTCTTAGATCATTACGCATAAGGTTGCATGAATTCAGTTATTTTGTATCTCTATTCAGTAAATCTTTGTTGAAATAGCATGTGTGATTCAGCTTATTTGGAAGTTTAGGAATTTATTTCATTTAGCTTCCTATATTTGATTATTTGTAATAACAAAACTTCAACATGAAGGTTTTGTAGATGATGTGACATTAAGGATTTTGATGGAATTATGCAATCTGCATGTAAAATAGAGTTTGGTCACTCATGTGTTTGCTAGAGATAATGTTTAATTCCATTTTGTTATCATTTTTAATCATTTTTCTGAAATATATATGAACAAAACTGTAGTACTGATGCTGCTGCTTCACTATTGGCATTATGCTTTTATTTTCTTTAGTGTCTTTTATTTCCAAAAGCTGTGTTTTTCGTCTTCTCATTTGCTACCCTACAGTTTCAGTGGAATATTTGATCATCAATTATTGTTTTTTTTTGTTATGTATATCATTTGCTAGTCATAAAGCATATTTTATTATGTCAAACACATTTCCTGAATAACTCATTCTGTTATTTGTTTATTTAGGTAGGAAAAGAAGAAAATAAAGAAAGCAAAATTGCCAATGGATGAGGTTGATATCTTGATGTTCTTGTAATTTTTTTCATGACTTTATGGATTTCTATGGATTGGATTGGATGTAATCACTTATCTTGTATTATATTTGGATGTTATCTGTATCGATATGAATATGACAGTATATTTATACTGATATGTTTCATTTGGAAGATATGTATCGATTGGTTGTGATCATTTATCATTTGGATGTTCTTGTTATTTGAATGTTTTATATTTGTATGGATATGATGATGTATATTGATTTGTATTGTTTTATATCTATATGGTTCTATTGATTGAGTTAAATTGATAATATTGATTGTATTGGAAAAAATTTGAATAATTTTTAATGAATTTTGCAAAGAAAAAAAAATCGTTCATGACTTATCTTAATCTATGAGTTTTTGGGATGATTTTTTGAATTCGTCCCTGATTCTGGGACGAATTTTTGGATTCGTCCCATAATTTGGGACGAATCTAAAAATTCGTCCCTAAATCTGGGACGAATATGTGAATTCGTCCCAGATTTAGAGACGAATATTTGGATTCGTCCCAGATTTAGGGACGAATCCTTAAATTCGTCCCTAAATCTGGGACGAATTCATGATTCGTCCCAGATTCAGGGACGAGTCAGGGAATTCGTCCCAAATTCAAGGACGAATTTATTGATTCGTCCCTATTTTGGGACGAATTTATTGATTCATCCCAAAATCAGGGACGAATTCATTGATTCGTCCCAGAATCTGAGATAAGAAATGATTTTTTTACAAATGAACCAAATTACATTTTTGGGACGAATTTGTATTCGTCCCAGAATCTTGGACGAAAAAATAGATTCGTCACAGATTCTGGGACGAATCATCATATTCGTCCCATATTCTGCGACGAATCATAAAAATCGTCCCAGATTCTGAGACAAATATAATGTTTTGTTCCAGATTCTGGGACGAATATATTTTTTCGTCCCAGATTCTGGGACGAATTTGTTGATTCGTCTCAGATTCTGCAACGAACCAGGTTCGTCGCAAAGTTTAATTTTCATTTGGGATACAAAATTTGGGACGAATTTGTTTTTGTTGCAATTTGGCAACGAATTTTGGGACGAATTTTGGGATAGAGTTTGGAACGAATTTTATTTTCGTTGCAATTTTGGCAATGAATTTGGGGACGAAAAATTAATTTCGTCGCCAAATTCAGGGACGAATCTTGATTTTTGTCCCAGAATTTGGCGACGGCAAATCTGCAACGAAAAAGTTTTGTCGCCAAATTCGTCCCAAAATTTTCTGGGACGATTTTTTTTCAAAATTCGTCCCAGAATCTTGGTTTTTTTGTAGTGATGATTTGTGTGATTTTTGATTAGTTTTATTTTGGTTCACCCATTCAACTATGTTGCAAGATTTACGGTTAGCGATTAGCTGCTTCGGGAATCGGGATATACTGAGGGATGAGCATTACCTTGTAATCATAGCATATAAACATAGACGAACTAATGGTAAACTTAAATTTTCGACCGTTCATCTTTGAAAGTAGTTCGAACCCTCTTGAGGGTTACATGAATGTTTAGAGAGTATGAAGGGTTTATCCTAATTCAATTATCATGAAAGTAGAAATTACGTTAGGATAGTCATATCGATAGTTTTCTTTCTTTTCTTCTTTCCATAGACACATTGATCATCTTAGGACAACCCCTTCAAGCATAATCTAGCATTGAAGTAAGACAATCACATTTAGATGGTCAATGATTCATCATAGAGCGTAGGACATGAAAAACTAAATCAATGATTATTAGAACCTAGGACACCCAAATTCTCTCGCAAGATTAAAAGAGATAACATTTAAAAATTAAATATTTATTTTTGGTAAATGACAAGAAAATAAAAGGAAAAATCTCCTAATGATTATAAGTGGCGGTACAATATTAATTAGCATGACAAATGCATGTGAAAAGTAATAAAAGATGATAAATAGGACAGTCCATGGCATGATTTTGAAGAAGCGTTTAGTTTGTTTCGTTTTCTATTTTCATTTTATATAAAATCATATTTTTTCATTTTCTAGAGAATGACTTTATTTTATTTTTAGTTTTTTTGAAAACGCTATATCTTTTTTTGGAAAATAAGTCTGGAAAATACAAACCGAACAAATTTTCTGAAAAATTATATTTCTATAATAAAAATGAAAAACAAACCTAAAAGAAAAAGATCTGGCTAAGTATAATATGCTAACAATCTCTATTTCAAACAACATAATCTCAATATTATTCTAAGAATTAATTATTTTGTACTTTTTCCATCTTTCTTAATAAAATGACTAAGAAAAACATGATCAAACATATGTCATGTAGTAGTTAAATCCTATCGTCTAAGAAACAAAAAAGAAACAATTGAAAGGAATGATAGCTATGATAGAGAAATATTATTGGTTAAGAGATATTCTCTGTATTATTGATACAAACTGTGTTCAAAATATTTCTTACATGTGGAGAGTACTGCACCCTTTCTCGTCTCTCATTTTGCATGTAGTTTGACAGCGGTCTTGGACCTTCTGTGAGAGCTATTACAGAGAACTCGTTGTTGTGTAAACTAGTGACAAGAATACTGGAGTGACTGCACACTGCAGCGATGCCAATAAACCACGATGAAAGAGTGACTGCACACTGTAACGATGCTTACAAGCCACGAGGAAAAGCATATCCAAACCCGTGAACTAGTGAAATCAAATTTTAAAAAACTAAAAAGCAAGAAAAATGTTGCACCACAAATTTATAATCAAACTCAGAGGAGTCTGATCGAAGATTATGATATTGTAGGAGAATTTTATATATCGTCAGTCACGAGATAGTTCACGACTGTACAATGTAGTGATTTACTAATAAGAGTGAGTGCTGCACAATGCAGTGATGTAGATCAGAAATGTTGATACAGTCTGACCCGATTGTTATTTTGATGTTGACACCGATTTAAGTTTGGTTGAGTAAATTCGGATTAGGTCCTGATCGGGGACTAGGCACGAATCCCGATGAGTGAAGCCGGGTTCTGGAGAGTGAAGCCGGGTGAAGGAAACCCCGGTGAGTGAAGCCGGATCCTGGTGAGTGAAGCCGAGTGACGGAAATCCCGGTGAGTAAAGGCGGGGTCCTGGTGAGTGAAGCCGGGTGACGTAAACCCCGGTGAGTGAAGTCAGGTCCCGGTGAGTGAAGTCGGGTGACGAAAACCCTGGTGAGTGAAGTTGGGTCCTAGCGAGTGAAGCTAGGTGAAGGAAATCCTGGTGAGTGAAGCCGGGTCCTAGCGAGTGAAGCTAGGTGACGGAAACTCCGGTGAGTGAAGCTGGGTCCTAGTGAGTGAAGCTAGGTTGGACAAAATCCCGGTGAGTGAAGCCGGACATGAAGTCTTCATCCGGGGACTAAGCATGAGTCAGCTAAGTGTCTGGAGTCCGATCAGAAGTTGGCACGAGCTTTCTTGTTAATAGATCGGTCTGGTGACCGATCCAGGGAGTCTGATCGTTCTGGAGAACGATCAGAAAGAGAAGAGAAACATTCTGTTTGGTGGCTGATCGATCTGGTGAACGTTCAGAATCAACTCAGAGGGGATTAAGGAAACCCTGATCGGTCAGAGCAACCGATCAGGGCCCTTCTGGACCGATCAGGACGGTCCAGAGGTGACCTGATCGGTCACCTTGACCGATCAGGGCATAACCTGATCGGTCAAGGGACTGATCAAGTGACTGATCAGTCTTCGGCCCTGAGAGTTCAGTGAAGGATCGGTCTGATGACCGATCCCTGATCTGTGATTGGTCAGTGTGACCGATCACAGCCTCACTGGATCGATCAGGCTCCTGCCTGATCGATCAGGACTTCACTGATCGGTCCGAGTGACCGATCAGTATCTGAACTTTAATTTGAAAACGTTATCAGACTTCTGATAACGCTCTGAATCGCTTTTGATTTCTTTGTTACACTACTGATTTACTTTTGATTTGCTGTGCTAAGCCTCTGTTGAGTGTGCAGGTGAGACAGGGATAACTCAAACCAAGAAGGAGAGTCAATTGGCGACTTTCGCTATGGTCAGGTTTGTCTGTTTTCCCTTCGTAGGTTTCAACGGCTTCTAGCGCGGCTGGCGACTAACCGAGGCTCAGCTGAAGAGGTCTTCAGTGGACTGAGCGCTCTGTGAAGGTCAGTGGGTCAGGCTGTGGTTCAGTGAGTGCTGACGAAGTGGGCGATGAGCAGGAGGAAGTTTAAGAGGGAGGAGCTGGCGATGCAGACACAAGAGAACGAGAACAAGAGACAGAAACGAGCAAAGGTTTTTGCGGGGTTTGGCTGTGTGGTTGTTGTGTGCATTGTTTCTTCCTCCTTATAGCTTCGTACTGCATCTCTTGTGTGTGAGCTTCCTCTCGAGTCTTCTGAGCTTATTCTGATATCATTCTTGAGACTGGTTGTGGAGAGATTTCTCCACCGAGAAGAAGGTTCTATTCTATTCGGATTTCCGGGGCTTGATCTGCCGACGATCAATGAATCACCTATCTCACGGGCACGCCAAGGAGTAAGGGCAAGTTATCCCTGAACCTTGTATATCCTTGAGTTAGCGACTGGTTGGTGTTTTGTCTATTTCTGTTTCTTCCTTTCTGTATTGTTTTCGCTGCTAACCTGATCGCAGAAAGAAAGAAAGTTCAAAGAAGCGAGAAGTTTGTGTGTCTGGCTATTCACACCCCCTCTGGCCATCCAAGGTTCAACAAGTGGTATCAGAGCAAGGGGATATGTCTAACGGTCTAACACCCGAGAGCATAACAACAATGGCTTTAAGAGAATGATTCAGTACCAACCGACCCCTTCTTTCGATGGGGCTGATTTCCAATATTGGAGATCACGAATGGAATACTACCTCAAGACGGATATCGGTATGTGGTTCTCTGTCAAAGAGAGTTTCTCCCCTCCAAAGGATGCTGAGGGAAAATAGCTCGAGTTCTCAAGGTGATCGGCAGAACAGACAAGGAAGGGGGAAGCTGATGCAAAGGCTGTGGTCACCCTGCAGTGTAGGATGACCAAGGAGCAGCTGATCAAAGTTGGCCCCTTCACCAGTGCCAAGGACCTATGGAACAAGCACATTGAGCTCCATGAAGGAACTCGAGATACTCGGACAGCCAAGAAAGATCTCCTTCTAAGCCAGCTCCAGAACCTATCAATGGAAGAAAATGAAACGGTAAGTATGTTTCATGGTCGGTTCAAGGAAATCTTCAATGACTTGCATTCCATCAATGAGAAGGTAGAGAATCGAGACCTTGTAAAGTATATACTAAAATGCTTTCCTCGGAATGCCTTGTGGTCATCCATGGTGGACGCCTACAAGGTTTCCAAGGATCTTTTCATTGTTAAATTAGAAAATTTATTTTGTGAAATGGAACTACATGAAATCGCTAACCAAAGCCTAAAGAAGAAGGGTGTGGCATTTGTGGCAGGGGACAGAAGAAAGAAGAAGAAGGAAAAGAAGGAGAAGTGCTTCTGTCACATGACTCTCATGGCACTAGAAGATCAAACATTCAATTACATTAATACACACCAAAAATATAGTACCAACAAACACCAATAAAAATAGTCATTCAAAATATAAAATCTACCATCTAAATTATAATATACAAGTGTAGGATTCAACAAGGCCATAGATGCCAACATATTGAAATCAAAGCATACACACCCCTTCTAGATCTCTGTGGATACTTCCCTGTACCAAAAATTCAAAAGAACAAAGTCAATGGATCTCCAACATATAGTAAAGCCATCATACAAGGAACACCTTAAATCTGCACATCATGGTACCGATGATCGAAAATCCAAAAAAAAGGACATGAACAAAATTTAAATCTATTACAAAATTACCTGACGAAGAATGTAATCATAACCAAACATCGTGCAAGTAACATCTCGTGACATGAGATTTCTAACATGCAAGATGCAAAAATAATGATAAACCTGGTGAAATAATTATCTCTTAACAAATTATTTCAAATGTAGAAGTCCAACATTAAAACGATTAAATATTGTAAGCTGAGAATAAATCAGATCTAAATCAAAATTATTGAAATAACTAAAAAGGATGGAAAATTCCTAAAGCTTGATTACACCTTTCTTAGAAAACTAAAGTAGGCTCTTAACAAGTTGTAATATTACAACGGGCTAGCTAATCATTTACAAACGACAGTACCAAATATTTAACTATATTAAAAAATAGTATAAAAAATAATCTAATAACAAATCTTCTTACCAAAGAAAATCACGCAGCACCATCGCCTCTAGCATCGCCATCATCATCACCAACATCATCACCAAAATTTAGAGGATTCTGAATTGGAATTGGATTTAATTTAAAATATTGCATGATCATATTTTGTTGACGCATCATATCTTTCATTCGTCGATCTCTTTCTTCCATTTGTCGATCCCTTTCTGATATTATGCTTTTTAAATGAGCAACTTCCTCAGTCAAATTATGGATCTGTGTTGACTTCTGGTGAGCACGAAGACGAATTACAAGACACTGTTTTGGTTCCACTTAATGAACTCATTCTTAATATTCTTCCTCCCACATTAGGCCCCCCAGTGGCCTGCAACCATAAATTGAAATTATTGACAACTGACGACACAAATCCCTCAAAATTATCATTAGCATTTAAGCTTCTCTGTATCTCCTCTAGTTCATCATATTTTTCCTGCATTATAATTAAAAAGATTAAATAAATTTATAATAAAACAGTCTAACTGCTTAAAATGACTGTGCAACAAAAACCCTACTCCATACTTAATGTTGCTAGCATTAGTAGCAATTTATTTAGTGTACTCTATATCCTTGGGAGGCAACCAATGTCCACTTAATAAATCAAACTAACATTCGCAGGCAATATGCTTGCACAATAAATCAATGAACTCACAACCTTAGGAAAATATTTTATCTAATTAACTATAAGAAATGGCAAACCACATATGCAAGAGTGGGTGTTGGTCTAATATTACAAACCTATAAATGGAATGTCAATCAAGACAACTATGGGATAAGTCTTCACACAAAAAATCAAAAAGTTCTATGAAGATGAGCACTTCTCATGTTAGCTCTTGTTGTCATTGGTAACTAAACCATGGTTACTCACTCATCCACAATGAGTCGTATCTTTTCAACTAAAATCTATTATAATAATAAGTTAGGAAGGATCACCAATAATATAAACTAACACAGTTAAGAATTTATAACCACCTAAACTTGACTCCCTATATAATAACACAAATAAAGAACGACTACAAAAAAAACATTAAATTTGCAACAAAATTTGCAAATGACTGTGAAATAGTCTAACTGCATTAGTAGCAATTAATGTAAAATAGTCTAACTGTTTAAATTTGTAATTTATTCAAATCTTTATTGCTTTTGCTATCTCTCCGCTCCAAGTCTTATCTTTTTTCTGGAACATGTAGGAAAAAGTCTCTATAAATGTAGACTCTTTTCCCAATTCCTGTCTAAAATAATTAAAAAATATTTAAATTATATGAAATATATTTTTATAAAATAATGAAAGGGTTAAAAAATTACCAATCTTTACCTATGCTCATCCATATTGATAGAGCCTCCTGCATAAGTCGCAGACATCTCTCCAGAATTATAAAATTGATTAGTCTTATTCTGATGACTCCTTTTTTTTAGCCTCATCTGATGCCCAAAAATTGTTGATCGTAACCCAATTTTCATCGGTGATGAATGATAGTTTTTTCCCCCGGCTCTTTGCATGATGTAGTGTATGGCAAACGTGATCGCCACATTTTTTTTTAAAATTCTCTTAACTTCCAACTCAACACTAAGATCTCAATTGAAAGAACGCTGCAATAGAAACAAATATTTAGATTTACACTTTTATTTAAAATAAAAAATGAATGAGTGAGACATATACACCCTAAACTCGTTCCACCAAAGCTCTCTCATCGGTGGTGGAGTGGTAGTATATGACATCGAGTCTACTCTCCAGTAATTATTCACGATTATATTGATCTTGTAAATAACACGTACCGAATTAGTAAACATATCACCAAGTTACAATCAAACAATATTAAAAAAATAAAGATAGTTGAAAAATTTTTTTAAAAAAATTACTTACGAATCTCCAACCGGGAATATAGTCTCTCGAATGTCTGGGTTCTCAGCTATCGAGCTGGAAGATATCAAGGCTGGGGAATCGAGTGACGTAGGAGAATGGGAAGGTCCTGGTGATAGTGTATAGGAAGGCACTGGGGATGGTGTATGCGAAGGCCCTGGGGATGGTGTAGGGGAAGGTGTCAGTGATAGTACATGGGAAGCTTCTGCTTGATTGGAGGGGGGCCTATGTACAGAGTCTGATGGTGCATCATCAGCCTAACTACGTGAGCTCTGTCTACGTCCACCTTGTTTAAAGATATGCTGAAAATTCAAAAAATAAGATTAAGTAAAGATAAATTGTAGTTATAATGATTAATATGAAAAACATATCATATTTGCTGAGAAATAGAAGAATGTGTCAGAACTGTGATAATAAAATATAAACTCTGATAACCTATAGCAAAAAATACAAAGCATTAACAGATAAAATTTATAAATTTAATGAGACACTATATATATACACATTTTTCAAACTAATTAAGACAGAAAATTAATTAAACTAAAAGATAAAAAAATTTCAAAGTAAAAAAGAGTATCCAAATTGATAAAATTTTTATAAAATTAAAATAACAACACTTACCATCATTAAACATCAAAGTCGTCATTATCATTGTCATTCTCATCGTCGTCCTCGTCCTCGTCCTCGTCCTCGTCCTGGTCCACCTCCTCCTCCTCATTATCATTATCATCAATTTCACTTGTATCTACATTGATCACTACTCCGCTGGGATCTCGTAACGTTGTATTGCCAATTTTTTCCGTGTTTTTGTTTTACAAACCCACCAATCAATTTTGTCACGTTTCAAACTGGGATATGAAGCATAAAATACTTGAATTGCCTGTTGTGCCAACACAAATGGTTCATATTTCTTATACAATCTCTTATAATTGATTTCAACCAAATTAGAATGTGGATGGACCTTCATCCCTCTGATAGGGTCAAATCAACAACACATGAATAGAATAACTCGCATTTCTGGAGCTGGATCGTCTATCTCTATAAATTCATCCAGCAAACCATAAAAATCATTACTTGCATCACCATCATTGGATAACTTAACACAAACTCCACTATTCAATGTAGTCTTGCCATTTTCATATTCTTCAGTATGAAAATTATATCCATTAATAAAATATGCGGGCCAAGTGCGTACTAATAATTTTGGACCCCATGACAAATGAATTAATAAACCATGTTCAAGGTGCGCTTGATTAGTGTGAACTTAAATTAAAAAATAAAAATTTGTAAAAGTCTTCATATGTGTAAATAAGTTTGAAAATTGCTGCTTACATATGATTTGAACCGTGGCGCAAACTCTTCTTGAGTTAAGCGATCAAACTCTTCTAGCGACAATTCAGAATATAAATTTTCAGAAATCTTAAACATAAAAAATCAAAATAGAATTTTGAAGGTTACAATATAAGAAATATTCAGAATATATACTCGCTCATAATAAGATGATACTTTCAAAAAATTCAGTAAAATATATGTTTAGGTTGCACGCCATTCTTTGCCAGTTAAATATCTCGGCTTACATGGTCCATTTGGACGACCAAGATAGTTAAAAATTGAAAAAGCTTTCAAATTTGGATCAACAGGTCCCTCATCATTTCTTCCTAGTCTTCTTCGTTTGCTATGCACTCGAGACTCCAAATAATATGATGCAAAAGTTGTTACTTCTTCGACAATATATGCATTAATAATAGAGGCTTCAACTCGTGCTTTATTTTTCACTTTTTTCTTTAAATGATATAAGAATATGTTGGTAATAAAATAAATTCTATTAGATATATTATATATATTAAAATGAATAAAGTTGTATATAATCTGATAGTTAAAGTATAAAGATAAATATTTTACCTTTCAAATGGATACATCCATCGAAAATGGACAGGTCCACCAACTTTTGCCTCATATGGCAAGTGAATCAAAAGATGTTCCATTCAATCAAAAAATAACGGTGGAAATACCCTTTCCAAATTACGCATAATTATTGGAATGTCTCTCTAACGTCTCCATGTGCAAATATTTCAAAATTGTTGAGCAAATATCATGTAAGAAAATGCTTAACTTCGTAATGACACCCAATACAAAATTTGGTAATATTTTTTAAAAGCAATAGGAATGAGTCTCTGCATGAATATATGACAATCATGACTTTTCAAACCACTCAATTTGTATTCCTTCATATCCACACATCTTCCAAGATTAGAGACATAACCATCTGGAAATTTCACTAATTTTAACCATTCACAAACAACACCTTTCTGAGCAATTTTCAATGTATAAACTGTCTTTGGCTTTGGTCCCCTACTGTTTTCATCAGTAGGTGTATCACAAATGAGTCGCATATCTTTTCTTGCATTCAAATTGTCTTTCGTTTTTCCAGTGATATCCATCGCTGTATTAATCAGATTATCAAAAACATTCTTTTCAATATGCGTTACTTCGAGATTATGATGAAGCATAAGATTAAACCAATATGATAAATCCCAAAATATACACTTTTTAGTCCATATATATATACTCTCATACTCATATGTTATACCATGTGATTCTTCAATAACAAATGGAAATTTAACCACTCAGTACCAAATTTGTTCGCCTATTAATCTCAATGGTGGAGGTGTTCTTTCAATTCTATTCTTAGTGAATTCATTTTTATTCCTTCTGAAATTATGAGCTAGTGATAAAAATTATATATGACAATCAAAATAACTAGCTTTTTCCCATGTTTCAATCTCATTGACTTTGATCTTTTTATACATATTGGGCATCCTAAGTTCCTAGCAGTACTCCAACCCGAAAGCATACAATAAGCAGGAAAGTCATTTATTGTCCAAAGAAGAGCTGCCTTCAACATAAACGTTTGATTTGTATGAACATCGTAGCTAGGAAAACCTTCAACCCATAATTGTTTTAATTCCGAAATCAGTGGTTGCATATAATTATTTATTAACTTCTTCGGATTTTTCGGGCAAGACACAACCAATGTTAAAAACATATAAGGTGTTTTCATGCACATCCCAGGTGGAAGATTATACTGAGTTAAAATAACTGGCCAACATGAAAAATTTCGTCCTAATTTCCCAAATGGAGCAAATCCATCAGCACAAAGCCATAATCTAATATTTCTAGTCTCCTTTGCAAATTCTAGATATATTCTATCAAAATTTTTCCATGCCCATCCATCTGATAGATGACACATTAACCCCTCTTCTATTTGATGATTTGCATGATAAGTCATATGTTCAGCTGTTGCCTTAGATGCATAAAGCATTTGTAATCTTGGAGTTGAAAGCAAATAAAACAGCTAACTATATGCTTTACGTCTTTGTTGAGTTCGTGTGGTGCTCCTAGACCTTACTTGATTATAGAATTTACAAACACCTGTTTCAGCAACATGTCCCTAATATAGAATACAACAATCTCTGCAAATATTAATTCTTTCCACTGGAAGATCTAATTGTTTGACCAAATTTTTCATACTAAATATTTTGTCAACTTCATATAACAAATATTGAATTATTCGTAATATTACCGAAAAACTTGCTCGCTTTTGATGAAAAATGTTTATCTTCATCCGGAAATGATACCATGGACAACACTTTTTCACAATTAAAAATAAAAGATGACTACAATTCATCATACTTGAGTATGTCTACTATAATATATGAACTTACTTTAGTATAGTCAATGGATTTCAATAACTTTTCAGCTAAATCGGCTTTTTTAAGTATCTTACTTTCACGTCATCGGAACAATCGGGGAACAATATGTAGAGAACGTACAACTCCAAGAGAAGAAATTCTTTCACATAACCATACCTAAATAAATAAAATTATTAGTATAATAGTACAAAACATAATAAAACCATAATAAAAAAATTCACCATCAAACTAACAGTTAAATCATATAAATACTTCTTTCTTCGAACAATTTCTTCATACTTTCCAATATATTTTAAAATTTGATTGTTCAAAAATCTATGTGCCGCATCTCCCCACGAATAATCACAAAATATCGTTAGGTCGTCAATGTATGACATAATGAATCAAGATGTTAAGTAGTTATCAATAGAAAAAATGATAAAATTAAACACAAAACAAATAAATATCCTAACAAATTTATCAACATCTAAGTTATTCTTTGATCCAACGAAAGATGAAATTCTCTTATAGATTAAACTTCTGTTAACGTTGCCAACTTTTCCTTAGAAATACTGAGTGACAAATTTAGACTCCAGATTGACATCTAGATCAACTGATTATCCTGCATAACGCAAGTCATAAACAATGAAAAACTCTCGCGATGTAAAGGGAACAACAATATTTTCATCAAACACAAATGAACGAGATTGCAACTGAAATCATTTTAAAATTAGAATACTCTAGAACTGTTGATTAGCAATTTGGGCATCTTTAGCCATACACCAAGTGGAGTGTTTTCAATACTCTTTTAATGCTTATAATTCATTTTCGCGCCGACTTCATCCATGACAGCTCTAAAAAAAGTTGGCGAATAACGTAACTGAATTTTTTTGCCACTCTTAACCTCCTTAGCTTCTTTGCTACTCTTAACCTCATTTGTTTCTTTGTTAGTCTTGACCATCTTTGTTTCTTTACAACCCTTAATCTCCTTCTTTCCAATCTCAAAATATCATTTCTTAAATTTTTATACCATTTCTACACCAAAAACATAAAATAAAATATTCAACACAATTTTAATATTTAGACCATAAAGTAAATATTTGTCTACATATAAATAATAAGCATTAAATTTTATAATAATAGAAAAAATTAAATATCATCATTAAATATGAGTAATTTACCAATTATAGAACTTTAACTCCCCCACTTCTTAACACTATACTAATGAAACACATATCTCAAATTAACCTAGATTAATTTCTCTTAAAACATTTATTATTCGGTTGAAGAATTTATAGGTTCATGAAAGTTAGATACCTCATTTATCTATAGAAAGGTCATCACCAATTTTGGTGTTACACTATCATAATATCAAATTTGATGATATTATTTTTTAAATTATCTTTACATTTAAAAAATTTATTATAATGTATAATCAGTAAATATAATATATATTAGTAAATATTATATTACTAAATATTATAAATAAAAAAAAATTAAAATAAATATTTTTTCATAAATATTTAATAATATTAATTATTTATTACAAATATAAATTAAAGAATATAATAACGTATTTTAATTTTATTAAACATAGTCATAAAAATTTAATTGAATAAATATTTTATTTATTAAACTTATTTTAATTATAATTGTATTTATAAATAATATCACAAATTTAAAAAAAATATAATAAAATAACTAAAAATTTGTTATGCATAAATGTAAATTCATCACCTATTATGTTGACAAACAAAATAAAAATAGTAATAATACAAAATTAAAATATTACTAATAATCACTTAAATATATAAGTAATACAGTACACATAAACTTAAAAACATTCGGAAATACAATTAAAAATAATACTGAGAAACAAATAACTACAAATAAAGCACACATAAACTTAAAATAACTTCAATAATATTACAATACTAATATTAGAAAAAATCATTCCCCGTCACACACAAATAATTATGATATTGGTTGTAAAAATGCGCAAGATTCTGAGATTCTTGATCTTCGCCTTGATATTGTTTAAATTGTGATCCTTGTGTCTGTATTGGAGATGATTGAGATCCTTCTCCTTGATGTTGAACTGGACGAGATCCCTGAACTTGTGTTCTCTTTTGCATAATTCTAATTTGTTCATTGCGAAAATAATCACGCATCATTAAGTTAGAGATCGAATTCAAATTTTTAAATAAAATTTTAGTTTCTTCCTTGTAGATCATAGCATCTGTCATTTTTGTAGTAGCAGCAGTACTTGGATTCATTGCCTCAACAAGTTGAGCATTAATATGAATTACCTTTGCAATTTGTTCATCATTGTATCTTCATTTTTCTTTCTTCACCCCAGGAGGTCGTTTACTAGAACTACTATCGCTATCTGAATCAGTGATATGCAAATCAAAAGTAGTCATACAAGGAAATGGAGTACGAAATTCTTCCTCGAATAATTGTTGTTCAAATAAATCGGTATTAGCATTTTATCGTCGTGATTTGATGTCTGCAGCATTCATATCGTCAGTAACAAATTATTCAATGTCTTTGAGAATATTCCAGACATGGTCAAATTTGAAACCCTTTGTGTATTTCGGATCTTGTGCTAACAATACTCTGGCACGAGTTAACTGCAAGAAAAATAATTGGACATTAATTATGAAGTTAATGTTATTAATGAACATATACTTTGATTATAAAATTTTGATAGTCTAAAATAAATATGAGCATAACAACTTACAATATCTTGTTCAGATGCTTCACTTGGATTCAAATATTCGATTTGTCATATGCAACCTTTCATTTTCGATACTGCACTAAGCATAAGAAGCATTTTTTTTTGCAAAGATCTTAGCGTCGGTAACAATGCACAAAATTCGGATCTGCATGATACTCTTTCTCAATTCTAGCCCAGATTTGATCCTGCGATTTTATGAAATATAAAGGTAAACATGACATAAGTGTTTATCTTCTTCAATTGAGTATGAAGATTGTCGGGAGATGGAGGTTGAACTCATTTTGATCCAAAGAAAATGCTACTCTCAAAAAAATTGTTGTCAGAATATGTGTTATATCAACATCTGATAAGCCATTATATAGGGACAAAATGTGAATATAAAATTGTTAGGTCATGTCATCTGCACAAAAAATGTGTGTTCAGTGTCAAGTCACGTCGCTTACCCAACTTTCCCCGATGTTGTTATTGTTGTGTTATGTCATCTGTGAAATTTTGTCTAAACATGTTAATTGTTAGGTCATATTATCTGAACATAAAAAAATGTGTTCAGTGGCAGATCACGTCGCCTGACCAACTTTACCCGATATTGTTATTGTTGTGTCATGTTATCTGTGTAATTTTGTTCAAATGTGTTCATTGTTAGGTTATGACATCTGCACACAAAAAAATATGTTTAATGCTAGGTCACATCGCTTGCTCAACATGTCTCGATGTTGTCATTGTTATGTCATGTCATCTATGCAATTTTATCCAAATGTGTTTATTGTTAAGTTATATCATTTGGACATAAAAAAATGTGTGGTCAATGGCAGGTCACGTCGCCTGCCCAACATGCTCCGATGTTGTTATTGTTGTGTCATGTCATTTGTATAATTTTGCTCAAATATGTTCATTATTAGGTTATATCATCTGCATATAAGAAAATATGTTCAATGGCAGGTCACGTCGCCTCGCCAACTTGCCCTGATATTGTCATTGTTGTTATGTCATCTGTTCAATTTTTCCTAATGTGTTCATTGTTAGGTTACATCATATGTGAAAAATTAAGGAAAGTATAGATATAACTTACATTATAAATACCCTATAAGCAACATATACCTCATTCATTCAATTTTTTTTCCAAAAATGAATAACAATGATGGTTCATCAAATTTATTATCTTCAAACTCTGATGATGATAACTATGCAGAGGTGTTTGGTGCAAGGCAGTTTGACTTAAGACAACAACTGATCTCTCAGGTGATTTCTACCGATAATCAAATTATCTTGAATTATCTCAACGAAGAAAACAATCAAAGAATGGATTGAGGCTCGATTCTTGGTCACAACGTGATCAATCGTAATCGTGAAGAAGCTGATCATAATTTATTCAATGATCATTTCGCTGAAAATGCATTGTATAATGATGCAATGTATCGAAAAAGGTTCCGAATGGGATGGAATTTATTTATGTGTATCCATGATGTTGTTAGTAGTCATGACAACTATTTTATACAGAGAAGAGATAAGATTGGAAGACTTGGTTTATCTGGCTTACAAAAAGTAACAGTTGCATTTCGAATATTGACGTATGGTCTACCAACAGATGCTCTACTGATGAGTACATTAAAATAGAAGAATCAACTGTCGTTGAAAGTGTGAAACGATTTTGTCATGTTGTTGTTGAAGTTTTTGGAGGGCAATACTTACGATCTCCAAACGCTCAGGATGTTGCTAGGCTACTCCACATTGGTGAGCTACGTGATTTTTCAGGTATGTTAGGTAGCCTAGATTACAAGTATTGGAGGCGGAAAAATTGTCCAACAACATGAGCAAAACAATATTTTGGTCGTAGTGAAAAGCCAACAATTATTCTGGAACGTGTAGCAGATTATGATCTGTGGATCTGGCATGCGTATTTTGGATTGCCCGGATCGAACAATGATATTAATGTACTTGAGTCTTTTCATCTTTTTGCTAATCTTGCTGAAGGTTTTATTATTCCTGCTCGTTATGTCATTCAAGGAAAAGAGTATAATACGGGTTACTATTTAGTTGATGGTATATATCCAAAATGGTCAACACTGGTTCAAACGATTCATGATCCACAAGGTAGAAATAATAAATTATTTGCAATGAAGTAAGAAGCATATAGAAAGGATATTGACCAAGCATTTGGCGTGCTCTAATCACGCTTTGCAATTATTGCAGGACCTTCACATCGTTGGCAGAAAAATATTTTACATGATATAATGACATCATTTGTTATTATGCATAATATGTAATTGAAGATGAACGTGATTTAAATGCACCAATCATGGAACACTTCGAGGTGCTAACTCCAGATGTTGAGCTAGCAGTAGATGATCGTACTCGGTTTGAATATTTTTTAGCTCGACACAGACAAATCAAAGACAAAGAAGCTCGTATTGTCCTTCGAAATACGTTAATTAATCATATATAGGAACAATATAGTAATTCTGAATGTTAAATTCTCATAATATTGTATTTTCAATTCACTGTTATTGTCTGTGTTATATTAGTAATATGTTTTATCTTAATTAGTATGATTTTATAATATTTTAAAATATATTTATGTCGAATAATTATGTAATAAATATTAAAAATGAAAATCATAATTATTATATATATAAATTGATGTAATTTTTTAAAAATTATTAAATATAAATAAATATTAATTTTAAATATAATAATTATTCAAATGATTACTAAATTAAAATTAGTTCGATAATTAAATTTGAATAAATGAATAAGAAAAATAAAATATTCTAAGAAATATTCCTTTTTGGTGTAAAATGGTGTGAATGGGTTGGAGCTGAAATAGTGTTTGGTGCTGAAATTGTACCATTTTGGTGCGAAATTAACACCAAATTTGATGTCATGGGTTGGAGATGGTCTAAGGTTCTATCTGTTTAAGACTTGTAAACATGGAGCGTAATTATACTTAAAACAGCTGTATATACCCAATGAAACATGTCGGCATACAAGATTAATGAAAGATGAAAACATATTCGAATTCTCTTAAAACTTTACCTGCTCATTGGAATGATTTAAAATCGTAAATAAGTTAATGATCAAACATTTAACAAAAAAATTACAATGAAAAAGAGTCAGTAAAATTCAGACGGAAGCCAAAACAGAAACAAAAACGCCTCGGCGATAAATAAAAACTAAAATAGCTTCGAAATAACTTAAACTAGAAATGAACTTCATCAGATATCAAAATTATACCTTTATAATATTTCCAATTCCGCCCATTCCAACAATGATCTTTGAAATCAAACAGTAAGGTGATCTGCAAAAACATTAAGTGAATAATAAATTGATGAAGGAAAACGTGATCAAACATACTACATGTAGCCCCTGTGGTAGTTAGATTATACCATCTAAGAAACCAAAAAAAAGAAACAATTGAAAGGAAAGATCGCAATGATATAATATCAGCAATAACTATTCAGATATATGTAGAATAGAGAAGAGATGTTTATCAGCTTAAATATATATCTAACTTCTCATAAACTGAGTTCACGGCACTTGTTACCTCTGAAGCATATGACAGCGTTTCTCTTCTCTCATTTGGCATGTTACTAGCTATCAGCGGTCTTGAGAGTTGATATAGAGAGTTCGCCAATGTGTGAATAAAATGCTAAAAAACATTATTTATGTTTGACAGTACGAGTCAAGGATGCAGTGACTGCACAATGCAGAGACGCCGACAAGACACGACACGAGGAAAAGCAGATCCACAGACCCGTGATCTTGCTAAATCAAACTTTAAAAACGGGACGGCATACAAATCTCAGGTTCATTTTTAAAAGTTTTTCATAAATTTTACTGCAGGAGGAGAACTTGGTTTCTGTCTACCGACAAATAACGACTGCCCAATGCAGTGATACTGACAAGTGATAAGACTGGGAAAATGCAGTTCAAATCCGTGAACTTGAAATTGAAATTATATATATATATATATATATATTTTGAAAATGAATATCTCAGTAAAAATTTTGATCGTCATTCGACGACACGTTCGACGTTCGATCGCCGATCGAATACTATCGATGACCTCTGATCGCCACCCCAAATCAAACTATACCTTGGGAGGACGGTAAACCTGTCAGAATTGTCGACAACGGTGAACCCATCGAAATTGACGGTGAATGATGGGAGATCGCAATTGCGGCGATTCCCGACGGGTTCATCGTACCTCTCAGGGTATAATTTAGTTCGGAGTGGCGACCGAAGGCTGCCAGTAGTGTCCGATCAACGATCGGACGTCAAACATGTCGCCGATTAATTGTTAAAATTTTTATTAAGATATTCATTTTTACTATGTGAATCATTATTTTAAAAAAAACAAAAAAATTATATATTTACTTTTTTTATTAATAATTAATTAATCTATTTATTTATTATAATTAATTTTGAAAATCAAAAACGCATCCGGAACTAATCTCACATTCCAGTTCAAGTTTTTTCTGTCTTTTAAAATAATTAAATAAATCAATATTATTTTGTTGATAAAAGTAAAAAATCGGAAAAGAAAACAGATACAATAATAGCACAAAACGCAATGACAAACAAATTTATATCTATTGTTACTTTTTATTTCAAGATAATAAACGCTTAATATCTACTGTTACTCATGAAATTGAGATTGTTTCGATGCAGAATCACTTAGAGGCGTTTGATTTGTATTTTTTTTTTTTTTTTTTTTTTTTTTTTTTTTTTTTTTTTTTTTTTTTTTCCAGAAAACATAGGTTTCTGAAATGAGAATAAAAAATATTCAAAAAAAAAATTATTTTAAAAAAAAAAAAAAAAAAACAAACTTAAGGATGATCAAGATAGTAAACGCTTAATATCACATTAATAGATTTCTTTTTTACTTTCTTTTTAAAAATAAACATATAGTTTAAGGAATACTAAAGAGATAAATTACAAAGGTTACTAACCTAAATATTATTAAGTTATAGAATTTCTGAAACATGGCATGAAGTGAGTTAATAAGGAATAATGCTCCTTAAAATTCTTCATTGTACAAATGAGCGTCTGATCCCATAACTTGATAGTATAAAGCAATTGAACCTTATGACTTCAGTGTCATTTTCTTGATCCAGGATTAAAACTAGACTAACGACAGATAATAATCATAATTAGTTAACTAATTGTTCTTACTCATCAAAATGTGATGTACTGAGTTCCGCTACTGTTTATGATTATTCTTGACTATAAAGGTTGCTATTATAATTTCCGACCTTACTATCCAAAAGTACATGATTACCCAAGATTGTTATCTTATAAAATTAAGTTGACACGGTGCAGATTTTTTATGCAAAATTCATAAATATTAAATGTTTCACAATGAATATCAATAAGAAATGGATAATTTGTTATTTAAAAAATAAAATAGATTTTGTCCAATTTGGTTTGGCTTACAAATGATCAAACCAAAATCAAATTAGATTTTTGTTCCCCCTTCGGTACAGTCCATCTAAACCAAACTGAACCAGTTTCACAAACAAATCTAACTAAACCACAGTTTTCAGTTAAAATTTTCAATTTGAACCAGATAATTGATGAGGTCCCTAGTAGTAAATAATTAACAAACATGTGACAAAAGTTAGACTCATTCACCTCAAATGTTCCTCAACTTCGGCCCCACGGCAAGATGAAAGAAATAAATCACATTAACAACTTTTTTTAGATATGAGAGATTTTATTCTCCAAAGGATTATTTTACAAGATTCGATATCTACTCACATGTGATAATCTATCATTTCAATATCAACTAGATTATGTTGGTAGGAGTTACATTTATAACAAACATGCACCTAGGATGCAGGTTTCATCTCAAAATACAATTTTATTGATATTTCATATTTATCCTACTAGTTAATTAGCACAAGTATTCCGGTAAATTCTGCTATCATAACAATTTTATGTATTCCATTCATATAACACACTTAAATGTCATAATAATAATGATTTGTCATTGTAAAAATCAATCGTATGGGCAACAATCATTTGCGATTAGTATTAAATGGTTAGAAAAATTGAAATTCATTTAGCACAAACAAAATTGCAATACATTGAATTCAGAAAATAAGGTAAAAGGGCAGTTTGGTGCATGAAACTCCCGCCATGCGGGGTCCCAGAAAAGGATCTATTGTACGCAGTCTTACCTTACTTTACCATTATGCCAAGACTCCCCTTTTGAATTCAGAAAATAAGGTACAGGTGAGAAAAGCAAATAATCAAGGACTTCTAAACACAACAGCCTCAATATAACCCCACCCATCTTCCGTATCAGGACCCTCCCAATAGCCAGATATTATCGTGTGCATATTAGGACTAACCATATCGCAAATCATAGTTTGGAAACAATGACTCCTTTTTGGCATTGATGATATATTTTGATAGTTGCCCATACTGATTGTTATTGTCTTCAGAGCAATAAGATAAACATTGAACACCCTCATTGCTGTAAACAAGAACATGGCACTGTTAATTGATACGGTTACAAATTAAGCTCTGAACATCAAAGAAACATAGAAAATAAAAAAAGCAGGACTGCCTCCAATCACCTATCCTGAGTGAATGTCCCGATGTCCCAACCAACTCCAAAGCATGTCCTTGCAATTCCTGCAAGCATATCAGCAGTATTTATGTAATAAGCCTATGTGGCACAAAGTTAAGAAACATAAGTTGATCATCTAATGGCTCAGTACTACATTCAACTAATAAATGTAATCATCAAAAGCCAATGGCAATTATCAATAAGCTCAGCTTCTCAAAATTTGATGACACGATAATGAATTATTAATCATCAGCACAAATGAATAATCGAGCAGTGAAGCAAACAGCCATTATGAGAACTGAAAGATTGGTCTTTCAGCCTGCCAGCCATCTTGTAAGCCATCTCAGCTTCTATTGATATTTGAGGTATCAAGCGAGCATAACAAATTAGCAACACTTGTCCAAGCATCACTGTAACGAACGTGTATGTTATCTTAAAGAACTTTGTCTTACTCTACCATTATCTATCCCGAGAAGCCCCAGTTGCAGGCTACCGGTAGTATTATGTATGCACACAAACAAACTTCGGAAAACAAGCCGGATACATTGTTATTTTCTACTTGATACTGAAAACAAGCGGACAAGCTTAAATCTCGGGGAAAACAAATAGCTTTTTTTTTTAATCTTCCCACCAAAAAGAAGAAAACTAAACATGGGACAGTTTACCTTCTTACTTGGCGTCCGCCGGCAAGGGACGAGCCGAGGTCTCAACAAAATGTCGATGACCCCGGCGGCGACCATGGTTTCCGCTTCGGAGGGCTGCTCTATTCGGCGGTGAGGAAGGGTTTGGATCGCAGCAGATGCAGACAGAAAGCGGCCGCTTTGTCTGGCTATGACGACGGGTCCACTGGGCCGAGTCCATGGGCCTTCTTCGCCTTATACAGTGTCTTTTGTTTGCTCCAATTGTAGCAAATGATAGCGACACTCACTTCAGATGATCTAGTAACATGAATCCCTGCTCCCATAGGTTGGCTCGGTTGGTAAAGCGTCTGGCTGCTTGCATCGAAGGACTCGGGTTCGAGAGTCACCAGTCGCAAATGGGATAAAAACCTGATCTGCTGGCTTAAATCCTCTCGGCCCCAGACGTCTTACCCCACCAGTAAAAATCGTGATTTATCCCCTTTGAACACTTATGGGGCCGAGATCAAGGGGCCGCTAAGATGGCGATTCCTTTTTTTTTAATTACATGGATCTCTAAATTAGATATAGACATTTAAAGATATTTTTTTGCTCATGACCTTTTATGTGAAAAAGATTAAACACTCACTCATGATTTGTTTGGTGGTTAAACAAATTAAACATTTAGATATTAAATCTATATCAAATATGTCTTACTTTAATAGGTCTCAATGTTAATTCTCAACGGATATAAAATATTTTATTGAGTGTCTTATTTTTCGTATAAAAAATTTCTATACTAGGATAAAATATCCTAGTAATTTACCTATCTATTTGTATTTAACTAGAGAGCCAATAACAATGTATCACTTCGGATGAGTGTTATCAACTTGCTACTCTAATAAATCAAATATATGTCATTTACCATATCCAAATACTCAATTAACTATTAAACAAAAGGTTTATTATTTTAATAAAACTATGTTACAATGCATATAATCAAACAAAACATTAAACATACTAAAAAAAATGATTCACCGAAAAAAGGAAAAACAAAGTGACAAATATCTGAAAGGGACGCCTGATTCAAATCCAGGCCACGGTAAAATTACCTTGATTATAGTAAATTCAAGTTAATATATCCTCAAATTTACCACTGAAAACCAAGGAGAGAAATCAGTTAATTACCGAGTTAAAGCTCTGTGAATAAAAGAAAGTCAACACAGTAAGACACTAAATGATTTTTCATGAAAAATAATGAAAAGATAGAAATCACATATCGGCCATCTTTGCTTTAAGTCATTTTCCTCTACAGGGATGCTAAATAAAAGTGCTGACTTGAGTAGAGCACTTCAACAACATCACTACTAAACATTAGATTATGCAAAGAAGTAGAGTATGTGCTGAAGTTTTAACCTTTGATGGGCACGATATGATTTTAATGTCATACCGTACCGATATGCTTATGATATTTATTTTCATTCAAGTATAAAATGTATACAAATTTAAAAACATTTTGATTAATAATTGAGAACAAAAACATACAAATTATTACAAGAATCTCGACCATATATAGAGTTATCACAATCAAATGTAGTTCAATAAACAATTGGTTGAAAACAAAATGCAAAATGTTCTACTTGTTTCCTTTCTATAGTAATGACTACTAAACTTAGAACCAATGACAGAACCTCTGAACCTCGTAGGAATAATTGGGCATTGAATCCACACAACCAAAAATTCACTGGATAAAAAAGAAAGGGGAAAAAAACTTTTTTGTTTAACCCCAAAAATTGGAGAAAATGAAATGGAAGGCAATGAAGAGAACAGCATTTGTTAACTCTGATTAACTCCATAATCCAGCAGCCCAATTCACTCTAAAATGAAAGCAGAACGCTTCGCTAACCAAGTTAACGACAAAGGAAAGTGGATAAGAACAAAAAAAAGAAAAAGAAAAAAGAAAATCCTTCCGACAACATTAACTTCTGTCAAAATCGACCAAACAGATCAGCAAGATCTAGATAAGAGAAGGAAATGGGTGAGGGGTGTACCTCAAGATTAGGATGGCAGCTCCCCTGCGCCAACCCTAGCGGGGAGGAAAATGAAGAAGAGGATGTTAAATTTTATAAATAATATTTTAAATTTAAAAAATAAATTTATTTTTTTAAATATTAAAATATTATTTCTTTTAATTCTCACTTTAACAAAATAATTTTTTAATCTTAATTTTAAAATTCTAGAAAGGGAATGTAAATCGAATTAAAATTTTAAAATTAAAATATATGGAAAGAGTAGTTTGACCCGCAAGTACTACTACTACCCTGCCTTTGGTAGATAATCATAATATAAATATCGTGCGTTATTTAATTAAAAAGATTCCTAGTAAAACTGAAAAATAAGTATATTGAAAATTATATGGTAAATCGTAATTAAAGTATGATGTATTCCTTTAAAAAAATAAGTATTTTGATAATATATATATAATACGGCTTTGGTAGATGGTAATTAAAGAATGATATATATCCTTTAAAAAAATTCATAAAATTGGACGTCCTTTTAAGACAAACTGCAGTTTTGTATGGTATCTCTTTTAATTATTGAAGTATTACTGCCCACGTTCGTGTCCCCGTGCGTTCCCTTTCCAACAGGAGACTGCATATCCCATCCCATCTCTAGTGAATATCGTCTGCCCCCGTGCCTTCACGGTTGGTAAGGCGTTTGATTGTTTACATCGGAAGTCTCGGATTCGAGAGTCACTAGTCACATACGAGGTAAAAATCTAGTCTGCTGGCTTAAATCCTCTCGGCCGAGACGCCTTATCCCAACAGTAAAATCGTGATTTATCATCTATGGACATTCGTGGGGCTGGGACCAAGGGCCGCTAAGACGACGATTCTAGCTTTTTGCATCTAGTGAATATCGTCTCGATTTATACTCCACCACTTACACTTCCGGACGGCAGGAAGGTAGCCTTTCGATCCCGAAGTTGCTTCTGGATCTGCCGTAGTATGGTCTCCGGCATGTGGTCTCTCCAGCTGTTGGATGTGTTCTTCATTGCGGTAGCCAGCTTGGTGTTTTGGGAATTGGGGAGGCGGAGGAGGAGGTGGGCCGGGCTGCCGCCGGGAAGCTTGGGTCTGCCGGTGGTGGGAGAGACTCTGCGGCTGATCGCGGCGTACAAGACGGAGGACCCCGAGCCGTTCTTCGACGAGCGGGTGCGGCGCCACGGCCGGCTCTTCACGACGCACGTCTTCGGGGAGCGCACGGTGTTCTCGGCGGACCCGGAGTTCAACCGGATGGTGCTGGCGGCGGAGGGGCGCACCGTGGAGAGTAGCTACCCGTCGTCGATCTCCACCTTGCTGGGCGGTTACTCACTCCTGCTGCTGCGAGGCGTCCGCCACAAGCGCATTCATTCCCTCACCCTGACCCGACTCGCCTCGCCCGCCGCCATCCGCGACGCCGACATCCTGTCCCATATCGACCGCCTCGTCCGCCGCACCCTGGATTCCTGGTGCTGCTCGTCTCCGGGCCCTGCCCGCGTCCGCCTGCTCGATCAGGCCAAGAAGATCACTTTCGAGCTCACCGTCAAACAGCTGGTGAGCGTCGACCCGGGAGAGTGGACCGAGTCCCTCCGCCGCGAGTACCTCGTCCTCATCGACGGCTTCTTCGCCATTCCCTTCCCTTCTTTCCTCTCCTTCACCACTTACGGCAGGGCCATCAAGGTTTGGTAATTTATTAATCCTCCCTCGGCCTCCTCTCCAATCTCTCACCCAACAGATCCGATTGACGCTGCAGGCGCGGAAGAAGGTGGAAGCGGCGCTCAAGGAACAGATAAGGAAGAGGAAACAAGAGAAGTCGGCGGCGAGCAGAGGAAACGACGTGGCGAAGAGGAAAATGGACATGCTGGAGGAGCTGATGGACGGCGTGTCGGAGGAAGCCAAGGTGATGACGGAGGAGGACATGGTCGACTATCTTCTGTCGCTTCTGGTGGCGGGATACGAGACCACTTCCACCATCATGACCCTGGCCGTGAAGTTCCTCACCGACAACCCCGACGCCCTCGCCCTTCTCAGGGTGCGTCGCCGGCGCCGGCCGCTTCTACGGCCACACCAAAATATAGATCTGTAAGCTTCATCAGCACCAATGCTCATAGTTTGTATTTCGTGGGGCAGGTGGAGCAGGACGAGATCAGAGCGAGGAAGAAGAAAGAAAAGCGAGGAGAGGAGGAGATGACGTTGACCTGGGCCGACTATAAGTCAATGCCCTTCACACAATGCGTAAGCCCTCCCTTAATTTACAATACTTCAAATTAACCCTCCCTAAAAATATTATTAATAAAATAAAATAAAATAAAATCCAGGAATATTTTAGTAAACAGCTCGTCGACAACTCTATATATTTCAATCCAAAACCAATAATGTCAGAACTGACTGATGTGACCTAACAAGTCATCGTTTGACTGGGTCCGCGTTCACTAGATTCCTGTGTCGCGGTCGTGTGAGTCAGATGCTCACGTGTATGTAACTGGACCACCTTTGATTGGATTCGCGTATCCTCCCGTCAAAATCTCCGATCCCGATTTGCGTCGGACCGGGTCCACTCCAGCTGGCGGACCGATCCGTCCACGTCATTAATTATAATTTCATAAGAGTGAATTATTTTTTAAAAACTAATAATAATTGCACTGCAGGTGATCAACGAGACACTTCGCGTGGCCAACATCGTCAGCGGTGTCTTTAGACGGGCTACGACAGACATCCACTTCAAAGGTGTAGATACTATATATATATACGGTCGACATTAATCTATATATATTTCATTAATTCACTATGCATGCATATTAATTCGGTGATAATTATATTAATTACTTGCTTTTAATTAATCAGGATACACGATTCCTAAAGGGTGCAAAGTTTTCATCTCGTTCCGAGCCGTCCACCTCGATCCTGAGTACTTCGAGGATGCTCGGACGTTCAATCCTTGGAGATGGCGGCAGGTAAACCACTGAAAAATTACGAATTAATTGAGTAATACAGCAAATCATATATTATATGTATATATACAGAAGAAGGAGGAGGCAGCAGCTACGCAGCAGCAAGTCGGCGGCGGCGTAAATTACATGCCCTTCGGCGGCGGCACTCGCCTGTGCCCCGGCTACGAACTCGCGCGCGTCGTCATCTCCGTCTTCCTCCATTACCTTGTCACTCGCTTCAGGTGCGCGAAGTGGCATATTGATGATGTGATTGTCAATATAATTATTATTTCAATTGGTTAATTAATTTAAAGTGCATATAGTTTAATTAATGTATATATATGTACTGTATATGTGATGCAGTTGGGAGGAGGATGAGAAGGATAGGGTGGTGTTCTTCCCCACCACAAGGACTCTCAAGGGATATCCGATCAATGTCCGTCTCCGCGACGGCGACCACAATAACGACGGGCTAGCGGCTCCAGGAGCTTGTTAATTTTTCACTTTGATCATCTTCTTCCTTGTTATACCTTGAAAAAAAAGGGATAAATAAGAGGATTCTATATATATACTACAAAGCCCAGGTATATATATATATAGAATGAAGATTAATTTGGTGGGAACAAAGTTAGTGACATGATTAATATTGGCTTGGTGGCTTGAGCTCCCTTGAAGATTAATGGAACAATATATATATAGTACGGGGCATTTGATTGTATCAAATTATATTTTTAATTCTCAAATTATGTTTTCCATTATATTTTTAATGGATATATATATATATATATATATATATATATTACGACCACAATATTGGCTTGATGGCTTGGCTCGATGGCTTGTTGGTCAGATTATATTTTTAGTTCTCAATTTAATTGTCTTAGTAACTCATATATACTTTGTAAAATAAATTGTATTAAATTGTATTCTCAATAGGTAATAATGTACATGAATAAAAATTTGATATGCAATAGATTAGAAAATATATTTATTAGAGACGATTTTATTATAAGAAAATCTATTTAAGTTCTCATTTGACCCGTCCAAATTTTTATTCCCACTTTTGGTAATTTTTATTTTATGATATTTAAGATATTTTTAACTTTTTTAGTAATTATGGGTTATAATGAGTCTTAATTAACAACGTCCTATCTATTTTATTTCAATCTATTTCAATAATTTTTTTCTAAAAAGATTTATTTTTTTTATAAGATTAAAATTGATATATATATATATATATATATATGCAAATTTTTTTCTTTTCTTTGTCAATGGTCTAGAATATATATAAACATATATTTAACTTTCGAGTTTTTTTTTTTTTGATGATTTCTCTATTTACCTTCGCCTAAGTAGTATAATCACTATTCTATTCGGCGTCAATTACTTAGATATCATTCTAAGGGAGTATTTGGGAGAGCTTTTACTTCTTGAAAAGTGATTCTTGTAGTAATTATCTTGAAGTTAGTAAGAAGCTAAAGTAAACAGTGTTTGAAAATAGAAGCCAAAAGCTGATACAAGATAAAGTTTGAGTTTTTGGAAGAATAATTGCTTCCAAGCTTAATTTTTAATTGAATGACAATAATATCTTTAAACTATATAAATTAATCATTTTTTAATTATTTAAATATAATTTCGATACTATCAATAATTTATTCACGTAATTATTATTATATTTTAAATATAGTATTAAAATTAATTTTTTAATAATTTGAATATTTGAAAAATATATAAAATTAATAAAAAAATAAAAAATAATATAATTTATATAAATATAATATAATATAATATATATAATTCTGAAAATGTACAATATGATTGAAATTTTATAAAAATATAAAATTTTATTTAAAAATAAATATTAGTACAATATGATTGAAATTTTATAAATAAATATCAGGTAAAATGTTATATTATTTAAGGATATAAATATTATTTTTTAATGTTATATCATAAATAAAAAAGCAGAAGCAAGTAGAAACATCAAATTCTTGATTCTAACTTCTGAGCAAAAGTAACAGAAGCTAAAACAGAATCTAGCCTTCCCAAACACTCAAAAGTGATTCTGTGTAGCCAGAATCTAAAAAGCAGATAGCAGAAGCTCTCCCAAACACTCCCTAAGTACACGAGACAATTAAGAAACATATAAATTAATATTACTCGACCACAATTTAGAAAAAAAAAATCTTTTAAATTCACTGTAAATTAGCATGCACCAAAGACACTACCATAACAATGCATCCCACAGCATTCCAGCTTAGTTAAGTTCAAAACAACCCAGTGGATACTTGCCATATGTGCATTTTCTGACTAACCATCTTCACAGCCAGCTATCTACAATCATTTCACTTGCTCATTTCAGACAAATATTTGTTTGTCTCTATCCATCCCCCTCAAGAACTTAAAGGCGAAATTCTTACACAAGCATAGCCATTGATTCACCCTAAACCAACGGCTATGAACTAAAAAGAATTACAATTTTCTCGTAATATAAGTTTAACTTATAATCGATATTGATTTCATCTTCCTTCCTTGCTTTGGCTTTTGTCCATCCGGTATTTATATAGCTAACAGTTTGGCTACATGATCAGCAATATATCAATTCCCCCTCCAATGGCTTTCCTAAATAAGTCCCACAATATCTTTCGACATTCGGGTATGGATACTCCGATGATCGCTGAGGGCTTGCGGAAGATTGGCACGTCAAGTTACACTCCCTTAGATCCTGTTATCAATCAGGACTTGGTGACTAATGACTCCCAATTCAACAAATCTTTCCGAGAAGAACACGAGAATGTTTCGAATTTGAAGGTTGGCGGTCGAATGCGAGAAGAGGCCCGTATTGATGTGGATAGTGAACTTGTCGATAAAGTTGGCATCCAAGTTCAGAAGAAACCAGATTTAGTGAAAGGGCAGTGGACTTCTGAAGAAGACAGGTTTAGAATTTTTTACATTTTAATGTGTTTTATGTGCTATGTATTTCCTACCTAGCTACCTTATAAATATCTTTAAAATAAATGACTAATTTATTTTTCTTCTTGTGATTTTGTTTTGTAGAATTTTGGTTGGCTTGGTGGAGCAATATGGTCTCAAGAAATGGGCTCATGTAGCTCGAATGATAAAGGGGAGAATTGGGAAGCAATGTAGAGAAAGATGGCATAACCATCTAAGGCCTAACATCAAGGTGAATATCACTGCAATTAAAGTTTTTTTTTCTTGTTTTTAAATGTGGTTGGACTATCTAGTGCAACATGCACCTTCCTTGTTATGATCGTGCAGATGGATAGTTGGAGTGAGGTGGAAGACATGATCCTGATCCAAGCTCACTCCGAGCTAGGGAACCGGTGGGTCGAGATCGCCAAGCGACTCCCCGGTCGAACCGAGAACGCCATCAAGAACCACTGGAACACCAACAAGCGTAGGCAGTGTTCCAGTCGACCGCACCGCAAGTCCAGGCAGGATGGCAAACCCACCACTGCACTTTTGCTCAATTACATCCAGAGCTTGAACCCCAAGAAACACACAACAGAAAGCAGCAGCAACAACAACAATGAGACAGTGCCAAACTATTTTAGCATGGCAACATCTCCTCTTCCTCCACTACCACCTCACTACTTGAGTAGCAACTTCGAATTAGACACTCCTGAGCTGCTGCTTGATCTAAGGGGGCTGCCCGGTGAGGATGTGATGCCAATTAGTCCAAGTGATGATCAGTACTGTGGGAAGAAGGATATGGACCTCATAGAGATGATAAATATGGCCACCAAAAAGATCCCCCAGTAGAATGATCCATCTCCTTTGAGGCAATGGAGAATGGATAGAACAAGATTTAGGATTGTTCTTTGAGGTATTGTTTTTAGTTGCTTTTTATATATGCTTTTACAGTCCAACAAGTGATTGCAACATGTAATTGGGGAGATTGCAACATATCATTTTGCATGAACATGGAAACAGAGATATAGTTGGATCGCAATCAGCGTGAAAAAACAAACAAAATAATAATGATGATAATAATAACAAACAAGAGCAAGCTTAATCGATTCACATAATTGAGCAGCCGCTGCTAGCGTTTTCATCACTGAAGAAGGTGGTGTACGGCTCACTGTGATACGCCGCCGGCAGCGGGGGCACGTGCATGTTGTACATAGTCACCGGCGGCGTCCGGGCATAGGCCATCGTCGGCTGAAAGGCAGGCCGGTCTTGCATCATCATCATCATCCTTTGCTGCTGCTGCTGCTGCTGCTGAATCATCGCGGCCATGTACTGCTGCTGATACGGGTTGACAGCGGCGGCGGCGGCAATCACCTCAGCCGGCGGCGGCAACGCGCCTCCCTGGTAATATCCTGGCGCCGGACCTGCACCGCGCGCCACTGCTGGAATATTCCCCACGTGGACAGCGGGGACTTGCATTTTCCCCGCCGGAAAACCATGCCCCGCCATGCCGCCGGGATTGGCCATCGGATGGCTCGCACTGCCAACTACTCCGTTCTTCCCCTGCATCTTCTTGGTTATATTGATGTCGTTCCCGTTGCTGCTAAATTGCACTGCGCCGCCATTGACAGAGCTCTTGTCGATGCTACCATTGTTCTTGCCATCTTGTGGCTTAGCTCCGCCTCCTTTCTTACCATTCTTTCGATCGATGTTGTTGCACGCGGCTTTACTCTGCACCGGAGGCATTCGATCGCCTTTCTTGGCTTTATCAGCCATCATGGCTTTCGCTTTCGGCGTCGAAATCGCCGGTTTGATCTTGATGTTCTTGAAGTCTTCATCGAAGTCGGCGTCGAAGCAGTCGAACTCGTCCATGTCGTCCAAGTCATCCTCCTCCTCCTCGAAATCGACTTCGTCCTCTTCGTCGTCGTAGCCCTGACATCCTTTGGGAGGCAATTTGAAGTCGACAGATTTGAGATCTTTCTGAGGTGGGAAATTAAGCGGCTCCATTTCAGGCACCGGCACGTCTTTGGGCGCTTTCATTTTCTGCTGTTGGATTTGCTGCTGCTGCGGTGGAGTTGGCTTGGGCTGTTGAACCTTCTGATGATCTTTGCCATTTCCACTCTTCTGCTTCTCCGGTTGTTGCTGTGGCTTCTGGGCCTGGTTATTGTTGCCGGCCTTAGGAGGAGCCAACAGTTCTGCATGCTTCCCGGCTTTGGCAAGCTTCTTGAGGAGAGCTGCTGGATCGATATTGCCCGACACAGTCACCTTGCCTCCTTCTCCATCTATGCTGGTCGTGTACACTCCTGAGCAAATTAGCAACGAACAAATGAGAAAGAATTAAAGCATCTCCGAGGCATTAAGAAACAAATCCCTCAACAATTGAAACTACCATCGACTTTGTGGAGCAGTTTCTTGACCTTCTTCTTGCATCCATCACAATGTATGTTCACTTTCAGAGTGCACGTCTGCAAATGGAGCAAGAACCCACAAAATTTGAAAGCGTATTACCACTACAAGATCTTCAGTTCTCAAAACAAATGAAATCCAACACGAGACGTGCTCACCTGGATTGTGAGAAACTTGGTGCCTTCTTCTTTATTCATCATCCTCTCCCTCCCTCAGCGATCGACTTCCCCACAATGACAAATGAAATGCAGCAATTCTCAAGGAGTAATTATCAAGGCAAGAAATAAAAAAGCTAAAGACAAAGAGAAATCCACAGTCACAGTGATTTTTCTCATTGCAGGCAGGCAGGCAGGCAGCGCAGAGGAAGGTCGAGATGGAAGACAGGAATCGTCCTTTCTCGGATTAGGGAGGCTCGGTCCTAGCTCCTTTTTCTTTATCCAACCCACCCTTTGCATACACACACACTCTCATTCATCTACAAAGTCTCTTTTGACTAGCTACTAAACCCTGAAACCAAGAAAGACCATGAATTATATTCTGCGATTTTGATTCACAGCGACAGTGGGAATCCGACTGCAGATCCTTTATCGATCTGGGGTTTTGCAGCTAAGCCGTGTGGTTAATAGTAAGTAATATTGGAACGTTAATGGCGTGAGTAGTTAAAGCTGCAGGTCCGACGGACGGAGAGCAGGATGGTCATCAATGCTCGTCGTCTTTTAGCTGCGCATTGGAGCCCGCAACTGAGCTTTAAAGAGGAGCGTGTCAGAGCCTGATGCAAAACCTGACCATCGCCCTTTGGTTCGCCAGCTTGCGTCGCCAGACCTGACCACGGATCATTTCATTGACTCCTTTCACAATTTTCCCCGCACTGTGAAATTTAACGTTACTGATAAAAGAATGTATTATTAGATTGATTTTGCGTTTTGCAGTGGGTTTGGTTCGTCGATTCATATGAAATGAAGGTTCAGATGTTTATCTGATCCCGGTCTAGCTCAAGTATCGTTCGGCCATCAATCTGGCACCATATCAGATCAGGCCTTTTAGATGGGTGGTTGATTACTCTAATTGGCAGGGTCATAAGCCCAATGTCCGTCGGGCCCGAATTCTCCGATTGGGCAATCAGTTGGATATACTCCGACCCGATTCTCCTAGAAGGGGGCAAAGAGCCCGACTTTGTCGGTCACTGGAGGAGCTGTCGAAGAACGCCCGGACCACATCCGAGTGGCTTCCAGTCTGTAGTCTTCCTTTGTCCTAACTGTCCGACCTAGAGATACAACCAACAAGTCATGCTCGAGCACCCATCGACTAAGGAAGTATTTCGTCCTAAGCAAAAGGATATTGGTTATTGGTCACATGACCCGACTTGGAGAAGTCGGTTGGCACGCCGTCTCGGTATTATCGTCATCCGAGTGTGATACGCTGACACCGTACTTTTCTATCATCTCCTTACACCCCGTACCACGATCGCCCATGCTTAGGCAAGACCAAGCGGCGCCGGACGGTGTCAGTCGACGAACTGACAGCGCCTCTTATCCTGCCCCCACATGAGACACCTTACCATGTCTCACATAAGACAAAATGTGACAGGTATGGGTAGAATGGCAGAAGCTGTCAGTTCCCTGGATTATATAAGTCTCTGCAGCATCCATTCCGCAGGTACTCGGATAAGTCATTTTGTCCACTGTTCTATTGCGATTGCTCTCTTCTCGAGTGAGGACTGATTTGACCGTCGAAGGGCTTTGTCGGAGACTTTTCTCGACAGGTTACTAACGATCACCTTTTTGCAGGTCTAACCTAGCATTATGGTACACGGTCCATTTTATTATTGGGAGTCCATCTCACTCAGCGACAGGATCATTACCTATCCAAACTTTTTATTTTCAAAACGGGAGCAATTTTTTTTTAAAAAAATTGAGAACCTGACCTTTATTGAGTACGTTATTATATTAAAACATTCGGTTGGATTTGCAAGAGGAAAATCTGGTTGGCAATCTCTTATTTTAAGATTGTTAAATGCAGACGATAATAAAAATTAATGAATTTAAAAATAAATGTATATTTTTAGTCTGTCGTGATGAGCGCGACCTGCTGAACTCATCAGTCATCTCGAGTTAGTTAGGAAGGTCGAGGAGATAGAAAGGCTGAGTCAACATCTCGAGTTGGATAAGTCGGGCTAATAGAGAAGATCGAGTTGCTATTGAAGATCGAATTAGCTATGGAGACTGAGTTATTGAATATGGAGGCCTCATAGAGAGGCTGAGTGCTTCTAAAGGCATAATTGAGATGGTAAAAAATTGATAGATTGTCATTAAAAGTTTTGGATTTGAATCATGAGACTAGTGAGGCGTAAATCTCTGTACTCTGTAGAAAAAATATCTTCCCTCTAACCTCTGGTCTTCTCAGTCATCGTGATTTACCTTCTCCTTGTTGGTCCTGAGACGGACTGACGGAGGCACGGGAGACGAACGTTTCAACTTTTGCCACCAATAAAAAGGCTGAGTTGTCAATCCTAGAGGTCCAACTGCCAAACTAGTAGAGAGGCCAGGACGGCTAGGTAGTAATCAAAGTTGCAATCAAGAAAGCGTGATTATTAAAATTTTAAATTTATCACATTTTTACCGACTTTGCTATACCATGAGGACAAACAAGAGCATAACTAACAAGTAGAGATGTAGGGGTGTAGATAAGAGTGAATAAAATTTAGTTAAATCAAATAAATCGATCGAACCATCAAATTTTAAAAATTCAATTTGGTTATTTTAAATTTCATTTAAAAAAAAATAGTTAGTTTGATAATTCAACCCAATTCTTATTTTAAAATTTTTTATTTCATTTAGTCGAATAAACCAAAATTTTAAACCAAACATCTCGACTTCGCCTCTGCCTCCGCCTTTCTCATGATTCCTTATTCGATTTCGGTTATGCCTTAAATCTAGTAAAATCCCTAATCCTCCCGACTCCGCCTCTCTCCCAACCCGACTCTTCACCCTAAATTCCTTATTCGATTTTCTCTCGTTGCTCTCGTCGTCGGGTGACGCTCGAGCCCTCCTTGCCTCCTAACTTCGTCTTTTTGGATTTTAACTTTTGTATGTTCAATCCAAAGCAATCTCCGAAAAAGAGGTAGACCTCGACTTGAGTCTGCCCAAAAATGGCACATCTCTTTCAATATCGAGTGTGATTCACTCTTTTTTTGAAGCGGCTAGAATGGATTTTCTTCCTATAAAAAGGGAAAATATTGGGATAAATGATCTTCATTCTAGGCATATAAAAATGGGGATTCACTCTTTTTTTGAAGCGGCTAGAATGGATTTTCTTCATATAAAAAGGGAAAATATTGGGATAAATGACCTTCATTCTAGGCATATAAAAATGGGGCAGGGATCCTCTGGTCCCAAAATCCCTGGTCCATCCTTGGTCCACACTAAAATTGCGGCCCGATCGTGATTGCGATCCGGCCGTAATTTGTTTCGATCCCCTCTAGGGTTCACCATGCCCCTCAGGTTATAGTTTGGGTTCGGGCGGGTGGCCGGATGTCACCCGACGGCCTAAACCCTAAATCCGGATTTAGGATTTAAGGTTTAGGGTTTAGGCCGTCGGGTGACCTCCGGCCACCCGCCCGAACCCAAACTATAACCTGAGGAGCACGGTGAACGCTAGAGGGGATCGAAACAAATTGCGGCCGGATCACAATCATGATCGGGCCGCAATTTTAATGTGGACCAGGGATTTTGGACCAGAGGATCCCTGCCCATAAAAATGTGCTCAACTCTTCCATCCTTTAAGAAGTGGTAGTGAATCCTCAACCCTCCCTCCTCCTCTCACTGCCTCTCGCTTTCCACCCTAATCCCTTCATCCTCTCATCCTCACGCTACATGAGTCAGCGATAGGTAAGTATGAAAGTAGGGTAATTTTGCATTTGATCTGACCATATGAATTTCTTGTTAAAAAAATTCAATTATTTCAGTAAAAACTAAATTAAATAATATTTTATTAGTTCGTTTTGTTCGATTTTTCTTAAAAAATTTGATCGATTCAGTTAGTTCAAAAAATTTTCATTTTGTTCGGTTTCGATAAATTCGATTCAATTTTGAATCGATTGCTCAACCCTAGTTATAGAAGAGGAAGGCCAGGGTTGCAAAGCAAAAAGGTAGGGGTTGCTAGACAGGAAGTAGGATTGTTGATCACTATTGAGATATAATTATGTTAAATCCAATTTCCTTAAAAATATTTATCCCCTCACCAAAGGTGTTTAAAGGTTCAAATGAGCGTCTGTTCTTTAGGATACAACAACACAATCATGTTAGTGACCAAGTATTGGTGGTTAGTTGCTTAACCAATTTTTGAGAATAGTTGCTTGTTGGACGGAGGCATTGTAAAATTCGAAAGCTCCCAGTTGAGTACTTCTAGAATGTTGACGGCCAAATGCTCCATGCCTTCTCCATATTTAGTCGAAGAATTCTTGCTCAAAGTCAACATGAAGTCAAAGGGTGCCTTCCCATTCTCATCTTCTAAACTCCCTTATTAAACACCCCCTAAGTGACTTCAAACCTGATTCCTGAGTACTCTCTAGCTCTAACTCTAATTTCCGAGCACTAAGTGACTCTGAACTTGGTTCTCGAGCGTTCTCTGACTCCAATTCTGATTCTTGGACGCTTGCCCCACAAGGCCCAAATACAAGGCCCAATCTCTTTTCAAACAATAAAATAGCAATTCAAAATTTCTTGGGTCACTGACATCATTTAGCAATGGAATTAACAATAGAATTTAATTTCTGCATCTAAAATTAACGACAAATAAAATTAATAGCTGCATTTAATTCCCGTCATTAAAATTAATGATAAAATTTAATTTCCGTCGTCACTAAATATATCATATTTATCCAAAAATCTATACAAAATTATAATATCACACCAATCAAAATAATATAATTAACTACATCCAATTTACAACACAATGTCAACTTCAATTAATAATTATTTAATAATAACGTCCCAATCATCAATTTCAAAATACAAATATTTATCCAAAACATTAATATTTATCCACAACACGGGGACTTGAAATATGGAGCAATACAGGAGAATGAGTTAATGAATAAGACCCGATCTATTGTTGCCTTGACATGATCTTCTATCGTGATATTCCATCTTCTATTTTATAGGCACGATTCAAGCTCTTAATTCTTGATTTTTCCTCCCTCTCTTAACGCTTGTATTTCAATAGATGCGCAGTTCGATCCCCAATTATGATACATTTTGTAGAAATTTTTCTTTCAAATGAGGCGCGAACCCAGGGACGCTGGGCTTCTAGACTGCCCATCGCAAGCGCTTCCTGATTTACCCTGGTGATCGGTGGGAAACTTTCATAGAGTTAGGCCGGTCACTCGAGGTTCAATTTGTTTGCTGTCTGATTCATCATTATTTTTGGTATTTCAATAGATGATGAACTCAGACAATCCCTAAACCTAAGAGTACATAACACACAATCAACCAACATGATGTTTATGCAGGATAGAATTGAGCAAATGAAGGATTAGACGAAGTCAGTCAATCCAGATTAGTCTTGAGAAGAGAAAATATTAACAAATGAAGATAAAATTTTAATATCACATTCAACAAAAGAAGTATCTCAAAAAAATATATCTGCACCATAGTGTTGTTTAATTTACTCAACCTGGAAATGTATAAACAAATTTACTAATTGCTTAGTGTCAATATTTACTAATTAAGAAGACATATATTACGACTTATAAATTTGGTGGCCAACACTCTGCTTCAAAACATATTAAGAAGACTGAAAGAAAAACTAAAATAGAATCACTTGACGAATATTAAAGCCAATGTACCAAATAATAATAATAATAACAACAACAAGAGAGCAAAGACATTAAACATGCCAACTAGTTAAACAACAAATAATAAAGAGAAGTTACTGCGTATCTATGTCAACGCATAAACAAACAAAAAGAACACGCTGTTATATATGTTTAAGGTAGTTGCCACATTAAAATAAAATGAACTGATTATAGTTCACCAACTTGTATATATTAATCTAAGATGACAAAAGAACATATATATAGATTAGAGAAAAATGTCATGCTATCACAATACAACGTTGGGTTGCCTATGATACATCGCCAATATAAAAGAATCAAATATATTTTATAATAAAAACCACCTTATATAAAGGACCATGGTTGTTATTATAAAACCACACAATAGAACTATTTGTTTACGTTTCCAGCCCTCATTATATTTGAGGCTGTTTCTACAAGATCAGACATGCTCTTTCTGTGCCGGCTTAGTCCAACACTGCCGGAAAAGATATGGAAGCATTCGAGCTCCGACGTCGTCTCTGCCACAGACTCCAGCAGTCTCTCATCCATTCCAAATTGCTCGAACAATCCGATACTGTTGCTGTCGGAGTTCATCATCCAAATGGCTTGTTCAATCACAAACCTCCTTATTCTTGGGACCTTGATATCTGGACAGTCGTACTCCCTCAGTATTTCTACAAGCTTCCCAACGAGGTCCATCTCTTGAATTCCAGCTTGCTTCAGTGCTTGAGCAAACTCATCAGGAATTGTGATTTTGCAGAGCTGTGTAACTAGACCAATAGATACTTCCAACAGTTTCTCTTTTTCCTTCAAGATGGCCTTCAGTACCTGTTCAAGCAATAAAGTTTAAATATCGATCTAAAAAATTTATAACTACACTAATTAACAGAGTATGGATCTTACAGTGGGCATGGCGACAGCAACTTGGCTGAGACTATCACAACATTCCATTCTTGTATAAGCACACAAATTGCGCAAAATCCTGGAAGCATTGATTCGAAGAACAGGATCGGTTAGCACGTCGATGAGCTTCTTCAATACCTCTGGTTTCTTCAATATACGATCACAATTGTTGCTGCTTTCCAATGCCAACATCGCCAGGGTCTCCCCTGCCTGATTGCATACATAATTCTCAACATCACTAAACCCAGGCATGAAAAAGATTCTAGTTTAGTTTAAAAATGATTTAGATTTGGTTCAACTTAATTAAATTAGATTGCATACGCCATGTTGCTCTATTCGTTTATTGATTTAGATTTGGTTCAACTTAATTAAATTAGATTCTAGTTTAGTTTAAAAATGATTAAGTTGGTCAAAATGGTTTTGATTAAAACATTAGTTGATTTAACCAAACCTTTTTGATCAAATAATCTGAACTAAATAGGATGATTTGATTATTAAATTGAACCTCAAATCTAAATGGACTTAATGATAGCTACAAACATGAGGGAAACTTATATGTCTTTAACTATTTGTGTTGTGAATTGAATTGAACCGGTTTTGTTACTGGTTTGTCGGTTTTGTACTGACTTTGTGTATTTCAATTCCAGATGCCGAGATTTATTACCACAATGACTCGTCGAGATGTGCGACGGAATCATTTGAGGGAACAGATAGAGGAGATTGACTTCCTCCCACATCTAGGCATCCAAGGGCATATAGGAAGGCTTGAACGTCTATTTTGGAAACTCGAACAGGAAGAGTTTCCAGTTCTAGATAACTACCGGATCGGGGCATTGATTAATTCATTGCCAAGGCGTGCTGAAGTAGCTGCAAGAGGTATTTGGGGATGCTACGAAGGACGTATCTCTTATACCGAGTTGCGTAGAGAACTACTTCGCCAGAATTTTTCAGAAGAGGATCTGAAAGATTCTGAAGACAATCTGGAAGAGGATCTGGAAGATTCCGAAGACGATCTGGAAGAGGATCAGGAAGATTCAGAGGACGATCTGGAAGAGGATCCTGAAGAATTTGAAGAGGATCCAGAGATGGATCTGATTGAAGAATTCCAAGGGGATCCTGAGGAAATCGAGTGGGATCCAATTGAAGATTCTGAGGAGGACCCAGTGGTAGATCCCGAAATGTTCGAGGACGATCCTGATATGTTCGAGGATGATCCTGAAATGTTCGAGGACGATCCTGATATGTTCGAGGATGATCCCGAAATGTTCGAGGGAAATCCCGAAATGCCTGGGGAAAACCCTGAAATATTTGAGGAAGACCTTGATATTGAAATGATCGAGGAAGATCCTGAAATATTTGAGGAAGAACCGATAGAATCTGTGGAAGATCCCGAGCCTGATCAGATTGGTCAATTAGAGATGAACGAGAGAGTGATAGCCACTGCCATAATATTTTTTATTATGGGAATGATGTCAACTTATCTAGTTCGTTGAATTCTGTTTGTTTGTACCTGCTTATTAAGCCTATTAAATAAAGTTATGTTATGTGTTAACTGACTTGTCAATGATTAGTTCATTTATATGATTAGTTCATATTCAATGATTAGTTCATTTATAAGACAAATGATTAGTTCATTTATATGATTAGTTCATATTTAAGACAAATGATTAGTTCATTTATATGATTAGTTCATATTTAAGACAAATGATTAGTTCGTTTAATGGGATGTATGTAATATAATTGATCAATGTTAATTAGATTGGATTATGCGAATGATGAGTGGAAACGTAGTTATCACTTGATTTCGTAAATCCAAGTCAAGTTTACATTGAGTCAATCAAAAATTATGTGCATATGATATACACTGAATTAATGAATAATATGTTTATTTATGATAGATCATGGCAACCAAGAACATCATAGCTGAACTGAACAAAGGGGAAAAATTGTATGGGGACAACTATAAGATATGGCATCTCAAGATACAATATGTTCTTGAGGAACAAGAAGTTCTGGAGGCTGTAAATCATTTCATGGTTGAACCTGCTATTGGTACAACTGCACAGCACAGACTGGATCTCGATGCCTATAGGGCATGGAAGAAAAAGGACTCCACAGTAAAGGGGATATTGATTAGTTCAATGGTAGATGACCTGGTATTTGAGTATGAGCCACTACCATCAGCTCATGCTGTCTGGGTTGCCCTGAGAGAGAGATACAGTGGAGTTAGTGTTAGCAAGCTTCGTCAACTTACAATTAAGTTTGACAGTTGTAAGAAGCGCCCGAATGTGACAATGACCCAACATCTGAGAGAAATGGGTAATATGATTCGGGAGCTTAAGACTGCTGGTCATGAGTTGACCGACGAACAACAGGTTCAGGCAGTTATCCGTTCCCTTCCTGATTCTTGGGAATCAATGAAGCAGAATCTTACTCACAGTGAAAGCATTAAAACTTTCATTGATGTCTCACGCCATGTTGAACTGGAGGCGGAGAGAGTAGAAAAACTTTCCTGAACAAGCTTTTGTAGCTGAAAGTTCTGGGTCCAAGAATAAGAAAAAATGGTTTAAGAAAGGAAAGGGAAAGGGAAAAGAAGCTGGTGCTACTCCTGTGCAGGACCCAATCAAGAAGAAAGGAAAGAATAATGGAAAGAAACCTAAGGGCAAGCTTACTTGCTACAACTGTGGCAAGAAGGGCCATTTTGCTCGGGAGTGTACCGAGCCGAAAAAGGTAAATCCATTTATGTCTTCTTTTCATGAGCTTTATGTTGCTAGTTCAGTGTTGTTAGCTGACTCTTATCCTTTGTGGATTATAGATTCAGGAGCAACGAACCACGTAGCTCGTGATCGAGCTACGTATGTGGAGTACCGTCGCGTACCAGCTGGCAATAAGTGGATATATGTGGGAAACAATGCAAGAATTGAAGTCAAAGGAATTGGGACTTGCAAACTCAACCTTCGTGGTGGGCGTACATTGTTTCTGCATGATGTCCTGTATGCTCCTGAGATTCGACGAAATTTGGTTTCTGTTAATTGTCTTCTTGAATTGGGTTATTGTATGAATTTTTTCAGTCGTCGAGTAGAACTTAGAATTGACTCTGTGTTAATTGGATATGGTTTTATATCAAACGGTTTCATGGTTCTTGATGTAGAACCTGATGTTAATTGTGGAAATAATGGTTGTTTTTCAAACATTACTCTTACTAGTGATGCTGATGTTAATGATGAAATTTGGCACGCTAGATTGGGACATATAGGACAAGAAAGAATGAATAGATTAGCAAGAGAGGGTCTGCTCGGCACTCGTGCTAAAGTTGACTTGTCTATATGTGAGCACTGTCTTGCTGGAAAAGCAACTAGGAAACCGTTTGGTAAGGCTATTAGGGCTGATTCAACATTGCAATTGATTCATTCGGATATTTGTGGTCCGATGAACGTGAAGGCTAGAAATGGTAGTTCATATTTCATTACATTTATTGATGATTTCACGCGTTTTGGTCATGTGTATTTAATTTCTCATAAATCTGAAGCATTAGATTGCTTTAATCGTTATTTGAACGAAGTTGAGAATCAATTGGAACGTAAGGTTAAAACCTTACGCACTGACCGTGGAGGTGAATACTTGTCTGATCAGTTCAAGACAATATGTAATGAGAAAGGGATTATTAGACAGTTAACTATCCCTGGAACTCCACAACAAAATGGAGTTGCTGAAAGAAGAAATCGAACTCTTCTTGAAATGGTTAGGTCGATGATGGCTCAAGCTAATTTGTCTATTTCCTATTGGGGAGATGCATTATTAGCTGCAACCTACATACTTAACCGGGTGCCTTCTAAATCTGTTCCATCTACTCCATATGAACTTTGGACAGGCAGAAAACCAGATTTGAGTAATCTGAGACCATGGGGGTCAGCTGTTTATATTCATGATAAGACTCACAAATATGGAAAATTAGGACCCAGAGGTAAGAAGTGTATCTTTGTAAGATATTCTGATACTTCTAAGGGTTATGTTTTTATTGGTGAGCAGCAAGATGGAACCATCTCTGAAATTGAGTCAAGAGATGCTACTTTTCTCGAAACTGAGTTCCCAACAAGAGGTGAAGTTGATAAATCAACTCCTCTATTTGCAATAGAGGAGGAGGATACTGTTCCTCCATTAACAGATCAGGAATTTCAGGGAATGCCTGAATCTAGTCAACCTAGTGGGAGTGAATTGCCTATAAGTGAATTAGTTTCTCAACAGTCAAACCTGCGAAGAAGTAATCGTAAGATTATTCCTCGGAGAAGGTTTGACATTGAAAATGAGACATTAATGATTCTCCCAGTTGACGATGAAGAACCTCGAACGGTTGAGGAAGCATTGAGATGCTCAGTTAGAGAAAAATGGAGAATTGCAATGGATGAAGAAATGGAGTCTATGAGAAAGAATCAGGTTTGGGATTTAGTCGATCTTCCTCCAGGCCGAAGGGCTATTGGGAATAAATGGATTCTCAAAATCAAGAGGAAGGCAGATGGATCGATTAATAAATACAAAGCTCGTCTGGTTGCAAAAGGATATACCCAATTGGAGGGTATTGATTTTGAAGAGACATTTTCCCCTGTTGTGAAGTTTGTGTCAATACGTGTCATTTTAGCTATAGTAGCACATTATGACTTGGAATTACATCAGATGGATGTAAAAACGGCTTTCCTTAATGGTAATCTTGACGAGGAAATCTATATGGTACAACCAGAAGGTTATATTGCTGATGGCCAAGAGGAAAAAGTATGTAGACTTAAAAAGTCTATATATGGGCTAAAGCAAGCGTCGAGACAATGGAACATAAGATTCAATGAAGTCATTTTATCTTATGGTTTCGAAATGATCAATGAGGATCATTGTGTTTACCTGAGAAAGGATAAAGGAAAGTTGGTCATTTTATCATTATATGTTGATGATATGCTGATAGCTGGAAATGACTTAAAAGTTGTGATTGAGGTCAAGTCTTGGCTTTCATCACAATTTGACATAATTGACATGGGAGAAGCTGAGTATATCTTAGGAGTACGGATCATTCGTGATCGATCAAAAAGACTTTTGGGTTTGTCCCAAGAAGCTTATATTACTAAGATATTACAACACTTCAATATGTTTGATTGCAAAGTTGAACAAACACCTACAGCGAAAGGTGTTGTTTTGAGCAAAAGTATGTCTCCCAAGACTCCTGAAGAAATAGCCGAGATGAAGAAAAAAACATATGCTAGTGCCATTGGTAGTTTAATGTACACTATGTTGTGTACTCGCCCTGATATAAGCTATGCTGTTGGCTTAGTTAGTCGTTTCCAGTTAAACCCAGGATCGAGACACTGGAAAGCGGTAAAAAGGATATTCAAATATCTCAAAGGAACGGCAGATTATTGTCTCTGCTTCCGAGGGTCAAAATTGAGCTTGAAAGGCTACGCAGATGCAGATTGGGCAGGGGACCTTGACGACAGAAAATCCACATCAGGCTATATTTTTATGCTGAATGGAGGTGTCATTTCATGGAACAGCAAGAAACAGGCTTGTGTAGCACTGTCGACAATGGAGGCTGAGTATGTGGCTTGTGCAGCGGCTGTACAAGAAGCTGTCTGGTTGAGAAGGTTCCTAAAGCATCTGAAGATTGTTGAGGACAGTGGGAGCCCTGTTACATTGTGTTGTGACAATCAAGCTGCCATACTTTTTCCAAGGATCCTAAATATCACAGCAAAGGCAAGCATATAGAAATTAAATACAATTTTGTAAGGGATATTGTGACAAGAAAAAGATAATTCTTGAGTACATCCCTACCCGAGCAATGCTTACAGATCCTTTTTACTAAGCCGTTGACTAAAGAGTCATTTAATGAACATGTGAAGTCTTTGGGACTACGCAAGATGTAACACATTGTAAATATATTTGTTACATTTTTAATAAATGAAATGTCATGATTTATTCAGTGTGAATGTATTTTGTTACATTTGAAAAAGTCTCGATGAGCATGTTGGCAGGCTGAGATTGGTCCACTCACATGGACAATCGTCTCTATTTGTTGAGTATAAATAGAGGTAAGACCATTATTTATGAGACAGCTTATGTAGTTGTGAAGAGAGACATACTCATAAGTTGAGGTTGCCTTGATTATGTATCAAGATGAGATCATTTATGTAATGATCGAAGTAAATGCACCCACCATTTACTAAACCTGGTTTAAAAGCCAGATTGGAATTCATAAGTTGAATTCGGATTAGACGTTAGATATGTCTAGATCGAAATCTGTACGATGTTAGATATTTGAGAAAAACATGCACTCTTTTGGTAAGAGAAAAACATCGTAGCATGTGATTCATACCACATGTGCTGTAGCGACAATAAGGGTAGTAGAGAAAGGATCCCTGCTTCTCTACTATGTGAGACCCTTGAGATTATCAGTTAATCTCAATCTTACCCTAAGTGACTATTTAGCTGTCTACTTGAAGTTTTAATCAGTGTTTGCTACTTTAGTGTGTGTCCTATTGACTATGGATGATTCGGTCTATGGAGCATAACTAGGAAAGCGACTGATTAGAATGAATAGATTCTAGCTGAAAAGGAAGATTAAAATTGGTTTACATCTGTAATACTTATTCACTGGTCGACCAGTTACATTTATTTTGTTAAGTACTTAAAAATGTGATTGTGAATAAATGTATTGATTTGAGATGTCGAACATGCTCTTGACATAGATGTCATATGAGGGATTAGAGATGTTCATATTGATGTAAATATTTAATCTGGGGTAAAGGCAAGTTATTGATGTCTCTGATTCGTTCTATAGAGCAGCTAAGTTAAGTGTAACAACTTTCTTAGCATTAATTGCTCAGTGTGCTTGCTGTCGCACGAACCATTTTCCCTGAAGTATGAATTGAATGCTCCTATATAGTCTTAGTGACTAGATGCTCCTATATGGTCTTTGTGACTGTCTTACATGGTCTTAGTGACTAGATGGCCTATATGGATAGAATTGGACGAGTGGGAGATGTAAGCGTTACGGGAAGTTACGGAAGAGGAAGAAACGCTTCCCCTCTTCAGCTTCCAACGCCTAAAACAATCAAAGCCTTCATAAACCTCCATCAATGGAGGTAACGTTTGATTCCTCCCTATATAAGATGCGTCCAAATGCAATCCGAGGCATCAGAGGAGAAGAGGCGAGCAGACGAAGAAGAAGGACCTTCGAAGGTTCTGGGATTTGGTTTGTGATCGATCGAGTTGTGTCCTCGGTGACGTCCTCGTGGCAGCAAGCAGAGGTTGAAGAGAAGAAGGAGAATCACTGTAAGTTTTAATTTTTGCAATNAATATGACCCTATTGAATCATGTGACCCCTGTTCCGGAAGGGATCGACGTGGATGGCGAGTCACCAAAGCACAGCCCATGAGGACGGTGAAGGAGAGAAGACGATCGCACCCTACGAGATTAATATGAGCATTAATGGGAACACACCGGAAGGTTTTCCGGTGGAGCCCACTCCGATGCTCAAGTCAAGATTTTTATCACTTTTTAGGAGGACAACGAGGAATCAGAATTTTGCCTAAGTACGGAAAGCTTACCTCCCTTTACCTGGATGTCAAAGCACCTTATATACCTGAAGTTTCGATCACACATGTCCCCACGTTCTCCTCCACGTTTCCTAATCATCGGTTACTTGATATCTTTTGGTAACGCCCACTGCGATCATTAAAGCCTGAATTGCCACGTGTTGCAGACAATAACTATCCAATAACTTTCCTATTCTGGAAAGAGGAACAATTACTTGAAATCAAGCTATCTCATATATTGATCTTTGAGCTCCACTCTCCTGAGTCGGTCTCAGGGTCTCATCTCCCGAGCTAACCTGGGGGTCTTCATTTGTTTTACCAAGAGGGTCTCGAGGCATGACACCCGAGCTAACCTCGGGGGCTTTCGTCTATTCTCCCGAGCTAACCTCGGGCACCCAACACCCGGTTTGACCTCAGGGGCTTTTGCATGTTCTCCCGAGGTAGTTTCAGTTTGACCTTAGAGCTTCAGCCTGGCAGGCCCTGCCACGTAGTTTCTCCGTGCCATGTGTCCACTCTGAGATGCTCATCCGTATCACAAGTCCCCCCCCCTCCGTACTAATTAGAGTACTCATCTATGGTGGCTCCCGATATCATGTTGATAACCCCCATCATGGATGGATTATGATCAATTGGTCCCCTATCTAGCCTCCACTCTGGCTGAACTGCATACCTCTTATATCCACATCGCTTAGGAGCTCGCCTCTAATTCTTGTTGGTGATAATGAGATGGAGGATCTCGGTAAGCTATAGTCGCCACAAGCATTACTCGCACATGCAGATGGACTCCAATGATTCACTCAATCTCTCTAGCTTTTGGAAGTCTTGGGTAGTATTCCGGAAAGAGTCGTCGACGATAGCCAGTCACAGAGGATCAGGCCTGACAAAAGACCGTGCGAGCGAGGAATTAAGAAGATCCTGCAAGAGTAACACAAGAGTGAAGGGACACGCCGGCAGGGATCCGGCGGAGTCCACTCCGACGCTCAAGTTAGGACGGTGCTGAAATCACAATCTCAAAGAAGGAATAAACGATGTAAGTATGATAGGTCCCATTTTCTCCCCCCCCCCCTTTTTACTGGAGAGGTCGAACTACCTTTTATACCGGTGCCGGCAGATTGGTCGTGCCCCTTTTATCGGTGTCACGTCTCTGATACTTGAGTTACGCCCCCTGCTTTCGGTGGTGAGGGGATATCCCTTGAAACCGTCGGCGCCGATACCCTTTTTTCTCTTATTGGGCCAAGCTTACAAGGAGAGGGGGATGTGGACTTTCTCTAGCCGGGGTTGGCTATTATGAGGACCCCCCTCCCAAGGGGAGCCTCGAGATGTCATGTCTCTTGAGGTTATTTTTCCCGGGCGCCTCTTTGAGACGAGGTCTCGGGACCCGAGAGAGAGGGTCGGACCACGTCCCTGGCTTCTTCATCCCTGTGTCTAGCTCAGGCTATCCAGCCCTATCACAAGTCTCCCTTTTTAAGTCTGATCGAAGGAAGTGTGACTGACTGATCAGACTGGTGCTAGGATGAAAAGTTGTGATGACTTGGGTCGGGATTTATACGCCCGTCCTTGCCATAACTCCTGAAACATTCTGAGTGGTTTTTATTTGTCTCTTTTTTTTTAATAAGTCCCAGCATTCCGAGAATTTCTAGGGGCCTTTGTGATATCGGGATTGCCCAACGCGTGCCGCGGGATCCTGTGACTTTTTCCCTTATTGGGCGGCGCACTATGGGTTATGCGATCCCTAGTCGTCCCCTGGGATGGTGTGTGTATATCCTCTCCATGCCGTCTTTCCCTTGCCTCAGGGGAGGTGCCCTCTCCCTTTAAAAGTGGGTGTGACGGCACCCTGTGACAACCTTGCCCTAATTGATGGAGTGAGTCCTTCTGCCCTCCTCGCCAGTGCTTTCCCGGCGGGTGTACCTTCTTCATTGTTCTACGCGCCCCTCCTTCTTCCTCCTGGGCCACGATGGGGAAAACAAAAAAGATTGCAGGTTTGGACGATTATTCTTTGGAAGAACTGGGTTTTCATCCCGAGTGGTATGATACGGTCTCTTCCAAGGTGAGATCGGACTCCCTTCATGCCGCTTGTCAGAAGTATGGCATTCCAACGGACTGGGAGGTGAGGGTCCCAACCCCAAGTCAGAGGCCGGTAACCCCCGATGAGGGCTTTTACACCTTTTTCCTTGGTCAAATGGAGTTAGGGTTACACTTCCCACTCCCTTCTTACTTTATGATCCCCCTTCACCAACTGGCTCCCAATGCTTTCGCCCAGATGAGCGGGGCTTTGGTTCTTTTCAAGCTTTTTGGCATTCCCTTAACCCCCCGGTTCTTCCATTTCTTTTTTGCTTCGGTCGGCTCTCACGGGGCGTTTGGCTTCACCGCCCGAGGAGGCCATAGATTTCTGGGAAGTCTTCCTTCTTCCCATAAGGGGTGGAAGGAGAGATTTTTCTATATCAGACTCCCTGAGCGCCCTTTCAGCGATATTCATTGGCTGGAGAACTTGCCTCCCATTCCCGACCTAGGTGACTTCCAACAGGATGCCGGGTATCAACGGGCTAAGGGTATCTTGGCCGGGATGGAATTCCATGGGCTACAGCTGGTGCAACGCGAGAAGCTCCTTTACCAGGCAGAGATCAGTCCGAAGATGACCCCCCTAAGCTCTAACCTGCGTAGTAGCTTTGCTCTGAGGATGTCGCTTGATTGATGTTTGCTGACGCCTTATGGCTTTTCACCCCGCAGGCGATATCCTGCTTTCTATGGAGAAGAATAAATTTTTGAAGTGGGACCAAGCTCACGAACAAGCCTTGATCCCTGGGGTAATATCTTCGATGCCCGCAGGAATCTCCTCCGATAATGGCGAAAAGGAGGGGGATTTGTCAGCAACTCCTGCGGCGCCGGCGGTCCCCCATAGCGGTGACATCTCGGTCGTGCCCCTGGTCCCTCAAGGGGAGCCACCAGCCCCCTCCCCAAGGGATCCACAAGAAAAAGCTGCCTCCTGGTTGCCTAGCGGGCCCACCCCTGTCCCCGTGTCTAGGAAGGCACGGCTCGAATGACGATCCCCACGGGGCGTTCCCCCTAAAGTGGTTGAAGAGAGGCTTGCGTTCAACTACTACTGAGGATGCGACTTTTCCGATTCTTGTCACCTGGGTCATACCCCCCTCCTCCGTCGTTGCTGTGTCTTCCTCCCCTACAGGCGTCACCGTGCCTACAGCCGATCCTCTTCGCGGCAAGGAGGTATTCACGGGGCCACTTCGCTCCCATCGGAAGGCTCCTTTGGCCGCAAAGGAAGCTACTGGCAATGCCCCATCTATCGTCATAAAGGGAGTCACAACCGGGGCATTACCTATCGCTTCCAGTTCGGAGGAAGATGTTCCGCATCCTCTGGACATCCCTAGCTCCTCTGCTCCCCCTACGGCATGGGCTCCTGGTCCGCCTTGGTAGGCGGCAGGATCAGCCCAGTACCTGGGCATGCTGCATCAGTCTTTTGCGGGCGGTAAGTGCTCCGTTCCCGCCCTTCACTTCTTCCTGATCCCCTTTTACCGACTATCCTTGCTCTCATCCTCAGGTTGCTTCAAACAGCACGGCCACACTCCGTGTATTGCAGTCCGGAGGGGTGACTGAGAGTCTCCTGCGGCTGGTGTCGGATCCAGAGGCAGAGGCGGCCGAGCCCGTGAGGTCGGCCTCCTACAGCTAGAGGTCAGCCGGGTCCTCCGAGAGAAGGCTGATCATTACCTGTCCTCTTTGATATCAACGAAGGATACCCTGCATGGGTACAAGCTCCGAGAGTGCTTGGGATCGGAAAAGATCAAGGCCCTCGAAGAAGACTTACGAAAGTTATCACAGGAGCGAGAACAACTCCAAGCCCATAATAAGGAGTTGTCCGACCAGGTTACCCTTTTGGAATCGGCTAAAAAGAACCTGGAGGACCGAGACGCCGAGCTGCTTCTGGAGGTGGAGGCTCCCAAAATGTCCAAGGTCCACACCGAGCTCCATGCCCACCCCAGTCGGAAGACTCTACACCTCCAGTGTCCCCAATGGAGGCAGTTTACAGAGCCAAATTCTTGGAGTCGGAGGAGTACGCTCGTCTAGTGGCCGCACAAGCTTTTAAGACCCTCAAACAGGGCTTTTACGGCGCCATCAAGCAGTTGGAGAAAGATCAGTTATTGAGGCCAGGCTCCGATTTGAGTGCCATAACCATTCAGCGTGTCTGGGATGATCTTTCCCCCGAAGAGCAGACTCTATAAGGCGCTTCATTATTACACGCTTGTTTTCCCCCTCCTCTCTTGCCTATCGCAATTTATTCTTTTGGAATTCTTTGATCTTAGGACAACTATTTGCTTGATTTATCATTAGCATGATTCCGGGTCCTTCTTCCGCTCTTGACCAGGCATGTACAGCTCCGAGGCCAAGCCTACACGCCGAGAGGCTGTAGGGTTTTATTCCGCTCTTGGCCGGGCATGTACAGCTCCGAGGTCCAAGCCTACACGCCGAGAGGATGTAGGGTTTTATGATAGATCGTTTTCGGTGTGCTAGAGGGGGTGAATAGCACTTTGTCGTTCGTTTCTCTACAAAGTCGTTAGCGCAGCGGAAACAATAATATGCAAAGTAAAATAAACAATGCTAACAACCTGATTTACTTGGTATCCACCCCGGACGGGTGACTAATCCTAGAATCCGTCGGTTGATCAACCCCCGGATAACCTCCGCTAGATATGTCGCTCCTTGTGGGTGGAGAAACCTCACCACAACACTTCAGACGCTTCCTGATCACAAAAGACTACTAACTCACTTTACCCAAGCGAGTTTCGTCAAAGAAGATGGTAGGAAACAAGCCCCTTTAAATAGGACTCGAATCTGAAACAGCCGCTACCAGTCGACTGCCCCTAGGGCAGTCGACTAATCCCACTCAGATTTGACCGTTACAGTACAACGTTCGAATCTACCAGCCTGTTCCAGCCTACACCAGTCGACTGCCCCTGGGGCAGTCGACTGGTACACATCTAAGCCTAGGGTTACACTCCCGAGTACATGTCACTCCGCACTCAAACCCTCCCGGCTTAGCGCCTGAGTACATACACTCATACTCAGACCCTAACAACTCAGTTGACTCTTCACCAGCAGTCTTGACTGTTGCCTTCATGCCCTCTTTATCTTTGGCCCTCGTCCCTCGGATGCACACGCAAGCCTCCAGCTTGCCTCCATGCCACCCTTCACGTACGCCTCGAAGTCCGCGTCCCTCGGCTCATCATCCCTGTTATCCAACGGTCCCTCGGATGCGCACGCAAGCCTCTAGCTTGCCTCCATGCCATCCTTCACATGAAGACATCAGCCAAGTCCATGTGTACCTGTACACCTGCACACTCATGTACACATATGAGAACAACACACATCCTAACTTAATCATATTGCCTGCACATCAAAATATCATGCTCCTCCAGATCATCTCAGGGTCGATTGCCCCAACAATCTCCCTCTTTTTGATGTATGGCAATATGTTAAGTTAGGTAAACATATAGCAATGAAAATAGCAAAGCAATTGAAAAATTGAAGCATAATACACAAGAGGCAACCTCCCCCTTAGCCTATACTTTCTCCTAAATTTCAATTCTTATTGCTAATCCCAAAGTTAAGTTTCAACCCAAACCTAACTTAACACCCAAGTTCTCCCCCTTTGATACCATCAAAAGATTGCCCCAAGCAACCCTACCCTTGGTGCCAAATAGAACTTAACCAGATTTCTGAAAAACCCCTCAAAATCATAAATTCACAATCTACCCACCCTACCAGTCGACTGCCCCCAGGGCAGTCGACTGATACGCAGGTTTCAAAATTTCAGCCAAAATTCAGAAACGAATAAAAAATTCTAGAAAATCTGGAAAAATGTGAAACATTGCAAGCACGATTGTGAAGGTATTTCCTACCCTAGAAAAATTTGGTTCATGAAAAACATCAACCGTGCTTGACTTTTGATACAAACTTAAAACTTCTCTAAATTGTATCATGAAACCTTTCCCAAAAGTTCTAATTTTGACCTCACCTTGATGCTCCTTCCCATACTCATTCATCATCCATTCATAACATCAAGTTATATGGTATTTAGGCATTAAAGCTGATTTGTCTCAATTAAAATCCCAATTTCACCTTTTTCACCATAATTCTTCCTTTAGTGTGCCAATTCTCTAGGATTAAGACTAATCTTAGCCTTTTAAACCTCTTGGCACACCCTATAGCCTTCTTCAATCTCCTAGAAGGAAACCACCTGAGATCCATTGACTATGGAACCCATTTTGGCTTCTAGAGCTCTCCCTTGAGCTCCTAGCCGTAGTTACCTCCCTAGGTAATTCTTCTACAAAGGCAAGACCACACCGGTGCTCCTCCGGTGTCTCTTGACCTTCCACTATCACTCTCTTAACCCTATAGACCTTTTCCTTGGTCAATTTCTTTTCTTTTCCTTTAAATAGCTTTTCCATGCCATTTTTGACTTTTCTTCTACCATAGTCATAGGGCATCCTTGAATATGACATTCTATCAACATTAGCCCTCCTAGGGTGATATCCTAGACCGGCATACCATTCCTATGATTTCGGTCCTTTGATATCATGTTCAATTCCTTGGACCCTTGAATGACTCTACCAAGATTTCTTTCTAACTTATCAAGTTTTGCTCTTAACACTTGATTTTCCTTTTCTAACTTCCTAACCTTAGGATCACTAGACCTAATTTGATCATTTCTAGGCCTACTTATTTATCTAGGCATATTTCCTCCTCTCTTAGGGTTTATGCCTTGGTCCTTAGCCCTAGAATTCCTAGATTTATTATGAAACATAGGATTTTTGGTGTTTTGGCACACAAAAGTGTTTCTATTCCTATCATGATATTTATAACCAAAAATACGCATGGGCAAGCAATTGTTATTAATTCTATCATTCGTACAAGCATTTTGAGCATTCATGGAAGAATTTGAAGCATAAGTAGAGTTAGAGGTTACCTCCCTTACCTTTGGGGCTCCCCCTTGATGAGTGCTCCTCTTCCTTTCTTCTTTCTCCCATTTCCTAAGGTGCTCCATCTTCTTGAGCTCTCCACTTCTTGGACATTTTGTATGATAATGCCCGAGCTCCCCGCATGTAAAGCATCGAATTCTCCTTCTTTTGTTTTGAGCTTCCTCATTCCTACAACCCATATTAGATTTAAATTGAATGGATTTAAGCTTAGGAATTACCTTCTTTTTACCTAGTGGGCACTTATCCTTGTAGTGCCCCTTTTTATTGCACCCAAATCATATGATATGCTCTTTTAACTTGACTTTGGTGGAATTTGAAGCCTTTTCTTGCTCTTGTGTGGATGAGGGTCTCTCCTCCCCCTCAACCCTTGATGTTGATACTTCTTCTTCTTCTTCGGATGAGGTGGATCATTTTTCACTCAATTCCTCCACTTTACTTGATGATGTCGATAATTCTTTTTCCCTTTGATCTTTTTGGACACTTGAGCTTATTTCTTCGGGCTCCTCTACTCCTTGAGTTTGTGTAGGGTTCTCATGACACTTTTCCAATTTATTCCACAACTCATATGCATTTTTATAATTCCCTACATCACTCAAAATATGAGTAGGCCAAAATATTAACCAAAATATTGATTACCTTCTCATTTGCCCTTGCTTGTTCTTGTTGCTCCTTTATCCAATACCTAGGTCAGAGCTTCTTCCCATGCTTGTCCTTAGGGGTCTCAAATGGTTCCTCTAGCACCATTACGCACTCCCAATCCATGCCAAGCCGCATCTTCATCCTAGCTCTCCAATAATCAAAATCGTTATGATCATACATTGGTGGTGAGTTTATATCGTCCCCTAGCTTATCCTCCATCATTCCCTCTAGCTTTGCTTTGCTCCCTTGGCGGTTATTCCAATCAAGAGTGGTCTTTTCTATGATACCAACTGATGGATCGTTTTCGGTGTGCTAGAGGGGGGTGAATAGCACTTTGTCGTTCGTTTCTCTATAAAGTCGTTAGCGCAGCTGAAACAATAATATGCAAAGTAAAATAAACAATGTTAACAACCTGATTTACTTGGTATCTACCCCGGACGGGTGACTAATCCTAGAATCCGTCGGTGGATCAACCCACGGATAACCTCCGGCTTGATCTGTCACTTCTTGTGGGTGGAGAAACCTCACCACAACACTTTGGACGCTTCCTGATCACAAAAGACTACTAACTCACTTTACCCAAGTGAGTTTCGTCAAAGAAGATGGTAGGAAACGAGCCCCTTTAAATAGGGCTCGAATTTGAAACAGCCGCAACCATCGACTGCCCCTAGGGCAGTCGACTGGTCCCACTCAGATTTGACCGTTATAGTACAACGTTCGAATCTGCCAACCTATTCCAGCCTACACCAGTCGACTGCTCCTGGGGCAGTCAACTGGTACACATCTAAGCCTAGGGTTACACTCCCGAGTACATGTCACTCCGCACTCAAACCCTCCCGGCTTAGCGCCTGAGTACATACACTCATACTCAGACCCTAACAACTCAGTTGACTCTTCACCAGCAGTCTTGACTGTTGCCTTCATGCCCTCTTCATCTTTGGCCCTCATCCCTCGGATGCACACGCAAGCCTCCAGCTTGCCTCCATGCCACCCTTCACGTACGCCTCGAAGTCCGCGTCCCTCGGCTCATCATCCCTATTATCCAACGGTCCCTCGGATGCGCACGCAAGCCTCCAGCTTGCCTCCATGCCATCCTTCACCTGAAGACATCAGCCAAGTCCATGTGTACCTGTACACCTGCACACTCATGTATACATATGAGAACAACACACATCCTAACTTAACCATATTGCCCACACATCAAAATATTATGATCCTCCATATCATCTCAGGGTCGATTGCCCCAACATTTTATTCAGCTCTTGGCTGGGCATGTACAGCTCCGAGGCCAAGCCTACACGCCGAGAGGTTGTAGGGTTTTATTCCGCTCTTGGCCGGGCATGTACAACTCCGAGGTCCAAGCCTACACGCCGAGAAGCTGTAGGGTTTTATTCCGCTCTTGGCTGGGCATGTACAGCTCCAAGGCCAAGCCTACACGCTGAAAGGCTGTAGGGTTTTATTCAGCTCTTGGCCAGGCATGTACAGCTCCGAGGCCAAGCCTACATGCCGAGAGGTTGTAGGGTTTTATCAGCTCTTGGCCGGGCATGTACAGCTCGAGGTCCAAGCCTACACGCCGAGAGGCTGTAGGGTTTTATTCAGCTCTTGGCCGGGCATGTACAGCTCCGATGACAAGCCTACACGCCGAGAGGCTGTAGGGTTTTACTCAACTCTTGGCCGGGCATGTACAGCTCCGAGGCCAAGCCTACACGCCGAGAGGCTGTAGGGTTTTATTCCGCTCTTGGGCGGGCATGTACAGCTCCGAGGTCCAAGCCTATACGCCGAGAGGCTGTAGGGTTTTATTCAGCTCTTGGGCGGCATGTACAGCTCTGAGGCCAAGCCTACACGCCGAGAGGCTGTAGGGTTTTACTCAGCTCTTGATCGGGCATATACAGCTCCGAGGCCAAGCCTACACGCTAAGAGGTTGTAGGGTTTTATTCCGCTCTTGGCCAGGCATGTATAGCTCTGAGGTCCAAGCCTACACACCGAGAGGCTGTAGGGTTTTATTCCGCTCTTAGCCGGGCATGTACAGCTCCGAGGTCCAAGCCTACACGCCGAGAGGCTGTAGGGTTTAATTCAGCTCTTGGTCGGGCATGTACAGCTCCGAGGCCAAGCCTACACACCGAGAGGCTGTACGGTTTTATTCAAAAACGGAGCCTTGACATTTTCCAAATTACAAGGAGTGCCTCTTTTCTTTTTTATTAATGATGTGGCTGGACAGTGGGATATTGAAAACGTACAAAAATACAAGGGCATCGCCCGATCACTCACGAAGTACAGTAGGGGCGAAGATGTCTTGCCTGCCAAGGCCTCTCCATTCTTCTGCCGTAGCCGTCTTCCAAATAATAACTGCCTCCTGTTAGTTTTTTGACGACGACGTAAGGGTCGTCCCACTGCGGCTCTAGCTTTCCAGGATCTCCCACGGGCTTGATTCTTTTCCAGACTTGATCACCTACCTCGAAGTTGCGGGCGACAGGTGATTCCTTTCGATTGTACGCCAGCTGCATCCTTCGGCGATAGGCTTCCAACCTTATCACGGCCTTATCTCGTACCTCCGATATGAGGTCCAGATCAATCAACCATTCCTGGTCGTTATCTTCCTTGCGATAGTGTCACTATCGCGGAGACTCCTCTCCTACTTCCACCGGAAGGACGGCCTCTGCCCCATAGACTAGTTGGAAAGGGCTTTCACCAGTCCCTTCTTTTGGGGTAGTTCGATAAGACCACAAAATGCTAGGAAGCTCTTCTACCCAACTACCTCCGACGTGGTCCAGCTTTACTTTGAGCCCTCGTAGAATTTCTCGATTAACCACCTCCGCTTGTCCATTGCTTTATGGGTCGGCGACAGAGGTGAAAGCCTGTTGGATGCCCAGCCCTTCACACCATTCCTTCAATCTCCGTCCGAAAAATTGTCTTCCATTGTCTGATACCAGCTTGTGAGGGATGTCGTACCTGCAGACAATATCTTTCCATAATACCTTCATTACTGTCGCCTCTGTGATGTTGGCCAGCGGTTCGGCTTCTACCCATTTAGAGAAGTAGTCGACAAGGACCAGGAGGAATTTCTTCTGCTGGGGCCCGATGGGGAAGGGCCCCACGATGTCCATTCCCCATTGGTCGAACGGGCACAATACTGTAGAAATCTTCAACGGCTCCGTTGGGCGATGAGAGACATGCTGGTGCTTTTGACAGGCCTTACATCTGGCTACGAAGCTGAGCGAGTCAGCCTGCAAGGTAGGCCAGAAATACCCCGCCAAAAGGATCTTGCGGGCCAAGGATCTTCCTCCAATATGGCTTCTACAGATGCCCCTCGTGCACCTCTTGCATTATGTAGCTAGTCTCCTCCAGCCCGACACATTTAAGGAGGGGTCGAGCATAAGCTCTCTTGTATAACTGATCCCCGACCAGGGTAAATCTTTCTACTCGGCAGCTAAATAACCGCCTCTCGGGGCCCCCACTTGGCAGGGATCCATCCCGGAGGAAGGCTATATATGGATCCCTCCAATCTATGGGTCTGCTGGTTCGAAGTTCTCCTCCAATTTGGGCTACCATGGTTTCCATCAGACTGGGCTCTTCCAACCGCCAAGTGGATATGGAACTGGCCAACTTAGCTAATTCGTCGGCCCGTACGTTATCCGATCTGGAGATCTTTTGCAGGACAACCTTCGAGAAAGCGGTTTTCAGCTGTTCATATAAGACTACATACCTTTGCAACCACTCACATTTGACTTCAAAACTGCCCGATACTTGTTGTGCACTAACTGCGAGTCTGAATAGATCGTGATTCAATGGGCACCATGTGCCGAGCCACCTGCAATCCTGCCAAGATCGCCTCATACTCTGTCTTGTTGTTGGTAGCCTTGAAATGGAGTCGGATAGAGAGATGCAACGTGTCTCCTCTGGGGGAAATCATAAGTAGTCCTACCCCGCTGTGTTGGCTATTGGCGGATCCATCCACATAAGTCTTCCACATACCTTCAGTCTCTGCCTCCGGGACTGTCTCCAACATGAAGTCAGAGAGAGTCTGCGCCTTGATGGCAGTTCGAGGCTGATACTCAATGCCATATTCACTTAGTTCTGTTGTCCACTTGATTAACCTGCCTGACGCCTCGGGATTAGTAAGGACTCGGGCGAGTAGGCTATTAGTGAGGACCACGATGAGATGGGCCAAGAAGTATGGCCGTAGCCTTCGAGCCATCAAGACTAGGGCGTAGGTCAGTTTTTCCATCATGGTGTACCTCGTCTCGACGTCCTTTAGTAGGTGCCCGAAGAAATAGACGGGATGTTGTATCCGATCTTGTTCCTGAACAAGCACCGACCCGACCGCTTGCTCGGCGACCGATAAATAGACGAATAATGTTTCCCCTTCCACCGGCTTATGCAGGGTCGGGAGCTCAGCCAAGTAGGTCTTTAATTCTTCGAAGGTCTTCTCACACTGGCCATCCCATTCGAATTTAACAGCTTTCCTCAGAATTTTGAAGAAGGGGAGGGCTTTATCCGTCGATTTGGAGATAAACCGGGATAAAGCAGTGATTCGGCCATTCAGTCGCTGAACTTCCTTGAAGTTTTTCGGGGGTGGCATATCCAAGATGACCTTTACCTTTTCCGCGTTGGCTTCAATCCCCCTCTCCGTCACCATGTACCCCAGGAACCTGCCACTTTTGACTCCGAACACACACTTAGCTGGGTTTAGTTTTAACCTGTGTGCTCTCAGGGTGACGAATGTTTCTTCCAAGTCAGTATCATATCTCCTCCCTTTTCCGTCTTGACTAAGATGTCATCCACGTACACCTTAATATTTCGTCCGATTTGGTGTCTGAAGACCTTGTCCATCATTCGCTGGTAAGTGACGCCCGCGTTACGTAAGCCGAAAGGCATAACGTTGTAGCAATATGTGCCATCAGCTGTCACGAAACTGACCTTCTCTTGATCTTCGGGGGCGAGAGGGACTTGGTGATAGCCTTGATATGCGTCTAGCATGGAGATGAACTCGCAGCCGGCTGTTGAATCAACCAACCGATCTATCCGGGGCAGGGGATAACAATCCTTAGGGCAGGCTTTGTTTAGGTCTCTGAAGTCCATTTACCCCCTGGCTTGGGAACCAGGACCACATTAGCCAACCAGGCCGGGAACCGAACTTCCCGGATGTGTCCAGCTTTTAGTAACTTCTGAACTTCTTCCCGTATAGCTTTATCTTGCTCGGGGGAGAAGTGTCTCCTCTTTTGCTTCACTGGACGAGCTTCCGGCGACGCATGTAAGTAATGTGTCGCCAGCGCTGGGGGGACTCCCTTAATTTCTTCGGCAGCCCAAGCAAATACGTCTCTATGGTTCCGTAGGCATTCAATGAGGCGATCTCTTAATGCCGGAGCTAGGTCAAGCGCAATGCGAGTACTTCCTCCGCCACCATGAGGATGAATCTGTACCTCTTCACTTTCCACTTCTCGTCGCTCTTGCTTAGGCCCTTCATCCTCTCGTGGATGAGAGAAGTCCTCCGCTTCTGCCATCGACGCTCCCTCGGGTGTTTTATCGGGATTTCCCACAGACGGCGCCAGATTTGATCCGGAAAGAGTCGTCGACGATAGCCAGTCACAGAGGATCAGGCCTGACAAAAGACCGTGCGAGCGAGGAATTAAGAAGATCCTGCAAGAGTAACACAAGAGTGAAGGGACACGCCGGCAGGGATCCGGCGGAGTCCACTCCGACGCTCAAGTTAGGACGGTGCTGAAATAACAGAAGGAATAAACGATGTAAGTATGATAGGTCCCTTTTTCTCCCCTCCCCCCCCCCCCTACCGGAGAGGTCGAACTACTTTTATACCGGTGCCGACAGATTGGTCGTGCCCCTTTTATCGGTGCCACGTCTCCGATACTTGAGTCACGCCCCCTGCTTTCGGTGGTGAGGGGATATCCCTTGAAACCGTCGGCGCCGATACCCTTTTTTCTCTTATTGGGCCAAGCTTACAAGGAGAGGGGGACATGGACTTTCTCTAGTCGGGGTCGGCTATTATGAGGACCCCCCTCCCGAGGGGAGCCTCGGGAGCCTCGGGATGTCATGTCTCTCGAGGTTATCTTTCCCGAGCGCCTCTTTGAGACGAGGTCTCGGGACCCGAGAGAGAGGGTCGGACCGCGTCCCTGGCTTCTTCATCCCTGTGTCTAGCTCAGGTTATCCAGCCCCATCAGGTAGTATGCTCATACTCTTGGTGGAAAGAGCATAAAGCACCCAATTGAGGACGGCGAGGCCCCTTCTCAAACTCGAGTGCCCTTCTCAAGAGGTGATACTCTTCACCGACCTACATAGTCTCCGCCTTAGGTACCCTCAAAGGAGCATGATACACAAGTTGCATCGGGGGAATGGGTTAAAGGCGAGGCCATTGATCTTGTCGACGCTCCCCCGGTTTTGCATGTCGGGTCCCCTGCTACCCATGGCAATCCCTTTACGTCTTTTCCACGTTGATGTATTTTCTACATGAGTGAACAACTCATCATAGTCTTGTTGAAGCTTCTTAGGGATCATAAGAAGTCGCCCTACCTTAGGCCCGGGGAGAAGGTCCCTATTAAAATCTTTAGGGCAATGGAGGGAACTTCCAAAACAATCTAAGCCAAACCTTTGTATATACTCCTGCAACAATTCTTGCGTCTTTTGCTTCGAATTGAGGACAGTGAGGACATATTCCAGAAAGATCATATATTTGGTGGGTAAGGTAAATCGTGAAAAGACCTTTCGATTCTAGAAGACAGTGAGGACATATTCCAATTGGGACAACTTTAGATAATGATCTGAATGAAAAAATCAGCATAGATTTGTAAGTCGAGATCAGTCAATTTTAACTATCAGTTTGATTCATGCATACTTATCTACAAGATCATTAAAGTTATTGTGCTAATTTTATTTTCTTGAAAAATAGAGTCTTCAGTTTCACAAAGGGTTTGGTCAACGGAACGTGTAGGCTCAGTCAACTAATTGGAACGGATAAGAACAAATCAAATTCGAATTGAGTAAAGAAGGAAATAAGAGTTTAGTTGATTGATCAAGACGATCGGTCGACCAAACCTATTTTAAAAAAATAGATCGAATTTGATCAAATCCCTAGTAAAGAACAAATTAGGCCGATTGAGTAAAAGAAATGGAGAAACACCTATGAGAGGTGCCATAGTGTTGAGCTGTTAGTAGAGAAAAATAATGCCGATTGAAAATAATATTAAAATTTTAAATTGTTCAACTAATTAGTAATTCATGTCTTTTGATAGTCAATTAATGATAAATATTATATTTTCTAAATTGTTAAATTAGTTCATAGCTTTCCAAAGATTAGTCTATAATGTTTTCCATCTCTCATGTAAAACTCAACTTTTTGATTATTCTTTTAGGCGTTGAGTTTATATTGGTGTTGTATAAATTAGTATCAAGGTGTTCTTTTGCTACACCAAGATATCCATAAATAAGCAACTTTTCTAACTTGAAAAAAATGAGCTTGATACAAGAGACCATTTCTCTGAAACCACAGAAAACAAATTGTAACATCTTTGAGACGATCCAAAACTCCAAACAGCCTAAGAACATTGATTCGTTAACATAACTGTAGTGCCAGAATAATGCTCACGATTTCTCCAAGTTTCGCCTCACTAGGCAGTGAGCTCCATGATAGCACTTACGATGTCCCCATTCTTTGTCTTCAAAGCTTTGACAGCCTTTGATCTGGGCACACCAGCCTGTGTCATGACCAGATCAATATCTCGAGGTTCCACACCGCTTTCATCGATTTCCTCTTCATCCTCCCCAAATGGCGGGTTGGAAGACACATCTACCTTCGCCATCATGTTACTGAGATCTGGAATCTTGAATTGTTGAGCAGCTTGGGCTTGCAACTGCGAGCTCAGGTCCTCTATTTTTGCCTCTCCGAAGATGACATATGTGTCTGAGTTTGGGCTCTTGAACACATCAGGCTTCGAGATCACAAACAAAACCTGTTCGACAAACAAAAGCAACAAATTTAGTGATAAGTTTGCTATGAGAAAAAAATATTGCAATACTAGTGGACCAATAAATAGGACTCGAGTAAGTCGCAAAAAACATAATAATAAGAAAAAAGATCAAAGAAAAAGGACTAAAACTAGGGGTGACTAGATCAATAAAGTTCTGAATGGAGGATTGAGTCACACTGTTAAATACTGAATTTTTAGAGTTGAAAAGGTGAATTTTGAATGTTAAGGGCCTAGTTGCATTTTTCCAAATCTGTTGGGTTTATTTGCAAAACGCCAAAAAAACCTTAAAAAGCCCTAACTTCCTCCTCCAAGTCAGTTTTCCCCGACCACTTCTTCGCCCTGTGCTTCCGCCGGAGCCGCAACCGGCGACGCCGACAATCCATCGCGCCACCCGTCGCCGAGACACCTTCCTCCTCTTCTTCTTCTTCTTCTTCTTCTTCTTCTTCTTCTTCTTCCGTCTTCTCTGGCAAGCACGAACAAGGTGCCGCACAATCGTTTCTCCTCGCGCCGTTGCCCTCACGCGAAACCCTAGCCGACACCGCTCCTCTCCTCTTGCCCCAGCGACGCCGCCGCACCCTTCTTCCCTTCATCGGAGAGTGGAGACGTCGCAGAGAAGCCGGAGTTGAGTTCTCCATCACATCTGTGGACCGCGAGCAGTCGTTGCTGCGCCTGTCATCCGCCGTCGGCAGCCTTAAACCTGTTGATTTCATTGCGTTCGTCGGCCACTGTGCGTTGCTGCCGGAGAGGCAGAAGCTATGGGGTAACGAATCTATTTAGTCTTAGTTTTGTTCGTTTGATTAAGCTTTGGTAGCTATGATTATGGCCGTTAATTGGATGGTTTAGGGAAGTGTTGGACTGATTGTGTTAATTAGAAATGGTAGTACCACTTTTATGTATCTCTGTATATATGGTTAGTATTTTGTACTAAAGTTCGTCGTGGTAGTCATGTTTAGGTTTGAAATTTTGATCGGATTTGGTATTTGATGAAAGAAGAATATTTGGATATTTTATTATTTATTTAATTGTTGCCTTAATTTTGGGGTTCAGATCAGTTGGGAGGATAGTATTGTAGTTTTTGATAAAAGCTGTGCTTGATTAAACATAAGTGTTTCTTTTAGATTAAGTGTTAATTCAATAGTTGGGTTGGTTCTTGTGGTGGATAATGGATTAGGTTTAAATCAATTGGGGTTGTTCCTTGGGTTAAATTGGGTGTTAACATTATGACCTAATTTTGATAAAATAAGATAAGAAGGAACGCCTTGTTGTTTAAATTTAATTAAATGGATTTTTGGTAATAAAGTTATATTCTAATTATGAATAATAGTTAGTTGAGTTATTTTTATTAATTGGAGCTATTTTTATTCGATTAATAAAAAGTTAAACCTTGTTGTTAACACAGGACCTTGATTCGGACTCGTTTGGTTGATCGTGAAAAGTCCTCTTCATTTACGAAATTCTTCAATAAAGGCGGGTACTTCTCCTTTGTATTCGAGTAGTTATTTTACCTTAAAGCATGACTATTTTTATGTCTAGTAGATTGCTTGACCTTATTCCTTGTCGTTTGTTATTTTAACATCTCTGTTGATACTTATTCTTCGTTGATCTTCGAGTATTCCCAATTCGTATCTGTACAGTTCTCTGTTGGTTTTCTGTTCTGTAAAGTACCGCTTGTACGCGAGTACTTAGAAGTCCATTAAACACAATTAGGTTTATTTGGCATTAAAAATATCCTACCTATTAGTGTAGGTGCATAATCGTTGGTTTGCGATTTCTGATTGGTTGTATTGATGCATCGTATACTCGTTGAATTTTATTGCATCGTTGTTTCTCCGGTTGTTCGTGCATCGTATAGCATGCATCATACTTGCACGTTGCATACTAACGACTGTTGGGCTTACATTTGGTTAAGTCGTCGTTAGTCATATTGTTGCTCGATTCACCCAACCAGTTGTGGTCGTGATAGTTGTTAGAGTGCGAGCATCTATCCTGTTATGCCAAACAGTGACACCCTCACCGTTGTTTTAGAGGGATATTAGAGCCGTTGGTGGCTCACCCTCACCGTTGTTTTTAGAGGGATATTAGAGCTGTTGGTGGCTCCACCTATGTATCGGGGTTTTTAGAATAGTTGACTTCCCAGCATCCTATCCACTCAACCACACCTTTTGTGGTATTTGTTGTTGGAGTGCGTACAGTTGTCACAGCCCTACCCACTCGGTCACACAGATGAGATGTGTTGGCGTCTTGATTGGCGTCAGAGGTGACACATGTTATTGCATCATGTGCATACGTATTTCGTTTATGCATTTTCTTGTGTTTGATGCATTTATATGAGCTATGATTGTTGCACTTGGTTGACATGCATGTATATGTTGGATTTATCGTTGTCGCGTTGTTTTTACCTGCTGAGTTGATATTCTGTTTTATATCAGTTGTTATTCGGTTTTATATCTTGTTGTTTTATATATGTTATGCATGTTTAGGAAATCTTATATTCTTTATGGACTGTACCATGTTGGTTCTCTACTCATTTTACCTTTTGTTATGTCATGCTTATTGTCTACTCATATACTCGCAGAGTCCGCCCGGACTCACCACCGCTACCTCCCATTTTTGTTTCAGGTAGCAGGTAGTTATGTTTCTTGGAGCCAGGAGAAGATCCAGTTGTCAGTCCCCAGAGTTGAGTTATTTCCGCATTTGATTTAGTTTCTTTTATTTCGGTACTTGGTGAATTTTCACATTTTATTTGTTTATCAGGTATTCGGACTGATTTTGTTATTATTACAGAGACATTTGAGTTCTCTTTCGGAGTTGTGATTTTTCTTTCATATTTAAGGAGGCTGAGCCATCTGTTATTTTTTCCCGTTATCTTATTTAATAACTACGTGGTTGTGTTTACATCTATATATTGTGATGCTAGCCGCTTGTGGCTAAGCTTTTGTGATAAGAGTGTATGTATATTTGCCCCATATTGTCCGCCATACAGGGGAGATGTTGCCCGATTTTCGAGAAAGCATGTGCCTCTGGGGTCGTGACAATTTTTGATATCAGAGCCAAGTTTGCGAGTTCCTTTAGGATCTATGGATTTTTATGATGTTGTTTTTGGTGCGTCAGTTTGTCGAGGTTTTGTGATGTTTTGGTGTCTATGGGTTTATGGAGTTGTTTTACGAGGTCAATCGGTATGTTACAGATTTGTTTATTTTTGCAGTCTTTTTTCTTGAGGTTTGACGAAGTTGTTTTTCGAAGTCTATCGGTATTTTACGGATTTGGTTGTATTTTCGCGAAGTCATTTTTCTTGACATAGTTCGGTATGGTTGTGTTTTGGGACTTGGCAGCAACGAGATCTCTCCCGGCGATGAATAATTAAATAAGGTATAACTTTGATAATTATCTTATTTGTTGTATACTTTATCATGTTTAAGTTTGTATAGACGTGTGCTAGTTTAGTTGGATCGCATATAGTTACTTATATTCGGTTATCAGTCATTGTTTATACTTGGTTTATCTTGATGACTTTTAGTCAACTAGTCTATTTGTGGTCATGGTTGGGATTGATCAAGAAGGCGACTAATGGGCAAGTTGCAGACTCTATCTTCTTAACTGGCATTTATATATGTTTCTCAAACAGTTTTGGTATCTGCTTCTATTGAGGATAGCTATGGGGCTTAGGATAAGCCAAACGGATTGTCTGATAACCAAGGGATGCTCGTGACATTAATGGTGGAAATCTCTGTCGTATATTACATGAATTATTGATAAACACTAGTTTGGTGTTGGGACAATAGGGATTCTTATCAGTTGTACTAATAATGGCTGGCCTGAGCTCAATTTTCTGTCCTGATCTTATCATGGGTCCAAACATTTCTTTCTCTTACTGAGCTTTGGTGATGTTCAGAAAGATATGTGTTACTGCTGTAGTATCATTTTGTCACCTATTTATAGGTAATCTACTATCTCGCCCCATTCATGGACTGGTACTCTGTCATCAGAAGTACCTTGGTTCTTGGCTGTTCTCTTTATAAGTTCAATAGAAGTTCATTCTTAATACCTAACCCTTAGCAACACCCTCAGGAATTAGCAAGTTTTATGTAATCGTAAGATGTGTTAGTGTAGTAGAGATAAAATGCTAAGATGCAACTGTGGGTTTATTATAGAAGATAAATTAAATAATATTATTGTATAAGAGCTTACGGCTTATATATAGTTCTCATAAATTATGGAGTAGGGAAAAAAAATTAAGATGGTATGAATGTGCGCTTTGAAAGTCATTAGATTTTATAGTTACACTATTGAATTAATTAGATTTGAATGGACAAGGGCTATACAGTAACCAAAGAAAGCAAAAGAAAATTGTGGCGGTCAGTCATTTAGAGTATTTGGCTATTATTAACGCATAACTTTATGTAGCGTTTAAACTTCAAAAAAAAAAGGGATAAAATTCAGATTGTTGATATCAAATAACTTTTGTACACCTAAGTGTATGTATGATATCATGAAAAAATAAATCCATCTTTTGAACGATGTGAAGCTATATGCCATCTTCTGGGAAGTTTATAAGATGATTGTATTGGTGAGAGTATATATACGTATGCTAATGCTAATGTAAAGAAATCAATGTCCTACTAGTAACAATTAATGCCATGAATTTTGTTTTACTAGTGGATGTATGTATTGTGATTAACAAACTCATTTCAGGATCCTATAGATAAAATGATTTAAAAGAAGAGTCACTTCATCTGATTGTAGATCTTGTTTTACTACTAGGAGCTTCTTTGAAATATGATATGCTAATATATGAAAATAGCAGCACCACTGCAACTGATCCGAGATCATATTTTTGTTGGTTTATCAAAACTGCAACACTAGTTGGGTTATTTCAGAACATCTTTAATTTATTGTAAGTTTAATGCCTAATAAAAAGAGGAGTCGATAGTAGTCACTTTTGTCTAAGGTTTTGGACAGTGAGAAATCGGTCAACAAGATTTAGTATAATAATCAAATTGTATGCCAACCTTAAGTAAGGACTAGATGTAGTATATCTAGTCTTGCCGTGGTCTATAATTTAAAGAGATGCCTACTTGTGGGATCAGATATTTGTAGGACCAAAGCTACTCGGATCAAGTTCTGTTATTTATTATTCCAAGAAGTTGCTTTTATTTCGGTACTTGGTGAGTTTTCGCATTTTATTTGTTTATCAGGTATCGGACTGATTTTGTTATTATTACAAAGACATCTGAGTTCTCTTTCGGAGTTGTGGTTTTCCTTTCATATTTAAGGAGGCTGAGCCCTCCGTTATTTTTTCCCGTTATCTTATTTAAAAATTGTGTGGTTGTGTTTACATCTATATATTGTGATGCTAGTCGCTTGTGGCTAAGCTTTTGTGATAAGAGTGTATGTATATTTGCCCCATATTGTCCGCCGTACAGGGGAGATGTTATTCGATTTTCGAGGAAGCATGTGCCTCTGGGATCGTGACAATTTTTGGTATCAGAGCCAAGTTACGATCTTGGGACCTATGGGTTATGGGCCCACCACGCTTCCACTGCGCAAATTATGAATTTTAGCAGTTTGCTGTATTTAGTTGGGTTCTTATACTTGAAGAGAGATATCCGTTCAAAGGGATTATCAATTTTAAGTTCAATCCAGTTTGTAGATGGTATCATTCAGTTCACTGCAATTTCTTATGCAGTTAAAAATTTGTCTCTCACATTATTACACAGCAATAAAATATGTTTCGATAGACTAATATAAAAGGTTTAAGTTTGGGACTATATGCAACCATTTTCTGTTGTGTTAGGACAAATGATCTAGAGGGATGCCAGGAACTATTAGGTCAGTAGGTTTGTTTTTCGATAAATATGTCTGTCATCATCGTCCAGGTTTGATGTTACGGCTATGCTACCACACTAGTTGGAGTTGTTTAAAGTTTCAGCTTTTTCAGATTTTGCCTCATCATGGTTTACAAATTGTCAGAAAGAATCGATACTGAACTGTTCGGATTGGCATTCTTGCCATAAGTTTGCTATCTTGGTGAGGTTTCACTATGTTTCTTGTGGTGAACATGGGTTGATGGAACTTGATTCTTAGAAGAATTGAGTTTGGTTAATCATATTTAGAATTAGGAGTTTAACCTAATTATGATGATTAGGTTAGGAAGTAACACGTTGTTACTTAAAAATTTACTCAAGTAGATAGTATGATTAGGATTTATTTTAGTTATTAGTTATGTGTAGATCAGCTGTGCCCAGCATATTAGTCTTCAGTTTACTAGCCTCAGCAGATGGTCGAAGCTACAAGTTATCAGACTCAGCAGATGGTGGGAGCTCCAGCACCTCAGACTATGCAGCTAGCAGCAATTCAGATGATTCGGCCACTGCCTCTTCAGACGATGCCATCATCAGTTCCAGAGATGGACCGGGTTTACACGCTCACCAGAGAGAAGGCACAGCAGGTCGATGAATCGATTTTCCGAGATATTAAAGAACTGTAGGGTATTTACGTGTAGGTCACTACTTGTAACTGGGTAGCTACCGTTAGAGAGATGTTGAATATTTCCCAATATGATAGATAATGCATTTGACTCGCAATCAGGGTTAAGGTTGATTGACAACACTACTCTGATGAGGAAGCTACTTGAGAGCTCGAGGATACGATCAGAGTTCGCTACCCTCATCTATTTACTTGAGGTTGTATGGTGGGTTTTTATTTTGTATTTATATTATATTTGAGGTATTGATACCTGTTGTCGTTGACTAGTATTTGTTGTGGTCTACTACCTAAATTTGGGGACCAAATTTTTATTAGTGGGGGAGAATGTTAAATACTGAATTTTTAGAGTTGAAAAAGTGAATTTTGAAAGTTAGGGGTCTAGTTGCAATTTTCCAAATCTGTTGGGTTTATTTGCAAAACGCAAAAAAAAACATTAAAAAGCCCTAACTTCCTCCCCCAAGTCAGTTTTCCCCGACCACTTCTTCGCCCTGTGCTTCCGCCCGAGCCGCAACCGGCGACGCCGACAATCCATCGCGCCACCCGTCGCCGAGACACCTTCCTCCTCTTCTTCTTCTTCTTCTTCCGTCTTCTCTAGCGAGCACGAACAAGGTGCCGCACAATCGTTTCTCCTCGCGCCGTTGCCCTCACGCGAAACCCTAGCCGACACCGCCCCTCTCCTCTTGCCCCTGCGACGCCGCCGCACCCTTCTTCCCTTCATCGTAGAGTGGAGACGTCGTAGAGAAGCCAGAGTTGAGTTCTCCATCACATCTGTGGACCGCGAGCAGTCGTTGCTGCTCTTGTCATCCGTCGTCGGCAGCCTTAAACCTGTTGATTTCATTGCGTTCGTCGGTCACTGTGCGTTGCTGCCGGAGAGGAAAAAGCTATGGGGTAACGATCTATTTAGCCTTAGTTTTGTTCGTTTGATTAAGCTTTGGTAGCTATGATTATGATGGTTAATTGGATGGTTTAGGGAAGTGTTGGATTGATTGTGTTAATTAGAAATGGTAGTACCAACTGAGACAAATTTTATGTATCTCTGTATATATGGTTAGTATTTTGTACTAAAGTTCGTCGTGGGTAGTCATGTTTAGGTTTGAAATTTTGATCGGATTTGGTATTTGATGAAAGAAGAACATTTGGATATTTTATTATTTATTTAATTGTTGCCTTAATTTTGGGGTTCAGATCAGTTGGGAGGATAGTATTGTAGTTTTTGATAAAAGCTGTGCTTGATTAAACATAAGTGTTTCTTTTAGATTAAGTGTTAATTCAATAGTTAGGTTGGTTCTTGTGGTGGATAATGGATTAGGTTTAAATCAATTGGGGTTATTCCTTGGGTTAAATTGGGTGTTAACATTATGACCAAATTTTGATAAAATAAGATAAGAAGGAACGCCTTGTTATTTAAATTTAATTAAATGGATTTTTGGTAATAAGGTTATATTCTAATTATGAATGATAGTTAGTTGAGCTATTTTTATTAATCGAATAAAAAGTTAAACCTTGTTGTTAACACAGGACCTTGATTCGGACTCGTTTGGTTGATCGTGGAAGGTCCTCTTCATTTACGAAATTCTTCAATAAAAGGCGGGTACTTCTCCTTTGTATTCGAGTAGTTATTTTACCTTAAAGCATGACTATTTTTATGTCTAGTAGGTTGCTTGACCTTATTCCTTGTCGTTTGTTATTTTAACATCTCTGTTGATACTTATTCTTCGTTGATCTTCGAGTATTCCCAATTCGTATCTGTACAGTCCTCTGTTGGTTTTCTGTTCTCAAAAGTACCGCTTGTACGCGAGTACTTAGAAGTCCATTAAACACAATTAGGTTTATTTGACATTAGAAATATCCTACCTATTAGTGTAGGTGCATAATCGTCGGTTCGCGATTTCTGATTGGTTGTATTGATGCATCGTATACTCGTTGGATTTTATTGCATCGTTGTTTCTCCGGTTGTTCGTGCATCGTATAGCATGCACCATACTTGCACGTTGCATACTAACGACTGTTGGGCTTACATTTGGTTAAGCCGTCGTTAGTCATATTGTTGCTCGATTCACCCAACCAGTTGTGGTCGTGGTAGTTGTTAGAATGCGAGCATCTGTCCTGTTATGTCAAACAGTGACACCCTCACCGTTATTTTAGAGGGATATTAGAGTCGTTGGTGGCTCACCCTCACCGTTGTTTTTAGAGGGATATTAGAGTTGTTGGTGGCTCCCCCTATATATCGGGGGTTTTGGAGTAGTTGGCTCCTCAACATCATGTCCACTCAACCACACCTTTTGTGGTATTTGTTGTTGGAGTGCGTATAGTTGTCACAACCCTACCCACTCGGTCACACATATGAGATGTGTTGGCGGCTTGACTGGCGTCAGGGGTGACACATGTCATTGCATCATGTGCATACGTATTTCGTTTATGCATTTTCTTGTGTTTGATGCATTTATATAAGCTATGATTGTTGCACTTGGTTGACATGCATGTATATGTTGGATTTATCGTTGTCGCGTTGTTTTTACCTGCTTAGTTGATATTCTGTTTTATATCAGTTGTTATTCAGTTTTATATCTTGTTGTTTTATATATGTTATGCATGTTTAGGAATCTTATATTCCTTATGGACTGTACCCTATTGGTTCTCTACTTATTTTACCTTTTGCTATGTCATGTTTATTGTCTACTCATATACCCGCAGAGTCCGCCTGGACTCACCACCGCTACCTCCCATTTTTGTTTCAGGTAGCAGGTAGTTACGTTTCTTGGTGCCAGGAGAGGATCCAGTTGTCAGTCCCTAGAGTTGAGTTATTTCCGCATTTGATTTAGTTGCTTGTATTTCGGTACTTAGTGAGTTTTCGCATTTTATTTGTTTATCAGGTATTCGGACTGATTTTATTATTATTACAGAGACATTTGAGTTCTCTTTCGGAGTTGTGGTTTTTCTTTCATATTTAAGGAGGCTGAGTCATCCGTTATTTTTTCTTGTTATCTTATTTAATAACTGCGTGGTTGTGTTTACATCTATATATTGTGATGCTAGCCGCTTGTGGCTAAGCTTTTGTGATAAGAGTGTATGTATATTTGTCCCATATTGTCCGCCGTACAGGGGAGATGCTACTCGATTTTCGAGGAAATATGTGCATCTGGGGTCATGACACACACACTCCATGTACTCTGTCCACTTATAAAAAGTCCTGTAGATGAAGTTATTTGCTCGTTGACCACGGTCGATGCCATATCGACCGAGTTGCAAAGAGCAAAGTGTGTATGAAGGTATATCCGCTTCCATACGCAATTACCTAAATGGATTCTACCAGATCCTTCTCCATATCCTCAGATTTCTACTAGATCTGCCTCAGGCGCGCACGGAACCCAAGTAGAGAGCAGGCCGAGAGAAAATACCACAAGCATCAACATATGGTCAATCGCCAACAACAAGACTTCAAAGTGTATGATTCCGAACAAGAGATGGTTCAGAGGAATATAGCTGCTACAAGAAAGTCCACCCTAGCCTGTCAATTTTATCAATCCTCCAAAATGTTCAAAAATATAGTGATAAGGACCCTATTACGAGAGTTTGCAAATCCCCAATAGACAAAAAGTTCTTTTCCATGGGTCTCGTTAGTGAACAACCTGAGACAAAGCTTGTTCCAATAACTTCTTAGTGGCTTCTGGACACCAAATTGGAACCCAGAGGTGCAAAGTTGCAATTGAAGTTTCAGGCAAGTTTTTTTTTCCTTTATTAGTTGTAGACCACTAAAAGCAAAGAAGGTTGCTAATATGATGAAATTACCAATGCATTGAGTAGATGAGAATAAAATAGTATTAGTATATTGAATAATCTTAAACCAAGCTGATAAATTCCTAGCAATGTCTGACTAGGCTAGGTAATGATGTCAACAATTGGCAAGAAGAATGGAAAAGGATTTCCTTGACAAAGACCTAAATTGTAGTACTGTTAATGACAATTGCATCACTTGCGGAACTGACTGTTAATAACAATTGTCTCAGATCACACATGAAACAATAAGCAGTTCTCTTGCCTTTTAGGAAAGTGAATTGATGCTCTCTAATTAAATCAGAAATAAACTTTTGGTTGCATAACAAGGACTTAAGAGATGTTCTTAATTAATCTGTAGGTTCTTGAAGGAAATAGACCTGAACACGATGGTCTAGGAAGCTCGTACAAATTTAGAGATTAAAGTCGTGCAGAAAATGAGATGAGGAACATCAACATACCCAGCATAGAAATCCTTGAATATGTAAAAAAAAAAAAACATATTTCTCAAAATTCCAAGAATGAGTAAGGAATTCTACATTGAATCATTACGACTGTGGCTCTTAAATTTACAGAAGGCTCAAATGGCTTGCAAGAATCTCCTCGTTAGAGGGTTAGAGAGCCCATTGAACAAAGAGGAATTAATTGGGATCTAGGGTTATCATCATTGTAATATTGGATTCTTGCTCAATTCAAGAACCATCAGAACAGATGCAATTCTGTATTGGGTAAGACTAAATGATTAGGAATGGATTGACAGTCAATGCTCAAAGGATCAACAGCACATTTAGAACCCATGTAGCGAACTAATGAATCAAAATCAAAGTGCCTAGTATTTTGATAGCACCTATCCAAAGAGTTGTGAAATGGAATTTTCTTTTGATGGATGTTATCCCTAGCAAGCGAGCTAAATCTAAGAGAGAAACATGAAGCCTTTCCTACAACAAGAACACTTAGGTCCAAAAACAGCAACCGCACTCACCCCTACCACATGTGTGTTGTGTCCCTTGAACTTTCCATCACCAAAATGAGGCAGGCCGATTTCACATTAGAAACCACCTTCACTCACGACACAAGAAGTTGAGAAAAATCAGGTTTGCTCCCGTCAGCGCTTTTGAAACCAATACAAAGTTCCCTAAAGCAGACTAGTCCGCTGCCTACAGAAGTGAAATTGCAATGAAGAATAGAATGACATTGGATAGCATATCGAAAGCTTGACAGTAATAATTAGAGGTTTTATTTTCTCATTCCAATAGCACACCTAGCCACAAATTAGTCGACAAAGCAGATCTGGCTTATGTTAGTTGAGGGTAAACTAGATCATTGCCATCAGAAAGAAATCAACCCAAGATGGATCAACAAATAAAGCCACATGAGCAACCAGCAAATCCAACCACTTCAAGGGTGAGAACAAGGTTATCAAGAACTTGACCTCTTATTGGTTGAAATTTCCTTTCAATTCAAGGTAGGCCCGCTAAAGAGAGTTGGCTGATCATTGTTAAATATCAAATCTCAACAGACTCAATGATGACAAGCAGTGAAAGCTAAGACACAACACTACCCTAAAACAAAAATCAAGTTAGCGAACTACCACCCATGGTCCCTCTTGCGGGATAAGTGAAGCCTAATAGCTATCTATTGTTCCCAAACTGCCTTGAGTTCTTTCACCACCAACTAGTGGATACTAATGTTGACAATCACTTTTTCCCCCTTTAACTTATACCTATCATGCTAACACCAAATATCCGTATACAATTGCCTACTAAAATATATATAAATCTATGAAAAAAGCAGCATTACCAATTAGATATAATATAAAAATTATAAGTCCAAGTTTAGAAAGCAACTTCAGGAAAAAGATAACAAATCTTAGCCAAAAGAGATTAAAAAACACAATATACAACAAGGAATCAAATATATAAAAGAGCCCAAGTTAATATTCATCTAAAAATTTGATCCTTGTCCAAAAAAGGAAACTTTATTAATAATAGAGGGGTGAATCTTCAAATAACTCAATAGGTGTTTATATGGACTCTAAACCCTAAAACTTAAAGAAAGGAAAAAATTTTAATATATGAACCTCAATTCCAATCTTATAAAGAAAGAAAAGAAATCCTACCAAAAAAACAATCATAATAGATTTCTAATAGAAAGAAATTAACAACACATGACGCTAATATAGACAAACTCTAACCCCATAAATACCAAAAATACTCTCAATACCATAAAAGCGAAAATTATTAAAAATAGCAAAAAAAAATATTTGGAGACTCCGAAAAGGGCTTAAATGGTACTTTTGGGACCCGAAACTTGGCGATTACGGTTTCCCCAAAAATAAATGTATATTTTTAAATTTTGCGCGTGTGAGCGCTGACATAGCCTAATTTCGAGTCCCAAATCAAAAATTATGACCCTTTGAAGTTCAAGGGGTCATATTGGGTTGGTCCTGCATCAATCTCCCCGAGTTAAAAAGAATTCGCCCTCGAATTCATAGTGGCCTTATCAACATCCACCGAATAAGGAGTCAAGTGCTTCACATTGAAGACATCATAAGTATTCAAATGAGTAGGAAGGCACAACTTGCAGGCATTGTCGTTGATCTTTTGCAGTATCTCACATGGTCCAATCTTCCGTTCCTTCGGCTCATTATACTCGCCAACAGCGAAATAATCATGAGTTAATACAACCTAGATAAAATTTCCAACCTCAAAAAGTACCTGACGATACCTATCAACCCAAGTCTTGTATTTGGTATTGCTTTCAAGAATTGTTAGCTCACCTGCTCATGAATGCCTCGAGGATGCCCTGTCATCTCATCTATTTAGGACTAAATTGTTATACATATAGAACATAGGATAAGTCCAGAACCCCGAATAAGTTCTGCCCATAGCTAATCTCAACATCTCATCTGTTTTAGGACTAAATCGTCTTACATATGGAACAGAGGCTAAGTCCAGAACCCTGAATGGGTTTCGCCTATAAACAATCTCAAAAGAACTTAAACCCGTGGACCTCTTTCTCAATCAGTTGTAGGCAAACTTTGCTTAAAGCAACGCCAAGTCCCACTGCTTCGGCTTAATTCCTATGAGACATCTCAGAAGGTTACCTCGACTCTGATTCACCACCTCGATTTGTCCATCTGTCTAAGTGTGATAGACACTACTAAAGTTCAACTGCATGCCCAATTTTCTCCATAAGCTCATCCAGAAATGACTGATGAATTTAGTATCTCGATCTGAAATCATGGACCAAGGAACGCCATGCAAATGCAAGATCTCCTTGAAGTAAAGATGAGCAATTCGGACATCCATAGTTTTCCTGAGATTCATTAGGTGCGAGGTAATCCTAATACAAAATTCATGCTGACATCAAACCAAGGAGCTTTGAGAACAGGTATGGGAGTGCATAATCATGCATTGGTGAGATCCCCTTGGACGATTGGCATACAAAACATCGGTCTACAAAGTGAGTCACATCGCTGGTCAACTTGGGCTAATAGAAATCGAGAGAGATTAGAGTCAACGTTTTATCACGTCCGAAGTGCCCCTCATTATGAAGTCCACTCATGATCTGCTGCCTCAGAGAACAATCTAGAATGCATAACTACAACCCACGAAAAAAATAGTCATTATGCAAAATAAAATCATGTCGGTGTTCATCGTGTACCTCTTGAAATATCCTTCCGAATGAAGGGTCAGTTGCGTACATATCTGCGAAGACCTTAAAGCCTACAACTTTAGTACTCATGGTAGTAAGTAATGAAGAGCGATATATTAGAGCATCTGCAACACGGTTCAGACTCCCGAATTGGTGTCTTAGCGTAAAAGTAAACTCCTATAAATAAATCACCCACTTGGCATTCCGCCTACTTAACTTGTGTTGACCATTGATACACATTAAAGCTTTATGATAACTAAATAGGATGAACTCCTTCTGTACTAGATAGTGATGTCAATGCTTCAAGGACTGAATAATGGCATAGAACTCCAAGTTGTAGGTAGAATAATTCTTCTTGGATCCTGTTGGAAATTAATTCTATCATTAAAATCCTTGATTGAGTCATAATTACATGATCATTTCTTATGTAAATATAGGCTATAAAAGATATACAAATTAGGAAAAATAGGAGAGTTGTTAATTAACTTTAATTAGCCTTAATTAGATTTAATTAGCTTTAATTAGTTTTTTTTCATTAGTATCCTTTTCTATTGTAAAATTTTCTCTATAAAAGGAGTTTTATACCTATTCTATTGTAAGAGTGAAAAAGTAATTGTCTTTTCATATTTTTCTAAGTTGGTATCAGAGCGAGGTTGTAGTAGTTATGTCAGAAGTCATGTCCAAAACCACTATAATCCTTGCCACTATCACGGTAAAACCTTCTGAGATTCCACAACACCATTCCAACCCTCATTCAGTCCAAATCACCACTATTCGACTGAATGGGGGCTACTTTCTCCAATGGTCGCAATTCGTCCGAATGTATATCCGTGGGCAAAGAAAAATCGATTATATCACTGGTGACAAGAAGGCTCCTGTTGTTGATGATCCGATGCATGTCGTATGGGATGCTAAAAACTCCATGGTTATGACATGGCTAGTCAACTCCATGGAGTCCTACTGCAAAAGAGTTGTGGGATAATGTCAGTCAGATGTATTCTGACTTAGGTAACCAATCTCAGATTTTTGAATTGACTTTAAAGTTGGGGGATATTCGTCAAGAAGATGATTCCGTCACCAAATACTTCAATTCGTTGAAAAGGTTATGGCAAAATCTTGACCTCTTCAGCACATATGAATGGGAATCTGCTGATGATTGCAACCACCACAAGAAAATCATAGAAGACGGCCGCATTTACAAGTTTCTTGCTAGTCTCAATGTCGAATTTAATGAAGATCGAGGAAGGATCATTGGGAGACTCTCTCTCTCTCATCCATTGGTGAAGTATTTGCCGAAGTCAGAAGAGAAGAAAGCCGAAAGAGTGTCATGCTCGAAAAAAGGAGTGTTAGTGAGTCAATTGAAAATTCTGTCTTATTTACTGATTCTACCTACAAGGCTGCAACTTACCAGCGCAGGTCTGATGATAAGCCACGAGTTTGGTGTGATTTCTACAACAAGTCTCGCCATACACGTAAGACATGTTGGAAAATTCATGGCAAACCTGCAAACTCAAGGAGAGAAAAATCGTAGAATTCCTATGGCCAATGAAACCTACTCAGGCTCTTTCAACAAAGAGCAAATTGATGAACTCTTGAAGCTGATAAAATCCAACTTCTCATATGGTATTCCTAGTGCTTCCTTGGCACAAACAGGTAGCAATCCTGAAGCCCTCTCTTATTTAAACTCTTCTCCATGGATCATAAATTCTGGAGCCTCAGATCACATGTCTAGTTATTCTCAATTATTCAATACTTATTCCCCTTGTTTTGGAAATGAGAAAATTAGAATTGCCGATGGTAGTTTTTCACCTATTTCAGGAAAAGAACTCATTAAACTCACCTAGAAAATTAATCTCAATTCTATTCTTCATATTCCTAAATTAGCCTGCAACCTTTTGTTTGTTAGTAAACTATCTAAAGATTCTAATTGTCGTATTATATTTCTTAAATCACACTGTGAATTTCAAGACCAAAACACGAGGATGATGATTGGGCATGCTAGGATGATTGAAGGTCTTTACTACTTGGATAAAATACCTGTTAGTAATAAAAAAAGCTCTGGTTTTTAACAGTATCAATTCAAACTCGGTTCGAGAAAAAATAATGCTATGGCACTATAGGCTAGGGCATCCTAATTTTCTTTACCTAAAAGACTTATTTCCAAAATTATTTAAAGGCATTGATTACTCTTCTTTACACTGTGAAACTTGTGTTTTTGCAAAATTTCATCGTTCAACATATTTGCCAAAGAGTTATCATGTCTCCAAACCTTTTTATTTGATTCATAGTGATGTTTGGGGTCCATCTAAAATTACTACTCATTCTGGAAAAAAATGGTTTGTAACATTTATTAATGATCATACACGTTTATGTTGGATTTATCTGATGAATAAAAAATCTAAAGTGAGAAATTTGTTCAAAAATTTTTACACTGATTGAAAACCAATTTTAAACCAAAATTTATATTTTACATTCTAATAATGGAACAGAATATTTTAACGAGCACTTGGGTGATTTTTTGAAAGAAAAAAGGTATTTTTCATCAATTACTTGTCGTGATTACCTCTCAACAAAATGACATTGTACAACGAAAAAATAAACATTTACTTGAAGTAGCATATGCTATAATGTTTTATATGCAAGTTCCTAAATATTTATGGGGTGAAGCAATTTTAACAGCCTCTTATTTGATAAACAAGATGCCTACTAAGGTATTAGAATACAAAACACCTCTTGATTGTCTTAAAAAAAAATTCTTGAAATAAGATTATTTTTTGATTTATTTGTCAAAGTTTTTGGATATACTGTCTATGTTCATGTTCCATGTCAATTTCGTTCAAAACTTGAACCGCGTGCTATAAAATGTGTATTCTTAGGGTATTCGTCAAACAAAAGGGGATATAAGTGTTTCGATCCTCAAACAAAAAAACATTTATGAGCATGGATGTGTCTTCTATAGAAACAACCCCTATTTTACCAAAAAAATCCCTTCAGAAGGAGACAAGTGAAATAAAAGATAACTTTTGGTAAATTTCTACCCCACTTCCCAATATCATTTTTCCAGATAATAATCACTTATCTCTAGTGCCTAGTATTGGAGACTGTCGATCAAGGGGAGAAATACTACAAACTGATCACCGTGATCTGAGTTCTGAGCTTCAGATTTATACTAGGAAGAGATTTCATCTTATGGATAAAGACTCGAAAGTCAAGCTTGCACAACACCAATCTAAAAATCCGAGTTTTGACACCGAAATTCCAGGTAACTCTATCCCAAGTCCAGCTTTGATTTCTCCTATTGTGTTTAATTGTTCACCTACTATTCCTAATCTTGATGTTCCTATAGCAATTAGGAAAGGTGTTCGAAACTGCATTAATCATCATCCTATTTCAAATGACCTTTCCTATCAAAGATTGTAAAAAAACCATAAAGTTTTCACCTCTAGAATTTCACACTTGTTTTTCCAAGGAATATACAAGAAGCTTTGGATGATCCGAGTTGGAAATTAGCAGTCATGGAAGAGATGAATGCTTTAAGGAGAAGTGGCACTTGGGAGGTAGTTAATCTACTCAGAGGCAAGAAAGTAGTTGGGTGTAAATAGGTGTTTACAATAAAATGTAAAACTAATGGATGCATTGAAAGGTACAAAGCTAGACTAGTAGCTAAGGGCTTCACTCAGACTTATGGGATCGACCATCAAAAGACTTTTGCTCTAGTTGCTAAGATAAACTCTATCAAAGTCATGTTATCTCTTGCAGTAAATTCAGATTGGCCTCTACATCAACTTGACGTTAGTAAAGTATTTCTTAATGGTGATCTAGAAGAGAAGGTATTCATGAGCCTACCACCCGGATTTAAGAAGAGGCTTGGCAGTGAAAAGGTGTGCAAATTAAATAAGGCATTATATGGACTCAAACATTCACCAAGAGCATGGTTTAACGCTTTGGAAAGGTTTTATCAGTTATGGCTTCTTGCAGAGTCAAGCAGATCACACAATATTTTATAAACATTCAGAAAAGGGTAAAGTTGCTATCTTGATTATTTATGTTGATGACATTATCTTAACTGTCGATGACGAAACAGAATTAGCAGTCCTAAAAAAGAATCTCGCAAAAGAATTTCAAATTAAGGATTTGGGAGTCCTCAAGTATTTCCTCGGGATGGAATTTGCAAGATCCAAAGAAGGTATATTTGTTAATCAAAGAAAATATATTCTTGATCTCCTTCGAGAAACAGCTTTGTTGGGATGTAAAATGGTTGAGACTCCGATTGAGCCTAACCTGAAGTTAAAGCTGCTAAAGCTGAAGAAGTGAAGGACAGAGAACCATATCAGAGACTCGTAGGAAAATTGATTTACTTGTCTCATACGCGGCTTGATATCACTTTCGCAGTTAGCATGGTAAATCAGTTCATGCACTCACCAGGAGCAGAACATTTCGAGGTCGTGTATAGGATATTGAGATATCTGAAATGAACTCCACGGAGAGATTTATTATTCAAGAATCTACACAGATGTAGATTGGGCAAGGAGTGTTACAGACAGAAGATCAACATCAGGTTACTGTTCCTTTGTTGGTGGGAACCTAGTTACATGGCGAAGTAAAAAAGCAAAATATGATAGCAAGAAGTAGTGTTGAAGCAGAATTCAAAGTTGTTTCCCATTGAATATGTGAGGTGATGTGGATCAAAAGAATTCTTGAGGAATTAAAGCATTCTTGCTCAACTCCTATGAAAGTTTATTGTGATAACAAAGTTATTATTTCCATAGCTCATAATCCGGTTCTTCATGATCGTACAAAGCATATAGAAGTAGATAAACATTTCATCAAGGAAAAAATCAAAACTGGAATAATATGCATGGCATATCTTCCAACGGATGAACAATTAGCTGATGCACTGACGAAGGGACTACACAAGAAACAATTTGATAAGCTAACTAGCAAGCTGGTTATGGAAGATATCTACAAACCAGCTTGAGGGAGAGTGTTGGAAATTAATTCTATTATTAAAATCCTTGATTGAGTCATAATTACAGGATCATTTCTTATGTAAATACAGGCTGTAAACGATATACAAATCAAGAAAAATATGAGAGTTTTTAATTAGCTTTAATTAGTCTTAATAAGCTTTAATTAACTTTAATTAGTTTCCTTTTTTTCATTAGTATCCCTTTCTATTGTAAAATTCTCTCTATAAAAGGAGAGTCTTGTACCTATTCTATTGTAAGAGTGAAAAAGTAATTATTTTTTTTCATATTTTCTAAGTGATCCTAATCTAGATAGCTTCTCACTGAAGAAACAACTGGACGGCCAAACTGACTTAGAACACCCTCTATGCCAATGTCAGATGTATCACATTTGGACACTGGTCAAAATCAAGAAGGGTCAGAACTGGTGCCTCGGTCATTTTCTACTTGATCAGTTAAAGACTTGCCTCTGCTTCTTCAGATTACTTGAAATCTCATCCCTTGAAACACTCGATGATAGGAGCAAAGTATTGGAGTTTCTAATGAACCGGCGATAGAAAGAAGCCAAGTAATGGAAACTTTTGACATCGTGTAAAGTCCTCGGCTAAGGCCACTCCAAGAATGTCTATGTTTGCTTGATCTGCCTGCACACCATCAGTAGACACAATAAAGCCAAGGAAAGTTATTGAGGTAGTAAAGAAAGAACACTTCTTATCGTTTTCAGCTTTTCAAAAATAGCACGAAGTGATCGAAGTGTGATGTCCATGTCGGACTATAGTCAAGAATGTCATCAAAGTAAACCATAACAAACTTTCCCATGGAAGGCTGCAAGATAGAGGTATAAATATCATGAATGTGTTGGGTGCATTAGACAATCCAAAAGGCATGAATGGCGGCGGTCGCTGATCGTCGCTGGCCAGCGACCGACGACCGGCGACCGACGACCGGCGACCGGCGACCGGCGACCGGCGACCGGCGACCGACGACCGGCGACCAGCGACTGACGACCGGCGACCGGCGGAGGTCGGTCGGCTGCGATCACCGGTCGCCGACCGCCAGCAGTCGCCGGTCGTCGGTCGCCGATCGTGGTTGTCGGCCGTCTTTATCTGTCGTCGACCGCGAATAATACTTCCGGAATTTAATAAATTGTAATTGTTATTTTCGTCTTAAACGTAAATATTGAAGGATAATATTGGAATAATAAGTTTCATAATCCCAGAATCAAGAAAAACTTTACTTTCCTAAGTTTTTCGATTCCGAATTTCATGCCCCTTTTGCTGACATGTCAGACATCGATCATTACTTAGGAATCGCTGATTATGTAAACCAAATAAGATTTTCATTGATAACCTTGGATGGATAACCAAGGTATCCATCCAAAGTTATCAAGGATAACCCCCAATCAAACGCACCCTTAGAGTAATGTACACATCACTACAATGTGTCCTGAATTCACCATAATCTCCATAAGTAGATGAACGCTACATTGTCATAGTTGACAACTGATCTAAAAAATGTGTCCAAAATATAAAATACTAGTATTAATCTTTGAGTCATGAGGATATAAGTGTTTATGTATGCTCATGGAAAATCAAAATACATGGTCAAGATAGTAATAATATGAAACAAGAGAAATTATGAGTATATGAAGTCAGAAAGTTGAGGACATCATATTAAGAAAAGTATAATATCAATAAGAAATATCAAGATATGAAAAGAAAATTAAATATGATCATAAGTGGAAAAATAAAACAAGAAGTATCATATTCAATAGTAATATCCTCGATCATAGATATAAAAGAAAGAATCATAAACAAAACATATCTTATTGTAAAGTTCAAGATTGAATCAATCAATTAAAATCAATTGCTTATATTTAATAACACTAAATCAATTTACAAGAGTGATACTCTATACAACATGGAGAATAACAAATAGTAGGGGTAAATATGATTAATTTACAACCTCAGATCGTTGATCAGTATAGTGTCAAGTTAACTAGTCAAATAACTAAGTCATATTTATAAAAAGGTTAAACTAAGGTCATAATAAACTCAAATTGAATTCAATAATTGTCTTCTAATGCCCCACGGGTTAGCTCAGTTAGTAATTATATAGGTGGTTGCTCCAATAGGTCTTGGAGTCATTTCTTAGTGAGTGCAAAATGACCCGTTGGGTGTCTGACCTCTCCCATGCAAAGGACCGTTATACTAAGTCAAAATGCCCCCCTTGATTTATCCGCCTGTATCTAACTAGGGGTCGACGATACTAGGGCGCTTAGAGTGAACGTTATCACCTTATACTCCAATTATTGTCTTCTAATAGTGTTGGAACAAGAAAACTCTTCTAAAAACTTGATTAAACCAAAACCATTACACAACTTATATAGTTTGTAGTCTGCAAAACCCTAATGATACAGGATAGAAGGAAAAGACCTAACTACCCCTCACATCCTCACAACACTCCCCCTCAAGTTGAACATATATATCAAACATGTTTAACTTGCTAAGGGCAGTATTAAACACGGCTTGGGGTATAGCTTTTGTAAACATATCAGCAAGTTGGTCCTCAGATTTGACATAGGGCAAACATAATTCTCCAGAATCAAGTCTCTCCCGAATAAAGTGACGATCAATCTCGATGTGCTTGGTTCGGTCATGTTGAACTGGATTATTTGCAATATTGATTGCAGTTTTGTTGTCGCAATATAGTCTGAGAGGTAATTCAGCCTTTAACCCCATGTCTTCTAATAAAAAACTCAACCATAATATTTCTGCAAGACCATGTGCCATGGCTCGATATTCTGCTTCTGCACTAGACCGTGCACAAACACTTTGTTTCTTACTTCTCCAAGTTACCAAGTTTCCTCTTAAAAAGGTGCAATAGCCAGAAGTGGATCTTCTATCATCTCTAGAACCAGCCCAATCAGCATCAGAATAACATTCCACCTTCAGATTACTGCCTCCCTTAAACAACAAGCCTTTTCCGGAACATGACTTTAAGTACCTCAAAATCCTGTCAACGGCCTTCATGTGAATAGTTTTAGGAGCATGCATGTACTGACTTACTACACTAACAGCGTAGGTAATGTCGGGTCTAGTCATAGACAAATAGAGTAATTTTCCAACCAACCTCTGATACGTTCCTTTTTCCAGATTTGTAAGATCTTCCCCAGTAGAACTAGTAAGATCATGACTTACTTCTATAGGTGTTGATGCGGGCCGACAACCCAACTTCCCTGTCTCCTTGAGCAAGTCCAACACATATTTTCTCTGACATATATATATTCCCTCCTGAGATCGAGCAACTTCAATGCCAAGGAAGTACTTCAATAGTCCAAGGTCTTTAATTTCAAACTCTGATATTAACTTGGACTTGAGCGCCTGGATTTCAACCTCGTCATCACCTGTGATTATCATATCATCAACGTAAACCAAAAGAATGGTAGTTTTATCCTCTTTCCTTTTCACAAAGAGTGTATGATCAGCATTCCCTTGTTTAAAACCAAACAATGTCATAGCTTTGCAGAACCTATCAAACCATGCTCTGGGTGATTGTTTAAGTTCATACAAAGCTTTTATCAGCCTGCAAACCTTCCCTTTTGTTTCGATTTCAGGAGGGGGTAACATGTAGATCTCTTCGTGAAGGTTACCATTCAAAAAGGCATTTTTCACATCTAGCTGAAATAGCGGCCAACCATATTGAGAGGCAAGAGAAAGAATCACCCTGACTGAATTGAGTTTTGCAACTGGAGCGAAGGTCTCCAAGTAATCCACCCCATATGTTTGAGTGAATCCCTTGGCAACAAGTCTGGCTTTATATCTGACCACTTCACCCTCTGAGTTATACTTGATAACATAGACCCATTTAGAACCAACCAAGTTCTTCCCCTTTGGGGGATCTACTAATTCCCAAGTACCATTCTTGTTAAGAGCCTCCACTTCTTCATTCATTGCTTCCAGCCACCTTGAGTCCCTTACAGCTTCATAATAAGAAGAAGGTATGACATGATTTGATAGTTGTGAAACAAAGACATGATATGAAAAAGACAAACGAGAATAAGAAACATAGTTAGAGATAGGGTGTTGAGTACATGACCTGACCCCCTTTCTAACAGCAATTGGAATATCCAATTCATTCATATTTAGGGGTGCGATTGGTTCAACCAATGAGGATACAGGATCAGGAGTCAGAGCATCCGATTCAGCTAGCCGATCAGTAGTAGGTCCTTGCTTATGTCTTCGTCGCTTGTAAGTAATAATTTCTTGTGAAGCCTGTGAGCCCAGTAATGGAGTCAGAGCATCTTTCTTATTTTCCATGACATCCAGTGAAATAGGAGAAGGAACCACTTGAGGTACAAGGGAAGAGGTAAGGTTCTCAGAGATAAGATTCTCCCCCTGGGGACGAGTCTGGGAAGAATAATATGACTCGGACTCAAAAAAGGTAACATCTTTCAAGACATATCTTGTCCTAGTAACAGGATCAAAACACTTGTAGCCTTTCTGGCAAGTGGAATACCCTAGGAACACTCCTCGTATGGCGCGAGGATCAAGCTTAGAGGCCTTGGGACCAAGAACATGAATAAAACAAAGAGAGCCAAATACCCGAGGTGTAAGGGAGAACAACGTGGTGTCAGGACGAAGAATATTGAGAGGGCACCGGTATCCGAGACCTTTTGATGGTAGACGATTAATGATATAAGCGGCTGCAAGGACAGCATCAGCCCAGAAATATTTGGGTAATTGGCGCTGGAATAATAATGCACGGGCAGTTTCAAGGATATGACGATTTTTCCTTTCAGCCACTCCATTTTGCTGAGGTGTGTAGGGACAAGATAACTCATGAAGAATTCCTAAATCCTCTAGAAAAGTATTTAGAGACTGTGCAAAGTACTCCCGTGCATTATCAGATCGAAGGGTTTTCACTTTTGTGTGGAATTGAGTTTCAACCATTTTGCAGAAATGTTGAATGAGTCGAGGAACTTCATCTCTGCCTTTCATAAGATAAAGCCATGTACAATGGGTGTAATCATCAATAAAAGAGAGAAAGTATCTGTAGCCATCCAAGGAAGGCACAGGAGAGGGACCCCATACATCTAAATGAACAAGGTCAAACGGAAACGAGCTTTTATTTACGGACTCAGAAAAATGCGTTCTACAATGTTTGGATAACTGACAAACTTCACATTGAAGAGACTCAAGAGAAATAGACGAGAAGAGACTAGGAAATAGAACCTTTAACGACCGAAAAGATAAATGTCCCAAACGAGAATGCCATAACAGAATTTCTTGATGCTTATTCTCTGAACACTGGGCTGTAGACTTCAGAGCAGATGTTGTTCTAAGATGATAGTAATAAAGACCTCCTACTTCACGGCCAGTCCCAATCGTTTGCTTGGTCTCGAGATCCTGAAAAACACAATGATCAGGAAAAAAGATTACTGAGCAGTGGAGTTGTTTAGTAATACTACTAACAGAAAGTAAATTAAGAGAAATGGAGGGGACATGAAGTGCAGAGGATAGGATAAAGTGGTCTGCCAGTTGTATGGAACCTTTTCCAGCAACAGTAGCTTTGGTGCCATCAGCAATGGTCACTTTATCCTGCCCAGAAGACAGAGAGTATGAAATGAAGGAATTAGCTAGATTTGTCATATGATCCGTAGCTCCTGAGTCAATGACCCAGGGGCTATAAGATCTTGACTCATCAATACTTAACTCCATGCCACGGATACCTGTATGTGCTTGAGACGAATTAGTAGAGATAGAGGATGAAGTCTGAAGTTGAGTTAAAAGGAGCTGAAGTTTGGCGATATCAGTAGATGACAACTCAATATTAGAAGGTACCGAGGAATTAGTAGTCTCCCCATCCATTAATTTCTGAGCAGCAAGATTCCCACGACTAGGAACCTTCTTGTCATTAGTTTTGAATTTTCCAGGTTTTTTTTCCGGATATTTCTCCCAACAAAAATCTGAATCATGATTAGTTCTCTTGCAGTGCCGACAAAATTTGCCACCTTTTCCTTTTGTTCCCCCGTACTTGAGCTTGTTAGAAGAACCGACAAAAGCAGATGTCTCCCCAATTGGAGTACTTGTTGCAGAGATATTTCCTTTGTTGTTCATGGTCTTTCTCCTACCTTCCTCACTCAGAATTTTGTAGTAGACTTGTTCTAGAGAAGGAGTAGGATCAAGACTAAGAATTTGCCCTTTTAAACTTTCAAACTCTGCATGAAGCCCATCAAGAAACTTAATGATTCTGTCCTTCTCCAGAAGCTTCAAATGTCTCTGATGATCATCAGTAGAAATCCAATTGTCCATCCTGTAGTAGTCAAACTCATCCCATAGCCCTTTTAGAGCAGCAAAATAATTTGTGACAGACATAGAACCTTGCTCAAGTTTAAAAATTTGACTACTTATCTGATAAGTACGCAGCATATCTTGTTTGCGTCCATACATCTGCTCCAGTGTCCTCCACATATCGACAGTTGTTCTATTATGAAGAATGACCTGCTTGATGCCAGAGCTAACAGAATTAAGTATCCAGGTCGTTACCAGAATATTGTCACGCCTCCAAGTACGAAAGCTAGGATCCTTTTCATCTGGTTTCACTCTAATACTATGAAGAATATCAAGTCTATCATGGCCTTCTACATAAAGTTCAACAGCAACTGCCCACGATGCATAATTTGTCTCGGTCAATTTTTCCGAGGTTATTTGAAGACCAGTTCCTCCCGATCCCGTCATTGTGAAAATTGGTTGTACCTGTCCAGAAGACGCCAAAGGATCTGTAGACATCCCAGAACTTTCTCTGGACGTGTCTGCCATACCAATTCACAAGAAGGAAGAGACTTTATCTGTTTCGGCCAGTAATGAGAAACAGAAAGTGTAAGCTGCTGAGGAAGAGGAGGTAAGGAAGAGGCTTCTGTTTCGGCCAGTAATGGGAAATAATAAACAAATGAAGACTGCTAGGAATTTAAAAAAAACGAGGAGGCTGCTTTGGAATTAAAAAAGGCCTGCCGCAGTGCAATAGCCGTCGTTGACCTAGGCCACGAGCCTTTCTGATCGCCCGTAGGTAAGTGATCAGTATGAAGTGGAGGCTGCTCTGGAATTAAAAAACTGCCGCCGCGAGAAGAAGACGCCGCGAGAAGAAGATGCTTGGGCTCGCGCGTCGCGAGGGGAGAGAGGCGCGAGAAGAAGGTGCCTGGGCTCGCTCGTCGCGAGGGGAGGGCAGCGCGAGAAGAAGACCCCTGGGCTCGCGCGTCGCGAGAGAAGACGCCACGCCTCGATGAAGAGATCTGAGCTCGCGCGTCGCGAGGGAAGATCCTTCAAAGAAGAAGCCTTCGCAAAAGAAGCCTTCGCGAGGAAGAAGCAGTGCGAGAAGAGGACCCCTGGGCTCACGCGTCGCGAGAGAAGATGCCACGCCTCGATGAAGAGGCCTGGGCTCGCGCGTCGCGAGGGAAGATCCTTCGCAGAAGACGCCTTCGCGAGGGAAAAGCCGCAGGGAAGAGCCGCGAAGACGAACCTTTCGCCGAGAAGAGCAGCGAACCTTCCGCCGAGAAGAGCAGCGAGCCTTCCGCCGAGAAGAGCAGCACCTCGGCTCGCGAAGACAGAGACGAGAGGAAGAGCAGCGACGTAAGGGAGCGTCGGGAAGAGTCACGGCAAGAAGACAGAGACAAGAGAGAGGAAGGGGCGGCGCCGTATAGGGTAAAGGTTAGGGTTTTGAAGAGCCTTGCTCTGATACCATGTTGGAACAAGAAAACTCTTCTAAAAACTTGATTAAACCAAAACCATTACACAACTTATATAGTTTGTAGTCTGCAAACCCTAATGATACAGGATAGAAGGAAATGACCTAACTACCCCTCACATCCTCACAACAAATAGATTAATTGACCATACTAACTAATCCTATAAAAATTCAAGATAACATTAGTCAAGACTACAATAAATAGACTTCTTGAAATGAAGTTATTCATCAAGTGTCCAAATACCTCAAAGTGGATTGAGATGTAAAACATAGAATTAGTCTTAGGTGGACATAATCCAACTTACAACAATGTTGACATAATTATTAAGTCTAAGTTGATTAATATGTAATTCAAAATTTTAGATATGTATATAAAGTAGCGACTCATATGTAAAATAGATCTCTTCTTATCCTCAATTTTAAACTCAACAGATATATAATTACCTAAATGTTTAGGGCAAAAATTTAATCAATATCCAACGAAATAGTACTAGATCAAGACTTGCTTTACTATTTGATTTATCTTGTGCTTCTATACTGATCCACAATTAACTTGAGATGAAGGTCACGGCCCTGTGATCATGACAATGCGGCCCCAAAACAATTCCTTAGGTCTATTGATTACATTTGGTCTAAACTTTGATTTAGATAGCTTAGTTTCAATCGAAGCATTACTAGTTGTTAAATTAATCCAGCCATGATGTTAATTGGATTCAATTGTTAAAATTATGTTAAGGCATCATCAAAATATCTAAAGAATTAAAATCATGATAAATGAATGATCACTTGAAGACATGAGATTAAACAATGAAAATTATCCTAATCAATTAACGATTCGAATCCATTCCTCTCTCAATAGTTAGCTGAAACATATATTGAGGAAATGCAAGCCTAGACACATAAGTAAACCAAAGTAGCAATGTGAAAGTAAGATTTGACACCTTTTAAGAAATATTAAATCTTATACTAAATTCAGAAAGTCAAACTTCCACTCTGTCAAACCAACTAATATGGTATTTTTAATTCAGAATGTAGGTATTTTTAAAAGAGGAAATAGATGCAAAGGTTAGATCAAATACAAGGATAGCAAGTGTTCTAAGTAGAAAGAAAAACTATGAGTTGATAAATTAATACACGAATAAAGAATTTAGGCCACCATATTGATATAATGATCAAATCACTGTAAAGAGATTTGAATATAATATCCTTAGCAATTATTAGAGATTTAAAGCTTAAATTAATAATCTTGCAGAAATCATGAAAGTTGATTCTCTCCTCCACAATTGCTCTGTTGCACCATTATTTCATATGTTTTTTCTAGTTACGATAGAGAAGCTAGGGGTTCAAATAAATAGAGAGGTTTTCTTGCACAGCAAGAATCAAAATAAAATAGGGAACTGATTAATTATTTTCCTAAAATTTCATCCACTAACATAATTGAGTATATGATTAAATATCATGATTATTCAAATTTCAAGTTTCAAATTGCTTTGATAACAATATCTCAGACAAATTTATGGTCCTGGACTAAAAGGACTTACATTTTTTGTTTATGACAACTCTACTGACACCAGCGATAGGTTTCATTCCCAGTTTCATCATGACCTTGCGACACTTTTTTTCACTCCTGCTCTGCCTAGAATTTTCATTTGTCCCTGTTCCCTGATCATCTGCAAGTATATCACAACTAATGATTGTTAAAAAGTTAAGATACATAAATACTTAACAATATTATGAGAAAAAGACTTTGTGGCTCAAGGAAAAAATAGAGCAAGACATCAGGGAAAAAAAACAATGTAGATATAGTAATAGTCCCTAGTTAACATGAACAAGAATGTCAAAGAGATAGAATACGCTATTTGTCATGCAAGCAAGAATCAACATAAAAGTATAATTTAGAACAAACCTATTGCTTGTTCTGATAATGAGAAAACAACTATCTAATAGTGAGGGAGTCCAATTGCCCATTACAAACACTGAAAAACCACATCAATGAAAGCCATTAGTTTCAGACCACTATTGGAGGGCTATTTTCTAAAAGCTTATAAATAGGATTTGCAATAGTGGCAAAAACATCTTTTTGACACCTTTTCCAATGCCACTTCTCTTTAGCATACACTGCCGAAGCACAACTTTTAAAAGAAGAGAAAGGCAAAGGAAGCAAACCAACTTCGGCCAAGGAAACTCGCCTCGCCTATCCCATCCACCTTAGCCAAGCCAACCCACATTGGCCTAGCCTCATTCATGTCTAGCAATTTCCAAACACCTCGGGTGATCGATGAAAGCCTCGGGCAGTCAGGGTCTCAACCAAGTTTATCAAACACCTCGGCACTTCAGCCTAAGTATCAATACTTTTGGCAACTTTGTCGATATGATAAGCTTACCATTGTTCATTGGTGTTCATATCTATTATGTGTTGTCCTACCTCAAATTTGGTTCTGCTCATCCAGATAGTATCCCATTGTGTTGGTTCGGGACAAATCAACTCAGCTCATCTAGGGTCCCCTATCACATTTGTTATAATCTTACCATGGAATGTTCATTTTTTGGCCTCAGTAGTCTCAGATCACTTCTTCATGAAAGGAATGACATAATAACGTGTTTAATAAGTGTCTAATTTTAGCAGATAGTTAGTAAAGGAGGGTAAATATCGTTCATGTCTGCAAATAAATATCTATTTTCTTGATATCATCCCAGCAAGGTCACAAACACAAAGTTAGTAGCAGAAAAAAAAAACACAAACACATACCATAGACATAGGTGTTTATGTTGTTCGACAGCCCAAGCTTCTAGTCTACTACCTACAATCCTTTTGATAGATCCCTCCCAAAATCCTCTATATTTTCTCCTCTTTGGTTAAGTGTCAAAGGTGAAGAAAGCTCTCACAAATTATTCAAACGTAGCACAAGTGGCTTACAACACAAGAAGCTTACAAAAAAAAAAAAGAAAGATTTTACAAGAAAGCACGAAACAAAGACAGCATGTTAGCCTAAAATATAATATGTTGTATTATTTAATTTGTGGCCTCTAGCATCCTTAGCAAAGCCTCTTCGACAAATTAATTCGTCGACACAATCTAGTTGATGTGGCACTTATCAATCAACTAGTGGATCACGACCGTTTTTGGTGTTTCCTCATATAACTACTTTATCCAAGGTTCACCAATCAACTGGCCATATCCACGAGTCGACTGGCCTTGACCAAATCCAGCGAATTGTGACTGTTTCCTTCATAAACTTCGATGATTGTTTCATAATTGATTGCTAATAGACAATAGTTGATTGGTCAACAAAAAAAATAGTATTGTGTTAGATTTTGAGTCAGCCAGCTATTGATTGTAGAACTCATTCAATCGATTGGTATGTTGAAAACCCATCTAATGACCAAGTCCACCTAAATTGAAATATACTCATGCACAAGTACATTTGCTCTCAACTCACCAAATTTTCGCCACAAAACCTTTTCTCGTCAAGCTTCTTGTCAATGAAATGGACCAAGCCCACGGATCCGTTCCTATATCATCCTTCTCATCCTCTTACATAGTGTTCCTCCGATCATCTCACATCCAGCTTCTTGTCCCTTTGATGCATCGGAGCCTTTGACTCGTTCCTTGTGTCATCCTTCTCACTCCACTTACATAGTTCTCTTCCCAAGTACAGCTGCCTTCTCTAATCTCCATGGAACTTGAACAATGGGAAAACCATGACTTTGGTCATGTCAAGCCATCTCCATGTGTTTATAGCTAAATTTCTACGTACTCAAATATACATATCAAATACAAATGCAACGTCTAACATAAACCTTTTGCCCAAACATCAAATCCGGCACCGGGCAACTTGGGGGGTCATATCTTCCAACACCTAAGCCATCAAAAAAAATCCTTTTGTTGAACGTCTCATCTAATCAAATAGTAGTTTGAATGGATCTTGTCATAATCAAAACCATTAGAGGAATCACAATCCCTAACTAGCGCAAGACTCCAGTACTTCAAACTACTGAGAGGAAAATGAAAACCAATAAAGAAGATTAAGTAGTGAGTTCACCAACGGCATCTTCGTCCTCCTCATCTTCGTCTTCGTCTTCATCGACCTCATCATCTTCCTTGACGTCCTCAACGACGGGAGCATCCTTATCCTGCAAAAACAAGAACAAAACCACTTTTATGTTTCCAATTAATCAATAACTTATTTCACTTTCTTTTGTTTTTGTGTGTGTGAGTGTGTGAAAATGAATGTAGGACAAGTCACCCGAGCTTGTTGTGGCTGTTCTGGCTGCTGCTCTGCCGCATTCTCTTCTTGGCCTTCGCCCATCTCTTGCTTCAGCGATGGCGCGCCTGCTGCCTACGCTTTGGGATAGAGCCACCGTCCTTTTGGTCCGCACAAATCAAGAACACTCGGGACACAAGAGAGAGAGAAAGAGAGATTCGAATCCGATAATGTTAACGGATTCAATTTCAAAACCTGATCCGTTCACATTGGAACGGATTTGCAGTAGACTTCACGAGTTTAGAGTCTCTATATAAAACTGGAAAATATGGAATCGTGATTCTCTTGTGCCGCCCATTATTATTAAAAAGGAAATAAAGTGGAAAATTTTAAGTGGTAATTATCTAGACAGAGTCTACAAAAGCTGATCCCGGCAAGCCCACGGGTAGCTCGGCCGGTCAGTCTAGGGCCATGTTAAGACAGGGCCGGAACTGAGACCCTCGGAGTGCATGTAAACTGAGAGGCCCAAGAGTCAAGCTGGCATAATTCGACCCGCCCCAAACTGGTCGGGGACATCAAGGAGCCCACCTTAACTACACGCGAGGCGGACGGAGGTTCGAGGAATAGGCCGACGAAAGACCGACCCAGGGAATTCCCTAACTCTCGGACACCCGACCACCTGACCACAGGTTACGTCTGGTAGATCAACCCTATGCATCCCCCCAACCGGAGCGTACCCTACGCCATTCGGGGGTAGTACGCCACTCGGGGCATACCCTACGCCACTTGGAGACAGTACGCACCCCACATGACCTCACACATACAACTGTGGTACGGGGGCAGTGACCCCTCACTTATTTATGGCACACGTCGCAGATGTTCCGAGGACATTGTGCTACTATACTACACGAGCACCCCGTGTCATGCCGCCCTTCCACGGGTGAGGCAAAGTGGAGCCGATCGGTGCCTCCCATGAGCTGATAAGCACCATATCCCTGCCTACCGCAAGTACCGAAGAATGATTGACATAGACAGGGGTTGTCAGCTCCCCCGGCTATATAAGCCCCTCCCTTCCTCCTTCCACAGGTATGCGCAATCGTGCTCCCGTTTACTATTTCCTTTGCTTCATCATATTCTTACGGATACTGACTTAATCGTCAGAGGGTCTGATCGGTGATCTTCCCCGGTGGATTTGCTAACGGTCATTTTCCTCGCAGCTCGGAGCCGGCCTCAGTAGTTCGTGGCGCTCGAGGGTACCATCTTGCTCTTAGGGGATTCCACCTCACTTCGCGATGGGATCAAATTTGGCGCTAGAAGAAGGGGGTGTTCGCCTGATCGGAAGTGAATGATCGAAGATCCCAACCAAGTCATGATGATCGTCACACCCGAGGAGTACGAGCTCTTGATGGCTGCCCGAGCTCAAAAGACCCCTCAGAGGCCTTCGTAGGTTGGTTGCCAGGCACCCAAATTCCCCGAGCCGGCGGCACTTGGACATTCAGGAGGTCGGGGAAGGCCTGCCTAACCTGAGGGGTGGTTATGTTCTCTTCCCCGCGACTTTCTATCAGGGTCAGGACAATGAGGCCAACTCGATGCCAACCGAGGCGTCAACATCCAACCAGATGCACGGGCCGCATCCGGGCAGGGGAAAGGCCCCGGCCGAGCCATCTCCGCCCACCCTGGCACACAGCCCTTTCTCCTCTTGGATCTTGGAGGATCCAGTTCCCAAGCATCTCCGGTTCTTCACCATACCCGAGTACGCTGGAGCCACTGACCCCGAAGAGCATCTTATGAAGTTCGAGAGTGCAGCCCTGCTGCACTAGTATCCTGAGGGCGTGAAGTGTCGGGCATTCTTGACGACGCTCTCAGGACCCGCTCAACGGTGGCTCAGGCAACTCCCCAGTGGGTTGATTGCAAGCTTTGGGAAGCTTAGGAGGACATTCATCCAACACTTCGCAAGCAGCCGGAGGCACCACAAGACAAGTATCAACTTGTTCGCCCTAAAGCAGGGATCGAAGGAGTCACTTCGGGTCTATATCAAGAGATTTGATGGGGTGACACTAGACGTGTCGACCGCTACACCCGAGGTGCTGATCAGCGCCTTCTCCCAAGGATTACAAGAGGGAGATTTCTTCCGCTCGCTTATCAGGAAACCACCGAAAAAATTTGACAGCCTACTATGAAAGGTTGTCAAATATATCAACGTGGAGGAACCGCAGGCCGCTCAGAAAAGGGAGTCGGTCACCACACCGCCCCCGAAGCCCACACAGACCAAGTCGCCAGGCGGGCCCATCTGCAACCCACGAGGACTCACCGATCGAGCAGAGAGGGAATGCCGCCAGGTGCAACAAGTGGCTCAAGGGTGTTTGCTAACCCGGTGGAGACCCTACTGTGCGTTTCATCATAGCCACACCCACGACACGCAGGAGTGCCGACAGATCGGCTGAAATCGGGCTCCTGCCACTACCGCGCAATGACAAGAATGACAAATCTCCCCTAGGCGCGTCCTAGGTCGGGGAAATTGGACCATCGTCCCAGCCATCAAAGAACCCAGGCAAGATCCCTCGATTGCTGGTAGCTTGTTCCCTAAAGGGAGGCGAGTCGAGTCGGGCGACATGAACGAGCCACAGGCCAATCGACAGAATGCCACCCGAGGGGGAGTACATGTAATCTCAGGCGGGCCTGCCAGGGGAGGCTACTATCGAGCCGACAATCAAAATAATTGTACTCTGTAGCCCTACAAGGATAGTAGACGACCCACATTCTCGGAAAATTAACGAGCACTCCAGACTCTCGCTCCCATCGAGTTATAAGTGGTCATGCTCCCACGAACCCCTCGGCTCGGCTCCCAGTCGGACACGTGGCGACCCACGCTCCATGGGCATGACCCGACCGAGTGTCCAGACTCTCGCTCCCCGCGAGTGATAAGTGGGCATGCTCCCACGAAACCCTCGGCTTGGCTCCCGGTCGACGTGTGGCGACCCACGCTCCCTGGGCATGACCCGATCGAGTGTCCAGACTCTCGCTCCCAACGAGTTATAAGTGGGCATGCTCCAACGAACCCCTCGGCTCAGCTACCAGTCGAACGCGTAGCAACCCACGCTCTATGGGTATGACCTGACTGAGTGTCCAGACTCCCGCTCCCAGCGAGTTATAAGTGAGCATGGTCCCACGAACCCCTCAGCTCGGCTCCCAGTTAGATGCGTGGCGATCCACGCTCCCTGGGTATGACTCGACCGAGTGTCCAGACTCTCACTCCCAGTGAGTTATAAGTGGAATGCTCTTACGAACCCCTCGGCTCGGCTCCCAGTCGGGCGCGTGGTGACCCACGCTCCCTGAGTATAACCCGACCGAGTGTCCAGACTCTCGCTCCCCGCGAGTTATAAGTGGGCATGCTCCCACGAACACCTCGGCTCGACTCCCAGTCGGATCCGTGGCGACCCACGCTCCCTGGGCATGACCCGACCGAGTGTCCAAACTCTCGCTCCCAATGAGTTATAAGTGGGCATGCTCCCACGAACCCCTCGGCTCGGCTCCCAGTCGGACGCGTGGCAACCCACGCTCCCTGGGTATGACCTGACCGAATATCCAGACTCTCGCTCCCAGCGAGTTATAAGTGGGCATGCTCCCACGAACCCCTCGACTCGGCTCCCAGTTGAACGCGTGGTGACCCATGCGCCCTGGGCATGACCCGACTGAGTGTCCAGACTCTCGCTCCCAGCGAGTTATAAGTGGGCATGCTACCACGAACCCCTCGGCTCAGCTCCCAGTCGGACACGTGGCGACCCATGCTCCCTGGGTATGACCCGATCGAGTGTCTAGACTCTCGCTCCCAGCGAGTTATAAGTGGGCATGCTCCCTTGAACCCCTCGGCTCGACTCCCAGTCGGACGCGTGGCGACCCACACTCCCTGGGTATGACTCGACCGAGTGTCCAGACTCTCGCTCCCAGTGAGTTATAAGTGGGCATGTTCCCACGAACCCCTCAGCTCGACTTCTAGTTGGACGCGTGGCGACCCACGCTCCATGGGTATGACCCGACCGTGTGTCTAGACTCTCGCTCCCCACGAGTTATAAGTGGGCATGCTCCCACGAACCCCTCGGCTTGGCTCCCAGTCGGACGCGTGACGACCCACACTCCCTGGGTATAACCCGACCGAGTGTCCAGACTATCGCTCCACGTGAGTTATAAGTGGGCATGCTCCCACGAACCCCTTGGCTCGGCTCCCAGTCGGACATGTGGCGACCCACGCTCCCTGGGCATGACCCGACCGAGTGTCCAGACTCTCGCTCCCCGCGAGTGATAAGTGGGCATGCTCCCACGAACCCATCGGCTTGACTCCCAGTCGGACGCATGGCGACCCACGCTCCCTGGGCATGACCCGACTGAGTGTCCAGACTCTCGCTCCCAACGAGTTATAAGTGGGCATGCTCCAACGAACCCCTCGGCTCGGCTCCCAGTCGAACGCGTAGCGACCCACGCTCCATGGGTATGACCCGACCGAGTGTCCAGACTCCTGCTCCCAGCGAGTTATAAGTGAGCATGGTCCCACGAACCCCTCAGCTCGGCTCCCAGTTAGACGCATGGCGATCCACGCTCCCTGGGTATGACTCGACCAAGTGTCCAGACTCTCACTCCTAGTGAGTTATAAGTGGGAATGCTCTTACGAACCCCTCGGCTCGGCTCCCAGTCGGACATGTGGTGACCCACGCTCCCTGAGTATGACCCGACCGAGTGTCCAGACTCTCGCTCCCCGCGAGTTATAAGTGGGCATTCTCCCACGAACCCCTTGGCTCGGCTCCCAGTTGGATGCGCGGCGACCCGCGCCCCCTGGGTATGACCCTACCGAGTGTCCAGACTCTCGCTCCCAGCGAGTTATAAGTGGGCATACTCGCATGAACCTCTTGGATCGACCCCGACTCGGGACGTGTGGCAACCCACGCACCTTGAAGACCGGCCGACCAAACGTACACCCTCTCGACTACTTAGCCAACAATGGGGCGATCCTCATTTCCTAAAACATAAGTCAATCCTAAATGACTAAATCCCCCCCAAGCGGGTGCGCCGCTCAGAGACCAGTCCTTATCGGGGACTTAAGTGAGGTCGGGTCCCTTGGGCCAGCTCAGTCGGTAGCCTGCTCGAGCCAACCTCACAAAAAGAAAGTAAGGGTTCGAGCCTTTGCTCGAACCACCGGTACTTAGACGCAAAATGAACATTAGACAAAGCATACAAATAGAAGAAAAGGGATTTAGCATTCAAAATAGTTTCATTACAGAACCGAGGCTAGGCCTCTACAAAAGGAAAATAAAAGAAAGAAGACTCTGACTTCACTCAAAGGGCTGGAAGACGTCCTCCATCCCTTGGGTCAACCCGGACAGCTTGACAGTACTGACCGGGAGGTCGGACGGAAGGTGTCTGCCCTGCTTCAGCTGCTCAAGGGTGCTGAGCATTTGCTGTTTAGGCAGGGGACGCATCCTCCCCGACAGCTGCTCGCTGAACTCCTGAGAGTTGAGATACTCAACCCTACGAGAGTCCCACCGAGCCGCCTCCCCCTCCTTATGGGCCCGAAGTTCCTCCAGCTCCTTCCGAGCCGCCTCCAGCTCCGCCTCCCTGGCAGCCTGCTGCTCCTTAAACTAATTGAGCTCTCCCGAGCGGACGCTCAACTCCCCGTCCCGCTGTGATAGCTAGGTCTCCAGGGCCTCGGATCTCTTCACTTGGGCAGCCAGCTCCTGCTCCTTAGTTGTCAGATCGGCGCGCAAATGGAAGCCGACTGAGACGCCTCTAGGAGCTCCACCTTGGCCTTGGCCAACTCAGCCCGAGCCTGCCACTCGAAGGCCCAGGCCTTGCGCTCCGTATACTCCAAGCAGGTAACCCGATGCTACGCCTGGTCAGCCGCCGCGCTTGCCGAGTCTAGCTCCATCTGGGTCTCCGCAAGTCACACCTCCGAGTGAGCTAAACGATCTTCTAAGGCCAAGTTCTCGACCCTCAGCCCACTCAAGGTTTCCTCGTTGGAAACTAGCTGCGCATGCGTAGCTGAGTCTCCAACCTCTCCGCCCGAGATTCCGCCTGCTGCCGAGCCCGGGTATGGGCTACAAAAGAAATAGTCAAGCTATGGGCCGAGCCAAAAAGATACAGACAAAGAACAAATCTTAGTCTCAAGGCAAGAATAAGAATAAGGAAAAACGCAAACCTGAAACAAACGTACCTGACTGGCCTCCGAAAGAAAGTCATTGGCTCTACTGGACGGGCCCCGATTGTCGGCCTCCCGAAGGCCTTGATGGAAGTGGTCGCCTAGCGGACTGTATAGATGGACCTCGCGGGCTGACTCGGGCAGCTTGGCGGTCAACACCTCGTAGTACGCGCCATCGATAGCGGGGGACGACATGACTAAGTGGAAGGGCTGGTTGTCCGAGGCTTCAGCAAGAGGAGGAGAAGGAGCCCTGTGGAGCCGGGCTTCCAGGGAGCCAGCCTAGGTCAAAGGTGGAGCTGGAGAAGTGGCCACCAGAGCAGGGACCACCAGAGTAGGAGCCACGGAAGCAGAGGTCGCCGGAGCAGAGGTCGCAAGGGTAGAGGCCGCGGGAGAAGAGGCCGCTGTTGGAGGAGCTGCTGCCTTTTTCTTCTTCTTTGGTCGAGAGCTGGCAGAGGTCTCGATCAGGAGAGAGGCAAGAGGCACGAACGCTGGGTCGGTTGGTCGTTCCCTTCGGCGCCTGGTGACCAATGGTTGGTCATCCACGTCTATGGGCTCGGGATCGAAAGCCGGCACTACTCTAGTGCCAGAAGAGGACGCATCAGTGGCAGCCGCCGCAAGGGGAGCTGCCTCCCATTGGGCCAGATGTTCGCCGACTCGAGAGTCGAGTTCGGCGTCGTCCATGTCGAACCCTTCCTCTAGTGCAGCCGCCAGCATCATATTTGCTGTAGCAAAACAGGGGTTTAGTTAGCTACAAATATTCGAAAGATAAAGTATTAAACTTACCGAGGGACTGGGGTCGGTGGACTGGTGCTTGGCTGAGCCCAAACACGTACAAAATATCTTAGCTCAACAGATTGACACTATGGAACTGTCGGCCCCCAAGTTTAGAGAGAGTCGACTGGTAAGAAGGAAGGGATCAATAGTTCTTGGGGAGAGGGGGAGAAGGAGGAAGTCAGATATCCAGTCGGTTGGCCAGCTCGGGGCCGGGATAGTACTGACGAAGAAGTATCGCTCCTTCCAACCCTTGTTAAAGGTTGGGAGTTTCGACAGAAAAGAAATCTTGGCTCGGGCTTAGAAAAAGAAATCGCCCGACTCTTATCTTTTGGGATAAAAGAAGTAGTAAAAAACTTCAGGCTGGAGAGGAATTTTGTATAGGGAAAAGATGACCACCGATCCACAGATCAATCGGATAGCGTTCGGGTCTAGCTAAGACAAAGGAATCTGGAAGAACCGACAAATAGAGGTGATGAAAGGGTAAATAGGAAAGCGCAGCCCGGCCTGTAGATGGTCCCGGGAGATCGTAATATAGCTAAGAGGAGGGGTTAAGGGTCGGTCGGTGGAACGGGGTAAGCGAAGACGGTGGGCGGAGGAGATGTGGTAGTCGGCACGGATCTCCTCAAGATCATAATGGTCGAGCTCGGACACCATGGTAAGGTACCAAGGGTCCGAGTGAGAAGATGAGGAAGTCATAGGAGAGGTAAAGGAAAAGGGACTGACCGAGTGAAAATGGGTTCACCAGGGAAGATGATCGGAAAGCACACGCCACCAAAACTCACCGAAACCCTAGCAGAGAGCACAATAGCAGCAATTCGGCGTCAGGTGTGAAAAGGCGATGGTAAAAACCGAGGGGGTAAAGGCCTGTTTATAGGGTCTCGAAAATGATCCCTGTCGTCCGATGGCGAGCCAGAGGGAAGTGGGAGAGGATGTGAACCGTCCGATCGGGCCCAGAGTAATCCCCGAGGCAGCGCGGCACACGTGCGAGCTAATCATTTGCAAGGACGGGCGGCGGACTCCTCGTTGCTTGGGGAAGCAATAACTAGAGGACATGTGGCCAGGCGGTTAAATGCGATAATTAAGGATAGGGATACGAATAGTCTCAGCTCGGACGAAGGATGAGATAGAAAAGATGGCACGATGTGACTAGGTCTGTCGGTCGGGCAACCCGCGCCGAGGCGAATACTAGAGGCGCAAGGAAGATTAGATCACTCGAGTGCGCCATGCTCGCTCTAAGACAACGGTCTAGTCAGTCGGACTCGGCGCATTCTTCGACTAGACTCAAATGGAATACTTATGATCCCGGCCGAGCCCACGGGTAGCTCAGTCGGCCAGCTTGGTGCCACGTTAGGACAGGGTCGAAACTGAGACCCCCGAAGAGCATGTAAACCGAGGGGCCCAGGAGTCAAGATGACATAATTCGGCCCGGCCCAAACTGTTCGGGACATCGAGGAGCCCACCTTAACTACACGCGAGGTGGATGGAGGTTCGAGGGGTAGACCGACGAAAGACCAACCCCAGGGAATTTCCTAACTCTCAAACACCCGCCCGACCCCAGGCTAGGTCGGGTAGATCAACCCTACTCATCCCCCCAACCGGGGCGTACCCTATGCCATTCGGGGGCAGTACGCCACTTGGGGCATACCCTACGCCACACGGGGACAATACGCACCCCACATGACCTTACACAAACAACCGTGGTACTGGGGTAGCGGCCCCTCACTTATTTATGGCACACGTCGCAGATGTTTCGAGGACACTGTGCTACTGTACTACACGAGCATCCGCGCCATGCTAACCTTCCACGAGTGAGAAAGAGCGGCGCCGATCGGTGCCTCCTATGAGCTGACAAGCACCATACCCTTTCTACCACAGGTACTGAAGAATGATTGATACAGACAGGGGTTGTCAGCTCCCCCGACTATATAAGTCCCTCCCTTCCTCCATCCGCAAGTATGCGCAATCGTGCTCCCATCTACTATTCCCTTTGCTTCATCATATTCCTGCGGATAATGACTTGACCGTCAGAGGGCCTGACCGGGGATCTTCTTTGGCGGGTTTGCAAACAGTTATTTTCCTCGCAGCTCGGAGCCGGCCTCAGTAGTTCGTGGTGCTCGGGGGTACCTTCTCGCTCTTCGGGGATTCCACCTCGCTTCACGACAGGATCAAAAGCTATAAACTCTTTTGTCAAATTTTGATTTCCCAATCACTTCAATTTTATTTCCAAATACTTACCATCGAATTATATTTCTGAAAACATAAAACTTACGATAAAATGCTGCTGATAGTAATTAAGAGACGGTTAAAATACACTTACAATATAGACAGAGGATAGCCGCGTCCTTATTTAACTAATTAAAATTTTTCAATTTTCAGCTTACCATTTCAGAAAATAAAAAACTATTAATTAAAATGTTATTTCAAGTATTTATTTTATTTTTGGTTCAATTTTAACTTTATTTTCTAATTCAGTAAAATGAATCTCACTTAAATTTCTTGCCAAACATATATAAACAATCATATCAAATTTAACCACCAACCTTTTCTTCATTTTATGACAATGTTTAACTTAGAAAATAGAACCAATATGAAAAATAGAACAATAAAAAAGTCCAGTTTAACTAACTATGTTCTCCCTTCATTAATGATTACGTTAATATTTTCATTAAGATTAAGCAAAGGTTTAACTTAAACATCTACATTTCTCCTTCTTTAACAATCATTAAAAAAACATCCTGAAAAAATTGCATATAAATATGATCATAATAGTATCAAATAAGCATGAAAGCAATCAACGTAACAATCATAATTAAAATAACAATCAACAATATCCATATAAATTAAAATTAACAATATCACTCAACTTAAAACATGGCATATAACTAGTCACTAGACCCGATTTATATGGATATTATTATGATTGCTATGTTGATTCTTCATGTGTATTTAATCAAGTATCTACGCAATGATCATAGAAAATATAACTAATAAAAAATAATTAAGATAGTATGATGTTTTCTACTATATATATATATATATATATATATATATATATACATACAGTAGTGATATAGTGCGCGACAATGATATGCGCGCCCCTGCGCGCTCGCGTGATTTTGCTTTTTTTTTATTTTTTTTATTTTAGAAATGAAACAATTCCTCAGTTAATATTTTTTTTATTAATTTATATTTATTTTTTCTCCTCCCACCGCTCGTCTTCTTCTTCCTCGGCGCGATGGCGACGGCGACTGGCGACGGTCGAGGAGCGCAGGCGACGGGCGGTGATGACAACGGACGCGGCGACGGCGGTCGAAGGCGGCGACGGCGGTCGGAGGCGGCGACGGCGGTCGGAGGCGGCGACGGCAGTCGGAGGCGGCGACACCAGCGCAGTCGCTCCGATTGCGCTGGTGTCGCCGCCTCCGACTGCCGTCGCCGCCTCCGACCGCCGTCGCCGCCTCCGACGCCGTCTCCGTCGCCTTCTCCGCATCCTGCCCGCATCGGAGGAGGATGGTGCGGGCGTTGAACCAGAGGAAGGCGATCGGGAGGGAGGCGGAGAGGAGGAGCAGGGTGGCGCGCTGCAGGGTGAGGCCGAGGAGCCGGCGGCGGTCGGCGGCGAAGGCCTGCGCGCAGATGGGTTCCATCCCCATCGCCAGCCCGGAGAGCACTGCGTAACCAGTAATTCCGACTGCGCTGGTGTCGCCGCCTCCGACCGCCGTCGCCGTCTCTGCGTCCTGCCCGCATCGGAGGAGGATGGTGCGGGCGTTGAACCAGAGGAAGGCGATCGGGAGGGAGGTAGAGAGGAGGAGTAGGGTGGCGCGCTGTAGGGTGAGGCCGAGGAGCCGGCGGCGGTCGGCGGCGAAGGCCTGCGCACAGATGGGTTCCATCCCCATCGCCAGCCCGGAGAGCACTGCGTAACCAGTAATATTAGCAAACCCGATCGCCGCCTCCGACCGCCGTCGCCGCCTCCGACCGCCGTCGCCGCCTCCGACCGCCGTCGCTGCCTCCTGGCACCGTCGCCGCCTCCGTTTGTCATCACCGCCCGTCGCCTGCGCTCCTCGACCGTCGCCAGTCGCCGTCGCGCCAAGGAAGAAGAAGACGAGCGGTGGGAGGAGAAAAAATAAATAGAAATTAATATAACTGAGGAATTGTTTCATTTCTAAATAAAAATAAAAATAAAAAAAAGCAAAATCACGCGAGCACGCAGGGCGCGCATATCATTGTCGCGCACTATATCACTACTATATATATATATATATATATATATATATATATATAATAGCTTTTTGTTTTAGCAAAATATTTATTAGATTAGATAACTATCTGGATTGGAATCTTGACTGATTTTGTATCAGCCACCTAATGTAATTAAATTCCCTTCATTGTGCATCCTATGTGCGCGTGGTATTCACGGAAGCTCATGCTAAAGGTTTTGATTACGTTGATCTTGTCGCGAAGCGAGGTGGACTTCCAAGAACATGTGGTATTCCAAAGATCACGAACCATCGATGTTGGCTCCGATTCTAGCTTCGATCTACAAGGCAAAGACCGTTAGAACCCACTGAGAAAAGTCCCCGGCAAGACACTCCGACGGTCAAGTCAGTCCCCGGTGGTGGAGAGCAGTGAAAGCAATAGAACAGTAGTAAAAACACTATTGCGCGTACCTAGGGATGTGGAGTGGAGAGACTTATATAGCCGGGGGAGCTGACAGCTTCTGTCCCGTCTGCCACCTTTTTGTCGTATATGAGGACAGGGTAAGGCAAAGCCAGGATGGTAGGGTATTGTGTCGCATATCAGAATAAGGAAAGGGGCGCTGCCAACTTAAGGTCGAGCGCCGTCAGGGGCCGCTCAGCCTGACACGAACGTATGTGGTCGTAGTACGGGGGGTTAGGGTATGACAGGGAGATCATGGCGTCAGTGAGATACTCACGATTCAGGCCGGAATGGTATCAGACCTACACCGACCCCGTACTTCTTCTGCTAGTCCTGTGTCAGGGAGTAGTTGTTCTGATAAGTCACGACAAGAACCTTAGACGACTTGGCTTTCCGAGTTAAGGAAGGCTTCCCGAGCGAAGGTATGCTTCTTGAGTCATGGTGAGCGTGGTTCGGGATGTACGTCCGAACTCAACTGACTCAGGGATAGTCTGGTCAATGACCGAGTACTCTTCTACCTCGGGGTGCTCCTGACTCGGGGATCTCATGATCTCGTGACACTTTGAGTGAAGACTTCTCTGGCTCGGGAGGACCGCAGGAACGTGGGTCGCCACGCGTCCGGCTAGGGGTCGAGCCGAGAGGTGTGCGGAAGCCGATCCGCTTACAACTTCAGGATACTTTGAGTTGAAACTCCCCTGACTCGGGAGTGTTAAGACTTAGTGATGCTGTGAGTTGGAACTTCTCCGACTCGGGACTCTCCTGATTCGGAACTCCCCTACCTAGGCCTTCTTGGACTCTGGGGCCTTCGGGGCTTCTGGCCTTTGGGGCTTATAGCCCTCTTTGCCTTGGCTAGGGCCCATGTTTCCTAGTGTTCGGGGGAAATGGGTCAATCCGCCTATATGACCCTATGCTCGACGGGCTCCTGGGGCCCACAAACCTATCTCCTCCTGACGAGTTGCCAGACTGCCGGGCCAGGCTATACACAAGCTGGCTCGGGATCATAAGCATCCCCCTTGAGTCAAATCGAAGGAGGCACGCAGTCCGACTGATTGGACCACTGTTCCTGCACCAGCCTGGCAGACCCGAGTGGTATGCTCTTGCAGCCGATTCCTGTGGTCGACCCTGTTGGGATCTCCCAGCACCAAAACACAAAACGCAGTGGAAACAAGATCCCTCGAGCGATCCATGCGAAAGAAAAACTCGTACGAAGTTCATCTATCTAATAAATCTGTCTACAGTGTATACCTTTGGAGTGTGCCCTTTCGCTTATCCCGCTCGTCCAAGATGAGCCGGATCTCTTGCACGTTCAAGTATCCGTGCCTCTATTCGTATCCACACGGACACGATCTCTCAACTTCGGGAAGAACTACCTTAGTTGTGCTAGCATCTTAAGGTAGTTCACAAGACCACCAAGAACCCAAAAGAGGGTTTTGGCCAAGAGGGAGAAGAGGAAGAAGAGAGGAAGGGAAGAAGGGAAAACTCTCACTTCTCATTCAAAATAACTAGACTCTCCTTTATACTCATCCCATGAATATGAAAAATCTTTTGTCTCTTTGGCTTCCCTTTATTAAAGCCAATAAAGAGCACATCTTTTCATGTGACTCTTCACCTTCTCTTCATCCAATGAAGAGAGACTTTTTTTTCCTTCATTAAACACTTTAATGAATTTCTCCTGCAATTCCGACCGGGCTTCTCAGGCTCCCGACCAAGTCTCCCAGCAAGTCCTCGAGCTCCCGACCAAGTTTGCTGAGCAAGTCGCCGAGCTCCTAACCCAGTCTGTCGAGCAAGTCGCCGAGCTCCCTACCCAGTCTGCCGAGCTCCCAGCCCAAGCTCCCGACCAAGTCTCCCGAGCTCCTAGACCGAGCGCCCGACCAAGTCCCTGAGCTCCCGACCCAAGCTCCCAACCCGAGTCTCCCGAGCTCCCAGCTCGAGCTCCCGATCAGATCTCTGAGTTCCCAACTCGGGCTCCCGATCAGATCTCCCGAGTTCCCAACTCGGGCTCCCGATCAGATTTCTCGAAGCATCATATCCTTTGTGTGTGACCCAATAGGTTCTCGTGACGTTGGCAATGTGCTTAAACGCTTTAGACACATAAGCAATGAGCGACATCTAGCAATGCATCATTGCTACCCAAGTAACAAGAAAAGTCGAGATCCGAATAAACCTCCGTGACTATGATAACGTATGACCTTGTCCTTCTATTCTTGATATAGAGATTGACCAATGAGGCATAGACCGTGTCATCCTCGATCAATCTATGTGTTTCTTGATACCCGAGTAGACTCACTCAAACAAATGAGCTCAATATCTCATATTGACTCATTTGAGCATGACCATGCGTTTTAGTAGTTATACTCGATCAAGGGGCCCACAGATATCACTCCCGTCATATGGGAGGGATAGATCTCATCTACATCACTCACATCCCTCCGCATGATTCATTATATACCCAGTGATCGCCTTTATAGTCCACCCTGTTATGGGTGACGTTTGATGATACCAAAGTACATAACTCCTCATGTAGGGAACCGTAGTAACTTCAGGTCAAAGGACTATTCATACTAATAGTCACATGAGAAAGTTTATGACACTCATATGACAATCTATGAAGCTTTCTCATGACGGGTCAATTCAGTACACATTCTCTAATGTATATCCATGTGTCAACTTGATATCACATATCCATGACTTGTGAGCTTAAGTCATCAATTGACCTATATGCTAGTCTCCATGCATTATTATTGTCCTTGAAATGCTTGACTAGGAATAGTTTAGTGTAGTGTTCTCTACATTATCTCACTATTAATTCAACTAATCGATATGAGGTAGATAAGAACCTACTACACAAGGACATTATTATACTTAGTTATTTGACACAAATAATAAAGTAAGTATAATAACCAAACATGTCTTTATTAATGATAGAATATGATACAAAAAGTCCCTAGTCAATCATCACATAATTGGCTCTAGGGCTCGTACTAACAATCTCCCACTAGCACTAGTGTCAATCACTGTAATATCTAATACCCAGTGACCTAGTGTGACCATCATGCTTCTTTTGTGGCAAAGTCTTGGTCAAGGGATCCGCGATGTTAGCATCTGTGGGTATTCTGCATATCCTCACATCTCCTCTATCGATGATCTCTCGAATGAGATAGAAGCGTCGTAGTATGTGTTTAGTCCGCTGATGAGAGCGAGGTTCCTTAGCCTGTGCAATAGCCCCATTGTTGTCACAATAGAGGTCTATCGGGTCTACTATGATAGGAACCATCCCAAGCTCTGTAATGAACTTCCAGATCCAAACAGCCTCTTTTGCCGCCTCAGACGCAGCAATATACTCGGCCTCTATTGTAGAATATGCGACTGTGTCCTGCTTCGAACTCTTCCAGCTCACAATGCCACCATTCAGGCAAAATACATATCCTGACTGCGATCTGAAATCATCCCTGTCTGTTTGGAAGCTTGCGCCACTGTAACCTTTTACAGCTAGCTCCTCATTGCCTCCAAATATCAAGAAATATTCTTTCATCCTTCGTAAGTACTTAAGAATATTCTTGACAGCTGTCCAGTGCCTTTCACCTGGATCTGATTGGTACCTGCTCGTCATGCTCAAAGTATATGAGACATCTGGATGAGTACAAAGCATGACATACATGATAGACTCTATAGCGGATGCATAAGGTGTTGGATCGAGAAATGCGAGAGAGGGGGGGGGGTGAATGTCGCAAATCGTTCGGATTTAAAAAAGAGTAAGTGCGCAGCGGAAATAAGACACAAAAACAATGCTAACACGGTCGTTTTACTTGGTTCGGAGCCTGTGTCGACTCCTACTCCAAGGCCCACGGTCGTTGACCGTTTTCTGCGGGCAATTCTATAAGTTCGTAAACCAGTTTACAATTATTGAATACAGAATAAGTGCAGTAAACTTATATAATAAGAATTATGCTCTTCTTTTACCGACGTCCGAAGTAGATCGAAGATTTCGGGGCAGCGGGACGTCGTCGGCTCAAGTTGGGCAGTATCTGGAGCAAAGCACGAGAGCAGAAGAGCGTGGAAGTGTCCGAAGAATTGATACTTGAAGAAGAGGGTCGAGGGTCCTTTATATAGGGCTGGGGGCGCCCGGGATGCTCGGGGCGACCCCCCACGTGGCTTTCGATCCGGCGAGCCCTCTGGTCAAGGCTGATCTCTACTTCTTCGGGATCACCTTTGACTGGGGCGCCCGACGCGCGCGGGGCGCCCGGGTTGACCGGTCAAGGCTTCATCTTCTTCGCGAGGGTGAGCTGCTGTAGCTGCCAGTGGCGTGGCACAGTGGGCGCCCACGACACGCGGGGCGCCCGATGCGCGCGGGGCGTTTACTTGCTCTGCTGACTTTGGGTTGACTCTGGGGCGCCTGAAACATCCGGGGCGCCCTGCTCAGCTACTGCCTCACTCCTTTGAGGCTCTCTGAGCTGCAGAAACACAGTCCTTCGGTCCTGCATCCAGGGTTAGTCCAAAATAGCAATTAATAAGTTAATTTTACACAGCCTTGGCTGTCTTGGTTCTGACTTTGGGTCTCCAAAATGGAGCCCTAGGTCGAACCGACGCCTAATGTTCCCTCAAGGGGAACGCGTCCTCACCTACTCCTCTCGGGAGAGTTTTACCTGGTGCCAACCGGATCCTCCAGTTGGACTTTTGCCCGGTAGTCCTTCGCCAGGTCTTGAGGTACCAAGCTGCCTTTCGCTTGGTGCCTAGCAGCCCTTCGCTAGGTCTTTACTTCTTGCAGCCCTTCGCCAGTGCCTAGCATTCCTTTGCTAGGGCTTTGTCCATTCTGGCAGTCCTTCGCCAGGTCTTTACTTCTGGCAGCCCTTCGCCAGTGCCTAGCATTCCTTTGCTAGGGCTTTGTCCATTCTGGCAGTCCTTCGCCAGTGCCTAGCATTCCTTCGCTAGGACTTTGTCCATTCTGGCAGTCCTTCGCCAGTGCCTAGCATTCCTTCGCTAGGGCTTTAATACTGGCAGTCCTTCGCCAGGTGCCTAGCAGTCCTTCGCTAGGGCTTTGTATCCTGGCAGTCCTTCGCCAGGTGCCTAGCAGTCCTTCGCTAGGTCTTTTCTCTACACACTTGAGTATTATTGTTAGATCACAAACAAACTTAACTTTGAATCCTTTGCCAATATCAAAACAAGGTTCGATATGGTGCTTCCTGCACCAACAATCTCCCCCTTTTTGATTTATGGCAACACAATTCAAAGTTAAGTATAAACATATAACAGTTAAGAAATGAAGGAGTTATGAACAGTATAAGTGTAACAAAAAAAATTTTATACTCCCCCTAAATCCCTGAATACTTGTGTTATAAAATACTTAACTTAACACTTTAACTTTGACCCTTCCTCCCCCTTTGACATATATCAAAAATAAACATGGGTGAACAAGGTAAAAATTTAAAAAGTTTTACAAGCCTAAATTTTGTAACATAACTTTTACTTGGCTTTGCAAAAAAGGAATTTTATTTCGGCAAAATTTTGACGCCAAATTTCCAATACTTAGAAAATTGCGGGGTTTGAAAGAAAATTTTCTAAGTTCAGATGATTCAAAATACAGTTAATTTTGAAAAATGATCTTTTGAAATCAAGTACAGTTAATTTTCAAAAATATGAAACTTTGAAAAAGCAGGTAAAGTTAATTTTCAAAAATATTGAACTTTGAAAGATAAGAATTTTACTTTTTGAAAGACAGGAAAAAAAATAATTTTAGCCTTTTCTCTCCTTTCCAATTTCTCCCCCTTAATGTGAAATTCTTCTCCTTAGCCATATATCAATAAGGAATTTTTAAAAAAATTTAAAATTTGTGTATCAGAGCCTATGAGTTTTGAAAACATAAAAATACTTAGCATAATTTTTGAAAGCATAGCAAAAGCTTAACATGCACCAAAACTCCACTTTGAAAGGCATTAAAAAAATTATTTTTGTAGGCAAGTCTTAGAACACTATTGCCTTGAAAATATTAGTACTTTTGAAAACATTATATTTTGAAAAGTAGAAGTACTTTTGAAAGATATTGTGCATTTTTGAAGATATAAGAAGATTATGCATTAAAAACTATAAGTGCTTTTATAATATTAGAGAAAATTATTTTTTTTGAAAGCACTTACAAAAGTATTGTTTTTATCGCATAATATTTTACTTGCATTGGTTACTTTTCCAGTCTGACACAATCCTAGGAAACCTTGTTAACTACAAGGATAGTTTCCTAAGTGTCCTGGAAATTCTCCAACTCATGTAAATACTATTTCCAAAAGAATTTTGGAAAAAATAATAGTATTTTGAAAAAAAAATATTTTAAAATGATTTTGATTTTTGTAAAGCACAATTTTGAAAAATATAGTGATTATTTGAAGGCATAAAACTTCTTCTTTTAATTTGAACTTCCCTTAAATCTGACACAGTCCTTGGAGGCTTGTTGACCACAAGTTAATCCTCCTCTTGGTCTTAGGGTTTGTCAAAATTAAAGAACAATTTTGAACATGCCTTTTGAGTATGATGATTTTTAAGGAGATAGATTTTTGAAAACATAATTTGGTATGATAACACAGTTTTCGACAACCATTTTGAAATGATAATAACTTTTCAAAGATATTTTGAAAGAAAAAAAAGAATAAACCACTCCCCCTTACTATTTAACTCAATCTAATGTCCTAGGGGATTTCAGTGTTATCCATGTTTGACTGTGTTGACTAGGGTTGACTGTTTTGACCAAGTTTGACCAATCAATGACTAACACAAAATAAGGCCTAGATTATATTTAAAAGAAGTCTATTGAGATATTTAACATAAAAAAAATATAGGGTACAGCAGACTGAATTAAAAAAAATAGAGATGATTTTGAATAATTTTTGAAAATAATTTTTTTTTTTGAAAGGATATTGATTTGTGCTTTTAGGTCCTAGATGTCTCACCCAGTTCTACGTGGTCAAGCATGTTAACCTTATGGGTTGTGTGAGACAAATATTTTAATTTTGAAGATAAATGATTAAATTGAATTTTGAGAATAATTAAGTTGAATTTGAGAATAATTAAGAATAATTAAGTTGAATTTGAGAATAATTACGAATAATTAAGTTGAATTTGAGAATAATTAAGAATAATTAAGTTGAATTTGAGAATAATTAGTTTGAATTTGATTGAATTAAATTTAATTGATTTAATTAATATTTGATTGAATTTAATTGATTTAATTAAGATTTGATTAATTTGAATTTGAATGAATTGAATTAATTTGAGTTTGAACTAATTTGAGTTTGAATTTGATTTAGTTGGTTGGGTTGGACTCAACTTTTAGGTCCTAAGCATCTCACCCATTTCTAAGTGACAAAACAGGATATCCTTAACTGTTTTGTGAGATGCATATTTTAATAGAAAGATTTATTTTGAAAAGGCCATGATTAATTTTGAAAAGTTAAATTAATTTTTAAACCCAATTTAAATTTATTTTGAAAGGAGGTATTTGAATCTAAAATTAACTGAAAATTTGTGTTAGATTTGAATTTAACAAAAAATAATTTGAATTTGAATTTCAAAAATTGGCTTCCAGGTCTTGACGAGGCACTAGTGTTGGTGCAGTATGCACCCAAGTCAAACCTGCGTTTTGATATTGGCAAAAAGGTTCAAAAGTTAAGGGTTAATGGTTGTCTAACGAGTTTCTTGAGTGTACAGGAAAAGCCCTAGTGAAGGAATGCTAGGCACTGGCGAAGGACTGCCAGACAGGACAAGCCCTAGCAAAGGACTGCTAGGCACTGGCGAAGGACTGCCAGACAGGACAAGTCCTAGCGAAGGAATGCTAGGCACTGGCGAAGGGCTGCCAGAAGAAAAAACCTAGCGAAGGGCTGCTAGGCACCAAGCGAAGGGAAGCTTGGTAACTCAAGACCTGGCGAAGGACTGCTGGGCAAAAGTCCAACTGGAGGATCCGGTTGGCACCAGGTAAAACTCTCCCGAGAGGAGTAGGTGAGGACGCGTTCCCCTCGAGGGAACATTAGGCGTCGGTTCGACCTAGGGCTCCATTTTGGAGATCCAAAGTCAGAACCAAGACAGCTAAGGCTGTTTTAACTAACTTATTATTTGCTGTTTTGGACTAACCCTGGATGCAGGACCGAAGGACTGTGTTTCTGCAGCTCAGAGAGCCTCAAAGGAGTGAGGCCGTAGCTGAGCAGGGCGCCCCGGATGTGTCGGGCGCCCCAGAGTCAACCCAAAGTCAGCAGAGAGGTAAACGCCCTGACAGCAGCCGCATGTCGGGCGCCCCGCGTGTCTCGGGCGCCCACTGTGCCACGCCACTGAAGGCGGCTGCAGCTCACTCTCGCGAAGCCTCGGTGATAAAGTTTGACCGGTCAATCGGGCGCCCCGTGCGCGTCGGGCGCCCCAGTCAAATACAATCCCGAAGATAACGAGATCAGCTTTGACTAGAGCATCGCCGGATCTGCAGCCACGTGGGGGGCGCCCCGAGCATGTCGGGCGCCCCCTGCCCTATATAAAGAGGGCCTCGACCCTCTTCAAAGAACAACGAATTCCTTCGACAATTTTACGCTCTTCTGCTTCCACGACACGCTCCAGAAAGCTGCCAACTCAAGCCGACGACGTCCCGCTGCTCCAGAACTTCAATCTTCACCGGACGTCGGTAACAAGAGTTATATTTAAGTTTACGAGAATATTCTTATAATTATTTGTGTGTAAACTTTTGCGAACTTATAGAATTGCCCGCAGAAAACGGTCAACGACCGTGGGCCTTGGAGTAGGAGTCGACCCAGGCTCCGAACCAAGTAAACCTGCTGTGTTTGCGTTGTTGTGTTCTCTTTTATTTCCGCTGCGCACCCGCTCTTTTTAAATCCGAACGAATTGCGACATTCACCCCCCCTCTCTCGCATTTCTCGATCCAACAAGTGGTATCAGAGCGGGGAAGTCAAACCTGGTGCAACCACCAGTTTGAATATTTTTCGGATTTTTTTTCTTTTTCTCTCTCATTTTTTTTAAAAAAAAATTCTTCGTTCGAGTTTTTATCTCAAGGTTGGTGCAACACCCCTTGAAATCTGTGTTTGATTATTTCTTCCCGCACTACTAATCCAAGACCAAGTCTTGGAAATATTTTTGTTGTTTTCTTTTATTTCAGTAACAAATGTCTATCCAAGAAGGATTTAGCACCGCCAGACCTCCACTTTTCAGTGGAGAAGACTTTCCCTACTGGAAAAGTCGAATGGAGGTCCACCTGAAAACTCAGGTGGAAATGTGGATAATCATCCAGTCTGGACTGATGATTCCCACCAATGCTGAAGGTGTACCACAAGACTACTCAGAATGGGACACTGCCCTTAAACGAAAGATTGAAGCTGACGCCAAAGCAACCCAGACTCTACAATGTGGACTAACGAAAGAAGAGCTGAACCGCGTAGGACCCTTCAAAAGTGCAAAGGAACTATGGGCTAAATTGATTGAACTCCACGAAGGAACTTCAGATACAAGGATCAGCAAACGAGACTTGCTACTGAACAAGCTCTTCACTATCAAAATGGCTGATAACGAGACAGCAGCCCAGCTCCACGCCAGAATCCAGGAGCTGATGAATGGTCTTCACGCAATAGGTCACCAGGTTCAAAACCGTGATCTGATAAGGTACGCCCTAAACGCATTCCCTAGGACCACCTTGTGGGCATCTATGGTAGATGCATACAAGGTCTCTAGGGATCTTTCAAAAATTAAGCTAGATGAGTTATTTTCTGAACTTGAGCTGCATGAACAGACTAACTCCAATTTGGTCGAGAAAAGTATAGCTTTTTTGCAGGGAAAACAGGGAAAATGACCAAGAAGAAAATTCAAATTGAACCTGAATCTACCTCAGATTCAGAATAGAAGATCAAGAAGAAATCAATCAGAACTGGTCCGGCTAGCTCGAAGCTACTACAAAAAGTTGAAGAACCAAACTAACACACGGAGAACAAGCCGAAGAAAGGACGGACAAGATGACCCGGCAACTGACAAACAAAAGCCCAACGTAACCTGCTACGAATGCAAGAAGAAGGCCACTACAAGACTGAGTGTCCAAGTCTAAAGGAGTCCAAAAAGAACAGAAAGAAGAAGGCACTCCAAGCAACCTGGGACGAGTCTTCCTCAGAAGAAGGAAGAAGAAGCACCTCAGTCCAATCTTCTAGCCCTGACCTCTTCGGATCAAATCGAGACTGACTCTGACTCGGAACGGGACGACGGCAAGCTGACATTCTCCGAAGACGGCGAAATAAAGGTAACGGGTTTTTCAAAATCGCAATTAAATTCTCTTATTTCCTATCTATCCCGAGATTTGGCGAAAGCCAAACTCCGAATCGAGTCCCTCCGACAGGAAGTAAAACTCCTGAAAGAGGGAGCTGATTCTAATTCCTTAACTGAGAAAATTCAGGAAGAAACCCCTGATCAAGTTGAGAAACTTGAATCAGAGAATTTCTCCTTGAAAACTCAAGTCAAGGATTTAAGAACAGCTTTAGAACGATTCACTTCTGGTTCCAAGT
>JAGFNQ010004381.1:0-117335 GCA_024364735.1 Boesenbergia rotunda | reverse complement strand
GTAACAATATGGAAAGTGAATTTGAAATGAGTTTAGTTGGGGAACTCAACTTTTTCTTAAGGTTACAAATCAAACAAACTAAGGATGGAATTATGTACATCAATCTAAATATGCAAAAGAACTAATTAAGAAATTTAAAATGGATAACTCTAAAAGTATAAGCACCCCGATGGCCACAAATGTAAAAATAGATAGTGACCCTGAGGGTAAACCAGTAGACCTAAAACTTTACAGAAGTATGATAGGAAGTCTACTATACCTGACAGCCAGCAGACCTGATATACTTTTTTCAGTAGGAATGTGTGCTAGGTACCAAACCTGTGCTAAGGAAACCCACTTAGCAGCCCTAAAAAGAGTTTTAAGATACATTAAGGGCACCCTAAACGTAGGGATTTGGTACCCTAGAACTTCATCCTTTAAGTTATCAGGATACTCTGATTCTGATTATGCTGGCTGTAAATTAGATAGAAAAAGTACAAGTGGAAACTGTCAACTTTTAGGAAATAGCTTAGTAAGTTGGTGCAGTAGAAAGCAACACTGTGTTGCTTTATCAACAACTGAAGCTGAATATGTAGCCTTAGGAGAGTGTGTAGCTCAACTCCTATGGATGATGCATACTCTTAAGGACTTTCAGCTAGACTACAATCAGACCCAAGTCAATATTGACAACATTAGCTCAATTAACTTAACCAAAAACCCAATACAACATTCTAGAACCAAACACATAGAAGTAAAACATCACTTGTAAGAGATCACGTAGCTAGGGGTGAAATAGTCCTTAAGCATGTAGACTCCAAGTCCAACCTAGCTGACATATTCACTAAACCCCTACCTGAATCTGAGTTTAGCTCACTAAGAAGGCAGTTAGGGTTATGTTTAGTAGAATAGAATCATTTGGTTTTTGGATTTTCAATTTTAAATTGAACTTAAAATGTCTTTTAAAATATTTTTGTTAAAAATATTCTTTAACTTTAAAAAGTTTTTTTACTTAGTTTTATTTCAAAAACTACCCCTTCAAACTAGGGTTTTTTCGAAAATGGACTTAGCCTAGGCTCTAACCCTAGAACTGCATGCACCTATAGATCTAGAAGCCAGCATCTCACAAGCACCTTAGGGCACTTTTTGAATGATAACCTAGAAAGGGTTGAGATGCTTAGGTCTTTGCCTTAACTCAAGATGCTTTAAGTCAGTGCATCTGCAGCAGTTGGGGCACTAAATACAAACTGAACAGCAATCAAGTTAAGTGTCAAGTTTAGACAATCTAACTTGAACAGCTCACTTAACTTGACTAACCCTAGCCAAAACTACTGTTTATAACAGTTAGTAAGTAGCTAAGTGGGTTAGACAGGTCCCTAAAGGATTAACCAGACTTAGGTCTTATTTTGATTCAGTACAGCAAATGCTCTATTTAAGTATTGCAAATTTTGTTTCTTTTTTTTCTTCTGCATTCTTTTTGATATATGTCAAAGGGGGAGAGTTGGAAAGGAAACAGGAAACACAATTTTTTCTTTTCCATAGTCTTTTCAAAAAGTTGAACTGAAAAATTGGTATAATTTTATTTCTAAGCTCTGAACTATTTTTTGCTTAAAATGATTTTTACTTAATGTTTCTAAGTTTGAAATTTTTCCCAAAAACTGAAAATTTTCTAAAGTCTGAAATTTTTTTCAAAAATGAAAATTTTCTAAAGGTTCCCAAACTAAGAATGTTTTTTTCGAAAAACTTAGCAAAAACTGTAGAGATTTCCTAACTTATTATCAAAACATGAAATCTTCTAAGTATTTCATTCACACCACCTGTTTTTGAAAAACCTAGGGGGAGATTTCTTCTAGGGGGAGGGAATCTAACTTAGGATTTTAAATTCAGCACTTTTTTTCCCTTAACTTTTTGAACTAGGTTGCCATATATCAAAAAGGGGGAGATTGTTGGTGCAGTATGCACCCAAGTCAAACCTGTGTTTTGATATTGGCAAAAAGGTTCAAAAGTTAAGGGTTAATGGTTGTCTAACGAGTTTCTTGAGTGTACAGGAAAAGCCCTAGTGAAGGAATGCTAGGCACTGGCGAAGGACTGCCAGACAGGACAAGCCCTAGCAAAGGACTGCTAGGCACTGGCGAAGGACTGCCAGACATAGCGAAGGAATGCTAGGCACTGGCGAAGGGTTGCCAGAAGAAAAAACCTAGCGAAGGGCTGCTAGGCACCAAGCGAAGGGAAGCTTGGTAACTCAAGACCTGGCGAAGGACTGCTGGGCAAAAGTCCAACTGGAGGATCCGGTTGGCACCAGGTAAAACTCTCCCGAGAGGAGTAGGTGAGGACGCGTTCCCCTCGAGGGAACATTAGGCGTCGGTTCGACCTAGGGCTCCATTTTGGAGATCCAAAGTCAGAACCAAGACAGCTAAGGCTGTTTTAACTAACTTATTATTTGCTGTTTTGGACTAACCCTGGATGCAGGACCGAAGGACTGTGTTTCTGCAGCTCAGAGAGCCTCAAAGGAGTGAGGCCGTAGCTGAGCAGGGCGCCTCGGATGTGTCGGGCACCCCAGAGTCAACCCAAAGTCAGCAGAGAGGTAAACGCCCCGACAGCAGCCGCATGTCGGGCGCCCCGCGTGTCTCGGGCGCCCACTGTGCCACGCCACTGAAGGCGGCTGCAGCTCACCCTCGCGAAGCCTCGGTGATAAAGTTTGACCGGTCAATCGGGCGCCCCGTGCGCGTCGGGCGCCCCAGTCAAATACAATCCCGAAGATAACGAGATCAGCTTTGACTAGAGCATCGCCGGATCTGCAGCCACGTGGGGGGCGCCCCGAGCATGTCGGGCGCCCCCTGCCCTATATAAAGAGGGCCTCGACCCTCTTCAAAGAACAACGAATTCCTTCGACAATTCTACGCTCTTCTGCTTCCACGACACGCTCCAGAAAGCTGCCAACTCAAGCCGACGACGTCCCGCTGCTCCAGAACTTCAATCTTCACCGGACGTCGGTAACAAGAGTTGTATTTAAGTTTACGAGAATATTCTTATTATTATTTGTGTGTAAACTTTTGCGAACTTATAGAATTGCCCGCAGAAAACGGTCAACGACCGTGGGCCTTGGAGTAGGAGTCGACCCAGGCTCCGAACCAAGTAAACCTGCTGTGTTTGCGTTGTTGTGTTCTCTTTTATTTCCGCTGCGCACCCGCTCTTTTTAAATCCGAACGAATTGCGACATTCACCCCCCTCTCTCGCATTTCTCGATCCAACAACTAGGCCTTCTTTGGCCGTAGCCTTATGGGATCATCCACCCTTTCCTTGACAAAGCCTTTTAATGAAATTTCATTTTCAAAATTATTCTTTGAAAAATTTCTGGTCTAACTAGTTTGGGTCTTAGATCGGTAGCTTCGGCTAGTTCCGCCAAATTGGCTTCCCTAACGTACTATCATCTCACCTCCACCCAATACTATGTTGTTCAATTTTCAATTAACTGATTTAGTCCCAATCCTAATTCTAGGCAAAAAAAGTAAAACACATAATTAAAACAAACAATTGTCTAAGTAAGGTCACAATTGGAGTAATACTCCGGATTTTCGAAATCAGCAAGATTATGAATTAAATTTTCTAACTTATTGACCTTATGTTTTAGGGTTTCATTTTCTTGTTTCAATTTTCTGAAATTTGTTTTAATTAAGTTACATGAATCAATCACATTATTCAAGGTAAATAACGGATTTTCAAATACTGTAAATTTACCTTCGTTGATTGTTTGTTCGGCATTCTTGGTAGCTCTTTTATCTGTGCATTCACTTTTGTAATACCCGAACTCCTAGCACTTGAAGCATTGAATGCGACTTTTGTGCTTTCGTACTTTTGGAACTGATTCCTTTGTCGCCGGTGGTGCAGACCGAGTTTTACGAGTAGGGCACTGATTTTGGTAGTGCCCTCTCTCCCTGCATGTGTAACAAATTACATGATTAAAATTTGAATTTACACTTTTACCTTTTGGTTCTTTATTGGGAATCTCCCCCTTGATCATTGCCGCCTCGGATCTAGGCTCATCTTCTGATTCTGTGTCTGAGTCGGACTCGGGTACTGGTTGAAGCTCCTTCTGTGGTGGTTCTTTAGGAGTTTTCCCTGCAATAAAATTTACACCTTCCTTGACCATTATAGTATCTGTTTGATTATTTAATTCTAAATTTGAAAAGAATTCGAAATCGGTTACCGTCTCAGTCATTTCGTCGTCTAATTCTGGTTCGATTTTGGATTCGGGTTCAGACTCTGACTCGGCTATTTGTGCTTGGACTGAAAAGGCAAGATAATTTACCTGGTCTTCTTCTTCATCTGAGATCTCTTGATGAAGGTTTACCAATTTTTCCCAGATTTCTCTAGCACATCTGCATGGACCTACTAGCTCGAGTTGCTCCTTGGTTAGGCCACATTGTAGGATTGCTGTTGCCCTTGCATCGGTCTCGATTTGATTGAGGGTGTGTTCATCCAATTTGTCCCACTCGATGGATGATTCATCTTCTACGGGAAACGAGAATCCCGTTTGGATGATCTGCCATAACTCCATATGAGCCTTCAGAAGGGACTCCATTTGACATTTCCAAAACGTGAAGTTCTCGCCGAAGAATAGTGGTGGACGTGCACTGTTCCACTCTTGGTTGGCCATTTAGGATAATTCTTGCACACAGAGGAAAAAAGTAGAAATGTACCAAGACTTGGTCTTGGATTAGTAGTGCGTGCGGGAGAGAGAGAAAAATTAGCCTAATAAAAACTATTACACGGATTTCGAGGCAGACTGATATAAAAAATTTATGTCAAAATTTTGAAAATGTTACTTTACCAATTTTGATGATAAAAAGTAAGACATTAATGTTTGGAAAAGATTTGCTCAGATTAAGGTAGCACGATTTTCGAGAAAAAATAATATTAAAATAATGATAAAAAAGTTTATGACAAATTTTCAAAAGTTGATTATTTTGACAATTCTGACTTATGGTAAAAAAATGAGAATTCAAAATTGAAAAAGGCGTAAGGATTTTTTAAATCCACCTACAGATATTTTTATTTTTAAAAATAAAAGGCGAAAAGATGTAGTGGTGTTGATTAAAAAAAAAAAGAAATAAGATAAAAAATTTCGTAAATCCGAAAAACTTTCAAACTGGTGGTTGCGCCAAGTTTGAACTACCCCGCTCTGATACCACTTGTTGGATCGACAAATGCGAGAGAGGGGGGGGGTTGAATGTCGCAAATCGTTCGGATTTAAAAAAGAGTAAGTGCGCAGCGGAAATAAGACACAAAAACAATGCTAACACGGTCGTTTTACTTGGTTCGGAGCCTGTGTCGACTCCTACTCCAAGGCCCACGGTCGTTGACCATTTTCTGCGGGCAATTCTATAAGTTCGTAAACCAGTTTACAATTATTGAATACAGAATAAGTGCAGTAAACTTATATAATAAGAATTATGCTCTTCTTTTACTGACGTCCGGAGTAGATCGAAGATTTCGGGGCAGCGGGACGTCGTCGGCTCGAGTTGGGCAGTATCTGGAGCAAAGCACGAGAGCAGAAGAGCGTGGAAGTGTCCGAAGAATTGATACTTGAAGAAGAGGGTCGAGGGTCCTTTATATAGGGCTGGGGGCGCCCGGGATGCTCGGGGCGCCCCCCCATGTGGCTTTCGATCCGGCGAGCCCTCTGGTCAAGGCTGATCTCTACTTCTTCGGGATCACCTTTGACTGGGGCGCCCGATGCGCGCGGGGCGCCCGGGTTGACCGGTCAAGGCTTCATCTTCTTCGCGAGGGTGAGCTGCTGTAGCTGCCAGTGGCGTGGCACAGTGGGCGCCCGCGACACGCGGGGCGCCCGATGCGCGCGGGGCGTTTACTTGCTCTGCTGACTTTAGGTTGACTCTGGGGCGCCCGAAACATCCGGGGCCCCCTGCTCAGCTACTGCCTCACTCCTTTGAGGCTCTCTGAGCTGCAGAAACACAGTCCTTCGGTCCTGCATCCAGGGTTAGTCCAAAACAGCAATTAATAAGTTAATTTTACACAGCCTTGGCTGTCTTGGTTCTGACTTTGGGTCTCCAAAATGGAGCCCTAGGTCGAACCGACGCCTAATGTTCCCTCAAGGGGAACGCGTCCTCACCTACTCCTCTCGGGAGAGTTTTACCTGGTGCCAACCGGATCCTCCAGTTGGACTTTTGCCCTGCAGTCCTTCGCCAGGTCTTGAGGTACCAAGCTGCCTTTCGCTTGGTGCCTAGCAGCCCTTCGCTAGGTCTTTACTTCTGGCAGCCCTTCGCCAGTGCCTAGCATTCCTTTGCCAGGGCTTTGTCCATTCTGGCAGTCCTTCGCCAGGTCTTTACTTCTGGCAGCCCTTCGCCAGTGCCTAGCATTCCTTTGCTAGGGCTTTGTCCATTCTGGCAGTCCTTCGCCAGTGCCTAGCATTCCTTCGCTAGGACTTTGTCCATTCTGGCAGTCCTTCGCCAGTGCCTAGCATTCCTTCGCTAGGGCTTTAATACTGGCAGTCCTTCGCCAGGTGCCTAGCAGTCCTTCGCTAGGGCTTTGTATCCTGGCAGTCCTTCGCCAGGTGCCTAGCAGTCCTTCGCTAGGTCTTTTCTCTACACACTTGAGTATTATTGTTAGATCACAAACAAACTTAACTTTGAATCCTTTGCCAATATCAAAACAAGGTTCGATATGGTGCTTCCTGCACCAACATAAGGGATCTGATCCATACGATCTCTCTCCTCCTTAGAAGAGGGACATTGAGTCTTCGAAAGACTCACACCATGTGACATTTGCAGAAATCCCTTCTTGGAATTCTGCATAGCAAAACGATTAAGCACCTTGTCAATATATGTACTCTAACTTAAGCCAAGCAATCTCTTAGACCTATCTCTATAGATCTTGATGCTAGGATATAGGCTGCTTCACCTAAGTCTTTCATTGAGAAATAATTCCCGAGCCACATCTTTACAGACTGTAGTGAAGGGATATCATTCCCAATAAGGAGTATGACATCTACATACAAGATCAGGAAGATAATTGTGCTCCCACTAACCCTCTTGTAGATATAGGGTTCATCTTCATTCTTGATGAAACCAAACGCTTTTATTGCATCATCGAATCTAAGATTCCAGCTTCGATAAGCTTGCTTTAGCCCATAAATGGGCCTATGCAACTTACATACCTTTCCAGCATGCTCTGGATCTACAAAACCCTCAGGTTGTGTCATGTACACATCCTCGAGTAGATTCCCATTTAGGAATGCGATTTTGATATCCATCTGTCAGATCTCGTAATCATGGTAAGCTGCAATAGCAAGCATGATCCGAATAGACTTGAGCATCGTAACTGGTGAAAAGGTTTCTGTTGGTGCCCCAGTTGGTTTTGATGTGATCAACCAAGTTAGGTTAGGTCCTGTTGGTATTAATCCCTCTGCTAAGTGTGCAGGAGCTTAGGTATGGAGGAAGTCGAGTGTAAGACGTAGCAGACGAGAAGGATTGTGCGGGGAAGTGAGCCGACGGGCTCGGTACAATCCGAGGGACGCGGATGCTGCGGAAGAGTACACCGGTGGAGCGAGAAGGACGTGCGCGATGTCCGAGGATGAGAAGCCGGGAGAAAGGACGCTCGAGGGGACGAAAGGCCGGAGTCAGGTTCGGGTGAGCCTAACTCCGGTTGGCCGGAAATCACCCAGAAGACGAAGAATCAAAAAGACTAGTCCAAGCGCCCAAAAGAAAAGAGAAAATTATTTGGTGCCACGAAGGATTGAACCCGAGACCTCGATAACACACACTAACCCACTTACCATTTGGACTAAAGGGCGATGGCAATAAAATGTTGCCGATATTACTACTTAGAGATTACAACAGCGACATGGAGATTCCAACAACCATCTCGAGGAAAGATAAAGTTTTAATTAAAACAATTAAAACTTAAAGGATAATGTTACATTATCCTTTAATCAAATACAATGGATGCAGTTTAATCCCATCTAAGATCAACCATCCAGATTACATCCATGGATCAACGGCCAAGAGAAAAGTGATCAACAATCAACAATCCAGATTTATTCTCTTAGGCTATAAATAGACTTAGAGGTTTTGCTTTAGAAATCAATCATTTTATTCATTCTTGTAAAATCTCTAGCGTGCTATTTTTGAAAGGCTTCTCCGCCACAAGGAGATTTTTATTGAGCGTCCACTGCCTTTGAAGCAATGTTCTCAGTTGCGACCAAGTTCTTTTTTAAAGACGAGTGCCTCCACTTTCATAATTTTTTCCCTGTCTATTCACCCCCCCTCTAGCCGGTCCAACCCGATCTAACAGTTTCATCATAGTCGATACCATGAATTTGCTTGAAATCTTTAGCTACCAATCGCCCTTTATAGGTATGCATGAGTCCATCCATGTCAGTCTTTCTTCTAAAGACCCACTTACACCCAATGGGTTTAATTCCCTCAGGTGAATCAACCAAAGTCCATACTTGGTTAGTGTACATGGATTCCATTTCGGACCTCATGACTTCTAGCCATTTCTCAGAATCTGGGCTCATCACAGCTTCTTGATATATGTAGGCTCATTCAACTCAATAAGCGTAACACCCTCATGTTAGACAAGAGAAATGAGTATCTCTCAGGCTGATGATGTATCCTATCAGATCTCCGAAGAGGTTGGTCTACTTGAACAGCTTGTTGTTCCACAACTTCTTGTGCAACAACCTCATGATCCACAACACCTTGTGGTGCCTATTCAATGTCCATTAAGGTCTCAGTGCTATCTGTATCTTGAACTTCTTCATGATGAGTTTTACTCCCACTTATTTTTCTAGAAATAAACTCCTTTTCTAGAAAAACGCCATTTCTAGCGACAAACACTTTGCCTAGTGTGGGATTGTAAAAGTAATATCCCTTTGTTTCCTTGGGATATCCAACAAAATAGCACTTATCAGATTTGGGTCCTAGTTTATCTGAGACTTGATGTCGAACGTAAGCCTCACAACCCCAAATCTTCATAAAAGACATCGTGGGGCTCTTCCCAGTCCATATCGTATATGGTGTCTTTATGACGACCTTTGATGGAGCTCGGTTAAGTGTGAAAAGAGTCGTCTCTAGAGCGAATCCCCAAAAGGAAGTAGGATGATCTGTCTGACTCATCATCGATCGTACCATATCTAATAGAGTATGATTTCTCCGCTCGGATACACCATTCCACTATGGTGTTCCAGGTGGAGTGAGTTGGGATATGATCCCACACTCTGCTAGATGGTCATGAAATTCTTGCTAAGGTATTCTCCATCTCAATCTGATCGAAACATCTTAATACATTTGCCATGTTGGTTTTGTACTTCACTCTTAAATTCTTTGAACTTTTCAAAGGATTCTGACTTGTGTTTCATGAGATACACATAACCGTATCTACTTATATCATCAGTGAAAGTGATGAAGTACTGATAGCCACCTCTAGCTGTGATATTGAAAGGGCCACATACATCAGTATATATATATGAGTCCTAACAAGTCTATCGCTCTTTCGCCATGTCCACTAAATGGAGACTTGGTCATCTTGCCTGGAAGACAAGATTCACATGTTGAAGGATCGGTGTAGGCATGCAGAGGGGGGGGGTGAATGCACTTTCTTTGATCGTTTTGATCTCTACAAAGATGTTAGCGCAGCGGAAATAATATGCAAAAGAAATAACAATGCTAACAAAGTTCTTTTACTTGGTATCCACCCAGATGGGTGACTAATCCAAGGATCCACGCTACGAGCACCACTTTTCACTATCGAAAAGTCTCCTTGAGGTGGAGAAACCTTTACAGCAAAAGCTTCCTCTTTACAGATGCAGAAATATGATGGAGGAAGCAAAGATCACTCTACAATTGGGCAGCACTTCGTTACTGTACGGAACTGTACATACACGTGTAACGAGGAGCTCCTTTTATAGGTGAAAAGGACAGATTCGCAGTCTGTCCAGACCCGCACCAGTCGACTGCCCCTAGGGTAGTCGACTGGCCCGACATTAAATGTCGGCCAACGGCTAGCCAACGGCTAGTTTTGGGGTATACCAGTCGACTGCCCCAAGGCCAGTCGACTGATCCGAAGCTGCGAACTTTCTGTGGGTTTTGGCAGTCGACTGCCTATGAGCCAGTCGACTGCCCTGCCTCCCAGCTCAGCTCCAGCCACTCTAACCTTCTCCTTCGTGTGTGCCTTCAGGTCTGCTCCCTTGGCTCGTCCCTTGAAGTCCTCTTCCTCTGGCTATCGTCCCTCGGATGCGCACGCAAGCCTTCCCTTGGCTTGCCTCCATGCCACCCTTCACGTGTGTCCTTTGAAGTCCACTTCCCGGCTTGCCCTTGGAGCTCTCCTCCCTCGGCTCTCGTCCCTCGGATAGGTCCACCAAGTGTGATTCTCCAAGTCCTGCAAACTCAATCACACAAATCAAATACAACATAACACTCTAACTTTAAACCTATTCGCCCACACATCAAAACCATGATCTTCCAATCATTTAAGGGCCGATTGCCTCAACAATCTCCCCCTTTTTGATGTGTGGCAATATGTTTAAGTTAGAGATAAATAACAGCAATAGCAGAAGCAACAACAATAGATAACAATTGAAAAAGTATAAGACATAGTAACCCTAAGAGGCAACCTCCCCCTTAATCTATGTCTTCTTCCCATTTTCAATTCTAAATCCAAGTTAAGTTTCCACTTAACAACTGCGATGTTAAAATATAAGACATATCATAACCTAAGAGGTACCTTCCCCTTAATCCATGTCTTCTCTATTTTGACATTCAAATTCTAAGTTAGAAAAAAATACCTAAAATCATCCATTTTAAGTCAAAGTTCTAACTTAAACCACTCATTCTGCCCCTTTGACACCATCAAAATGATTGCCTCAAGCAACCAAATCCTATGACATCAAATGTGAGAATTATTGATTTCTGAAATTTTTACAGTTGCTGAAAAAATAGGCGTGCCAGTCGACTGCCCATAGGGCAGTCGACTGATACGCTATCAGTCTGATTTTTCAGGTTTTCTGTCGAATTTCAGAAACTCCCAGAAAATTCCAGAAAATTTCAAAAATTGTAAAATTTTGCATACATGTTTGAAATGTTATACTCTATCAGGGAAAAATATTAAACCATATAAAATTTCAACCATGCATGACTTTTGATAAAAATCCAAAAGTTTTGAAAATCACTACATTTTGTATCAAACTTTGAAACTAATTTTGCAAATATATAGCTTTTAAAAGCATGACACAGTATGTAGAACATAAAATGGTTTTCAAAGTTTTTAAAATGTCCAACTATGATTTTTAGCAAGGTGTCTATTGATTAAACACTTGCCTCCCCCATAGTTGGTCTAGTTTTGATATTTTGATACTTTTAATGGTTCAACAATGTGCCACAAGCACAAGTGAGCCAAATGTATCACCCTAATGGATCGAGCACCCTTTTTCAAAGCTAATGTCTCCAAGTTCATCCTATACTTCCACAAAACACATTCCAAGGCCTCTTCTTAAGGATGTAAACTCCGATTCGGGAAGAGGCTTGGTAAAAATGTCGGCTAGGTTCGACTTTGATTCAACATAGTGTAATTCTATGTCTTCCCTTGCCACATGGTCTCTAATGAAGTGATGTTTCACTTCAATGTGTTTTGTTCTAGAATGGTGAACCGGATTTTTAGTTAAATTGATTGTGCTTACATTATCACACAATACTTTGACCTTGGTGTAATGTAGCTCATAGTCCTCTAAGGTGTGCATGATCCAAAGGAGTTGGGAAACACATCCACCCATTGCCACATATTCTGCCTCCGTTGTTGATAGGGCAACGCATGGTTGTTTTCTACTACTCCAACTAACTAAAGTAGACCTAAGGAATTGACAACCTCCACTTGTACTCTTCCTATCTAGCTTACACCCCGCATAGTCTGAGTCGGTGTATCCAATTAGATCAACACTAGGGGTTCTAGGATACCAAAGTCCGACATTGAGGGTACCTTTCACATACCTTAGGATCCTCTTGACTACTACCAAATGGGACTCTTTGGCACAAGATTGGTACGTTGCACACATATCTACCGCAAAGAGTATGTCGGGTCTACTAGCGGTTAGGTATAGGAGGCTACCAATCATGCTCCTATATTGTTTAGAGTCTACCATTTTCCCTTCAATGTCACTATCCATTTTCACATTAGTTCCTATGGGTGTAGATGCTTCCTTAGCATGTTCTAAACCAAATTTCTTTAACATCTCCTTAGCATATTTGGTTTGAAATACATGTGTACCTTCATTAGTTTGCTTAACTTGAAGGCCTAAGAAAAAGGTTAACTCTCCTACAAGACTCATCTCAAATTCATCTTCCATACATTTGATGAATTCTTGTAGGAAGTCATTATTTGTTGACCCAAAAATGATATCGTCTACATAGACTTGGGCAACAAATATGTCCTTATCCTTAGATTTTAGGAACAATGTAGGGTCAATTGTTCCTCTCCTAAACCCCTTAGACACTAAAAATGAAGAAAGCCTCTCATACCAAGTCCGGGGAGCTTGTTTTAATCCATACAAGACTTTTCTTAATTTGAACACGTGTCTTGGATAGTTAGGGTCCTCAAACCCGGGGGGGTTGTTCTACATAAACCTCTTCCTTAATTATCCCATTTAGGAATGCCGACTTCACATCCATTTGGTGATGTGTGAAACCCATGTGAGCGGGATAGGCTAGTAGAATTCTAATTGATTCTAACCTAGCTATGGGGGCATAGGTCTCATCATAATCTAATCCCTCAACTTGGTTAAACCCCCTAGCCACTAATCTAGCCTTGTTCCTAGTGATTTTACCTTGGTCATCTAATTTATTCCTAAAGACCCATCTCGTGGTTACAATGGTGCAATCAGTGGGCCTAGGAACTAACTCCCAAACTTCACTCCTTTCAAATTGGTTTAGCTCTTCTTGCATGGCCAAAACCCAATCAGCATCTCCCAATGCTTCATCAATGGTCTTGGGTTCTAATTGGGAGATTAGAGCTATTTGACTAGTTTGATCCCTAAAATAGGACCTAGTCCTTACTCCTTGATTTACATCACCCACAATTTGGTCAATAGGATGATCATGGTGATGTTTCAAGGGCCTAGAGGTTGTAGGTTCATTTACTCCTTCTTCTTCATCCTCTAGGGTGTTTCTTACTCCCCCTTGATCATTGCCCTCCAAATGTAGGTCTTGGATTCTTTGGGCAAGAGGTTGGACCTCTTCTATGTCCTTATCAATAGAAGCCTTTCTAGGGTAAGTACTCGTGGTTTCATCAAATTTGACATTCGAGGACTCTTCAATCACTTTTGTCCTCTTGTTGTACACTCTATAACCCCTACTAGTCAATGAATACCCTACTAAGATTCCTTCATCGGCTTTTGACTCAAATTTTCTTAGGTTATCTTTGGTGTTTAAGATGTAAACTTTACATCCAAAGACCCTAAAATAGTGGACTTGGGGTACCCTTCCATTCCAAAGTTCAAAAGGTGTTTTTTCTAAAAATCTATGTACCAATACCCGGTTTTGGATATAGCAAGCGGTGTTAACCGCTTCGGCCCAAAAATAGCTAGGAAGAGAGTATGCATTAAGCATAGTCCTAGCAGCTTCTTGTAGGGCTCGGTTTTTCCTCTCAACTACCCCATTTTGTTGAGGAGTCTTTGGGCATGAGAACTCATGCTTGTACCCATTTTCAACACAAAATTGTGTGAAGCTAGCGTTTTGGAACTCCCCACCATGGTCACTTCTAATTCGGTTTATTTTGATGTTCTTTTCGTTTTCTACCCTTTTACTAAATCCTATAATGATATCTAGGGTATCATCCTTATGTTTCAAGAAATAGACCCAAGTAAACCTAAAAAAATCATCTACTATCACTAAGCAATATTTACTCCCCACAAGTGAGGGAGTACTATGGCAATCAAACAAGTCTATATGCAAGAGTTTTAAAGGTAATGAGGTGGTAATTAGAGTTTTACCTTTGTGTGATGCTTTTGATTGCTTACCCTCTTGACATGCATCACACATCTTGTTCTTTTCGTACTTGATCATTGGGAGCCCCTTCACCAATTCTTCCTTGGCCACTCTTGCAATGCTCCTCATGTTGACGTGTCCAAGTCTTCGGTGCCATAACCACCCTTATTCTTCTTTAGACATGAGACACTTAACAACATTGTTAGTAGCATAAGATAGATCAAGATAATACAAGTTTGCCTCTCTAAACCCTTCTAATATGATAATGTTTGATTCACTTTGCCTTATTACACATTTCTTAGCATGAAATTCTACTCTAAAACTGGCATCACATAGTTGACTTACACTTAATAAATTAAACTTCATATCCTTAATTAAAAGTACTTTATGAATCGAAATAGTGGGAGATACCTCAATTGTGCCCCTACCAATGATCCTCAATTTCCACTATTCCCAAAGGAGACGGTCCCTTCTCTTAGGTAGCTAATAGTGGTGAACTTGCTCACATCCCCGGTCATGTGTCTTGAGCATCCACTATCTACTATCCACAAAGTTGGGGCCTCCTTCACCGTTACCTAGACAACATGGAAAACATGCTCTTTTGGTACCCATATCTTTGATCCATAAGCATCATTTAAAAATTTCTTAGGTACCCATGCATTCTTTGTGGTTCCCTTTTCCCCTAGTCTCCTAGATGCACCAATCCTACCGGTAAGTGAGACAAATGCTTCCTTGGTCTTAGGTCTATAACCCAATCCGGCCTTGTTATATACAGCCCTTTGACTGTTGATGATCATATCAAGATTACTTGATCCTACTTGGAATTTCCTAAGAGCCTTTGTGAGGTCATCTACTTGTTTCCTTAACTCCTTATTTTCATTTTCAATATGTGAAACATGTGAAGAGATAGAGCTAGCATGCAAATCTTTAAGTTTAATAGCTTCTACTCTATGCATGACAATTTCTTCCTTAAGATCCTTAATTCTACTTCTAACCTTAGCTAAATCCATGTTCGTGCTAGAAATAATTTTCACTAAGGTAGAGGAGGGTAAGTGGTATACCTCACTTACCGAAGCTTCTGACTCTGATGATGATGAAGTGGAGGAGCTCTCATCTTCACTGCTTGAGCTTCGTTCATCGTCTGATGAGTCTGATTCATTTTGTACCATAAGAGCGAAGTGGGAGACTTGCTCTTCTTCTTCATCTGAGGATGAGGGATCATCCCAAGTCGCCTTGAGGTTCGTGGCACTCTTCTCCTTTCCCTTTGATTTCTTCTTGTCACTCTTCTTCTTCTCTTCCTTCTTGTCCTCCCTTTTCTTCAACTGGGGACACTCGTTCTTCATATGTCCCTCTTGGTGACAGTTGTAGCAGATTATCTCCGTGGCCTTACCCTTACCTTTGGCCTCTTTCCTAGCATAAGATTTGTTAGAAAAACTTTTAAATGCTTTACGAAATTTCCTTACCATAAAGGCCTCTTGGTCACTGTCCATAGAGGCACTTGACTCCTCTGAGTCCGAGGATGATGAGTAGATCACCTTCTTCTTCTCTTTTCTCCTCTTCTTCTCCTTTTCTGCAACAAAAGCAATACCTTTCTCTTTTGCCAAAATGTTAGCTTGCTCGTGCAGTTCAAATTCACAAAATAGATCGTCTAATTTAACTAAAGATAAGTCCCTCGATACCTTGTAAGCATCAACCATGGATGCCCACAGGGTGGTTCTCGGGAAGGCTTGTAAGACATACCTGACGATGTCCCGATTTTCGATTTCTCTCCAATTACATGGAGCTCGTTGATCACTTCCTTTACCCTTCCATGCAGCTGACTGACTGTCTCGTTGCTCTTCATGGAGAAGGATTGCAGTTGGGCTACCAACTGTTGGGACCGGGTGCATGTTGACATGGATACGGGTTCGTAATTTTAAAGTTTAATTACGTGCAGCGGAAGGTTTAGTATAAATAATTTCTTAAATTATTTTAACCACGTATCTAGCATGCAGCCTTAAGTTGTGGAGACATGATCATAAATTAAAATTTTGCAGAAAGTAAACTAATTTACTTAATACCTCGCGTAACTCGTAGAAAGGGACGAGATCCAAATGTAGCGTCCCTTGGAAGCTCCGCCTCTATTTACGTGCACGCCGAGTCCTCTTCGGGATGACTTCGCAAAGCCACGAGTTTCGTGCCGACAAGAACTACTAGATTCTCCAAAGGCACGACAAGAATATCAAGAGAGGGAGATGGAAGACTAACCACCAAGTAACGGAATCAATATCCGGGGAAAGGAAGGAGTTGCGACCCGCTTCTTCTTCTTCTTTGACACCTTCTTGGTGGAGGAGGCTCACGGCAACCCTAGGAGGTGTGCCGGCCCTAGAGGATGAAGAGGGCGCCGGCCCTAGAGGAGGGAGAGGGAGAGAAGGAGAGAGAGAGAGAGCTTCCTTCTTTTTCTCTTGATTGGAATTCAAGCCTTGCCTTGGTTCCTTTATATAGTAGCCTCTCCATTACCGAGTCTCCCCTTTAACGAAATAGATTTTCATAAGAAATTTATCTTATAAATTTTCCTATAAATTATTCCATTATGCCTTGTTTTATTATAACTAAATTTATAATAAAACAAACACATCTTCCCCTTTTATTATGGAATAAATTTTCACAAGAAATTTATTATATACATTTTTTTTATCATGGAAAAATCAATTCATAATTGATTTTAAAAAATAAAATAAATCAATCCAAGGTTTATTTTAATTTCCATGAAAATAAATCTCTTTAAATTTCTTTATATAAATTTCTTTATATATAAATTTATTTATCCATAATTTTATAAAACAAATCGCGCTTGATTTATTTTATAATTTAAACCAAATAAATTGGTTTCCCTCCTTGTTGTGGTCGGCCAAACCAAAGAGGGTGGGGACCCTCTTTGGCCGGCCAAACCAAGCCTGGGTCCACACCTCCTGGGTCCACACCTCCTTAGAGATGCTTGCTTAAGATGTCAAAGTATAAGTCTCCGTGACCAAGATGACTTGAACACCGCAAGTCAAAGGAACATCGCATTTAAGCTGCAGTAAGAACTTTCATTGACATATCTATATGTAGATTACCATATGAAGTCTTACAGCTAGTCACTCCAATGAACTAGTTCCCTTAACTAGCATCCATGTTTATCTCCGGACATCCCAATGTCACCAGCCAGTGAGAATCAGCTGATTAGAGAATAACCCATGCTAGTCTCAACAGAATTGATAGTGTCCGTATTTATCAATTCATCGACTAGGGACAATTTCAATACTTCACAATTGTACATGTAGAGATAATCACTAGTTGTGAATTCATCACAAATTCTCTCATGCTGTGAATTGTATTGCGGACATTCAGTAAATGAGTTCAAGATCTCAATCAAATACATGAACATGTATACTCAAATAGTGAATATTCATTTATTAAAGTAAATGATTACAATCATAAGGCGATTGCCTTATGACACTTCTCTCATATTACTAACACCAACAAGTCCTTCTTGGCTCTTCTGGACTCGTTTGACCCTTCGTTCAGTTCTACCAACTTGTCCCATAGTTCTTTGGCGCTCTTGAACGGCCCCACCTTGTTCAGTTGCTCCTTTGAGAGCCCGTATTGCAGTGTGGTGGTGGCCTTGGCATTTGACTGCGCCCTTTTCATCACCACCTTTGACCATGATCTCATAGGTGTAGGGTCTCCTCTTTCATCGACGGGCGCCTCGAAGCCATCTGCAACACTTATCCAGGTTTCTATGTCATTCATAAGATAGTACTGCATTCTACCTTTTCAGTACGTGAAGTCGTTGTCGTCGAAGAATGGTGGTCGTGCGGTGGAGTATCCCTCTTGAAACGCCATTACAATTGCTCCGATTGACTGTTAGATCTTCCGAAACGCACCGGCTCTGATACCAACTGAAGGATCGGTGTAGGCGTGCAGAGGGGGGGGGTGAATGCACTTTCTTTGATCATTTTGATCTCTACAAAGATGTTAGCGCAGTGGAAATAATATGCAAAAGAAATAACAATGCTAATAAAGTTCTTTTACTTGGTATCCACCCAGATGAGTGACTAATCCAAGGATCCACGCTACGAGCACCACTTTTCACTATCGAAAAGTCTCCTTGAGGTGGAGAAACCTTTACAGCAAAAGCTTCCTCTTTACAGATGCAGAAATATGATGGAGGAAGCAAAGATCACTCTACAATTGGGCAGCACTTCGTTACTGTACGAAACTGTACATACACGTGTAACGAGGAGCTCCTTTTATAGGTGAAAAGGACAGATTCGCAGTCTGTCCAGACCCGCACCAGTCGACTGCCCCTAGGGCAGTCGACTGGCCTGGCATTAAATGCCGGCCAACGGCTAGTTTTGGGGTATACCAGTCGACTCCCCCAAGGCCAGTCGACTGATCCGAAGCTGCGAACTTTCTGTGGGTTTTGGCAGTCGACTGCCTATGGGCCAGTCGACTGCCCTGCCTCCCAGCTCAGCTCCAGCCACTCCTTCGCATGTGCCTTCAGGTCTGCTCCCTTGGCTCGTCCCTTGAAGTCCTCTTCCTCTGGCTATCGTCCCTCGGATGCGCACGCAAGCCTTCCCTTGGCTTGCCTCCATGCCACCCTTCACGTGTGCCCTTTGAAGTCCACTTCCCGGCTTGCCCTTGGAGCTCTCCTCCCTCGGCTCTCGTCCCTCGGATAGGTCCACCAAGTGTGATTCTCCAAGTCCTGCAAACTCAATCACACAAATCAAATACAACATAACACTCTAACTTTAAACCTATTCACCCACACATCAAAACCATGATCTTCCAATCATTTAAGGGCCGATTGCCTCAACACATGTCTCATATGATTCAAAATCAAATGAGTCTAGTAATCCATCATTATGGAGTTGGGATTACGACTCTCATTTATATGTCCTAAGCGGCAATGCCAGAGATATGTTTGGTTCAAATTATTTGGTTTGAACCGTTTAGTATTTATGTTATAGATTGAGTTATCTAGATCTAGAACATAGAGTCCATTCATAAGTGGTGCATTACAATTGAACATATCATTTAGCATTATAGAACAACATTTGTCCTTTATGATAAATGAAAAACCTTTCTTGTCCAAACAAGACACTGAAATTATGTTCTTAGTTAATGTCGGTATATAAAAGCACTCCTCTAGTTCTAAGATAAGCCCGATGGGCAAAGACAAGGAATATGTTCCTACAGCAATAGCAGCAACTCTTGCTCCATTGCCTACTTGTAAGTCCACTTCGCCCTTTGTCAATGATCTAGCTCTTTGAAGGCCCTACACATTAGTACAAATGTGAGACGCGCATCCGGTATCTAATACCCAAGAAGAAGAGATAGATAGATTGACTTCTATAACAAAAATACCTGAGACAGAAGTCTCACTTCTTTTCTTCTTTACTTCCTCCAGATAATGTTTGCAGTTTCTCTTCCAATGTCCGGTCTCACCACAGTGGAAGCAGGTCCCTTCCTTAGGCACCTTACCATTAGCCTTGGATGTAGTAGAGTTAGCCTTGCCTTTGGCTTGGGTCTTACCCTTGCCTTTAGGCTTCCATTTGCCTTTGCCCTTGTTTACCATCAATACATTACTGGTCTTGGTTTTCTTGAGATTGGGTTCAGCAGTTCTTAACATGCTGAGCATCTTAGGCAATGATTTGTCAATTTCATTCTGTTATAGTTCATGACAAATTGATTGTACCCCTCTGGCAACGATTGCAGGATAAGGTATGTTGCCAATTCTTGGCCCAGTGGAAATCCTAGTCTTTCAAGGTTCTCGACATACCCAATCATCTTGAGTACGTGAGTTCCTACAGGAGTTCCTTCTTGCATCTTGCATGTAAATAGGGCTTTAGACACCTCAAACCGCTCATGCCTAGCTTGCCCTTGATATAATTGCTTTAGATGCTCAACCATATCATGTGCATTCATGTTCTCATGTTGCTTCTGAAGCTCAGAGTTCATAGTGGCAAGTATAAGGCATGATACATCAAGTGCATCATCCTGATGCTTCTTGTAAGCATCTTTTTTAGCACGGGTGGCGGTAGCGATGGGTGCTTCTGGAAGAGATTGCTCTAGGACGTACAATTTTCATTCTTGTTTGAGAACTATCCTCAAGTTTCTGTACCAGTCCAGGATATTAGCTCCGTTGAGCTTGTCATTCTCAAGGATAGATCGTAGAGAGAGAGTATTTGACGTGTTAGACGACATGGTGATCTACAACAGTAAAACATGCAGAAATAAGTATCATATCTAGATCGTTTAATTGGACCTTTAATTAAATGATGCTCCCACTAAATCGTAGAGCTTTGTAGGGGTTAGTCATGGATGTAGGCAAATTCAATTTGTCTACACTACTAGCTCCAAACCAAATAACGACTACATTTATGTGAGATAAGATCTATATTATACTTCATCTTGAGTTAGCTTTGGCTAATCGCCCAAGACTTGGTACAATTAGGTAGGTAACATTTTACCAATTACATCTTATGCAACTCTTGAAACAAAGGGTCAAGATCCACATTACACTTCATTTTGAGTTAGATTTGGCTAATCGCCCAAGACTTAGGATAATTGTTCTCTTACCCAATTTTCCCAACTTTTGGGATATGACTCTAAGTTTCTCAATCCAATTGAGATGACTTAGTTAAGTCTCACCCAAAGTTCGATAGCGGGACATCACAATTGTCCTTTCGCACTCTACCAAGATAAAATGCGTTGCTTTGCTTTGGAAACCCAACAACAAATGATCAAGGTAGTTTATGAGTACCAAACTTTGGTAGACATATTGAGTTGACTTAATTAAGATAAACTTCTAATCATGCATCACATACACAAACATTGCATATATCAACATATAAGCAGTAAAACGTGACATGGTTATGACCCATATACTACGATCTTCTCAAGCCAATGAGAAGATCGATGGTCAACCTAGGGATAACATCTTCTCCAAGAGCATCCTCTGGTCATCATGTGCAGTTGGCATCCTTCTTGTAACTTCATCCTTCAATGGACACTCCACTCCTCATTTTGTACATTACAATTTAGGAAAACTCGAGTTACATTTGTGTCTAAATCTATTTTACAACTAGGAAAAATAGAGGCAAGGCACGACATGCAGGCCGTATTATGAATTACAACATGCACACACACATTTACATCCAATCACATTGGGGTTAAGGTCATAACCATGCAGCATGTCATCAATCATACACAATAGATTTAGGGCATTGATTTTATTATGAGTGCAAAAACAAAATTGCCCCTTGAGTAGAAACTCACGGCGGTCCCCGAAACAATATGATCTCCGGACTCTCCTTTCTCGAGATGGTCTCGGGGTCTCCTCTCCTGGGATGACCCGAGCGTCTGTCTTCCCAAGGTGGTCTCGAGAGGTTTCGGCTCGGTATTACTATAGGGGTCTGTCTTCCCGAGTGGGAGGTCGGGAGCCCGACTTCTATATCATACAGATATATGCAACTTATAATAAATCTTGTCCTACTTCTATATCACATATAAAATGCATAAAACTTTGTACGATCTTTCGCAAGTGGCTCTGATACCACTATTGGGATCTCCCGGCACCAAAACACAAAACGCAGCGGAAACAAGATCCCTCGAGCGATCCATGCGAAAGAAAAACTCGTACGAAGTTCATCTATCTAATAGATCTATCTACAATGTATACCTTTGGAGTGTGCCCTTTCGCTTATCCTGCTCGTCCAAGATGCGCCGGATCTCTTGCACGTTCAAGTGTCCGTGCCTCTATTCGTATCCACATGGACACGATCTCTCAACTTCGGGAAGAACTACCTTAGTTGTGCTAGCAACTTGTGGTAGTGCACAAGACCACCAAGAACCCAAAAGAGCGTTTCGGCCAAGAGGGAGAAGAGGAAGAAGAGAGGAAGGGAAGAAGGGAAAACTCTCACTTCTCATTCAAAATGACTAGACTCTCTTTTATACTCATCCCATGAATATGAAGAGTCTTTTGTCTCTTTGGCTTCCCTTCATTAAAGCCAATAAAGAGCACATCTTTTCATGTGACTCTTTACCTTCTCTTCATCCAATGAAGAGAGACTTTTCTCTTTCCTTCATTAAACACTTTAATGAATTTCTCCTGCAATTCCGACCGGGCTTCTCGGTCTCTCAACCAGGTCTCCCGACCAAGTCTCCCGAGCAAGTCCTCGAGCTCCCGACCAAGTCTGCCGAACAAGTCACCGAGCTCCCGACCCCGTCTACCGAGCTCCCGACCAAGTCTCCCGAGCTCCTAGCCCGAGCACCCACCCAAGTCCCTGAGCTCCCGACTCGAGCTCTGACGGCCCCGAAATACTAGATTAAAATTGTCACGAATTGTGGGACCATCATAATTTAGATATTTATAAAATGCTGGAAACCCTTTTTGCAATCAAAATATGAAAACGTAGTAAAGGGGCCACAGGTCGTATTTTTCCTCGGGACTAGTTGACGTTGTGTGATTCAAGCTCGTGTTTATGTGTCGTTTGTAAATTTGGGTTTCGAATATGATTTGGGTTTGGTTTCAATCGGAAATGAAAATGAAATGAAAAGAAAAGAATTTTAACCCTGGAGCTTAACTCGGCAAATGGCAATTAAGGGACTCAACTAATAAAAAGAAAACTTAATCTGCCAAGAATTTAAGTTTGCAGAAATTGAAGAACGAAATCTGTTATCAAGTGCAACAATTCAAACAAATTGCGTTCTACTTCAGGAATTACTCAACCTAATAAGCAACAACCAATGCTAAAGTCTCAATTGATACCCCTGCCGGAATGATGACTGATGAGTTGAAAAGGAAGCTCGAATTCAAAAGCAAACCTAATGAATCACAACTGACATCAACCAGTTGGTTGAAATTGCATTCAATACATAGTTCAGAATCAATGAAATTGATACTCAGCGTTGAAGAAATTCCAGACACAAACAAAACTACTGAACTGCAGGAACAAGCTGCAGAAATTCAGAGAATGAAAACAGGAATGCATGTAAGATTTGATTGTGAAATCAAACAAACAAATGGGCTGGAAGTGATGCTCAGAAATAAAATGCAGAGCAAGCTTAGATCTAACACATTGGCACACTCAGTGTTATCTCAAATTTCAGGGATTAAAGCTGGTGCAAGGCTGAATCTGAAATAAGCTGCAGACTTCATAATCAACAATTGGTATGCAGAAAGTAAACTGCCACGCCAGGAGAAATCAGAACTCAATTGATGTGCAGGTTGAAAACTTGATACACAGCAATGAAAAGCTGAACAAATTGCTGAAATTGTAGTTAAACTAAGTGCAGAAACAAATTGCATATGCAGTGGAATTGATGCGCAACAGATACTGATTTTTAGGAACGAAAATATGCAGAAATGGCAGCTTACACTCCTCTTGGGTGCAAGGTTAACCCAGCTACTGATGTGAAGCCATTGAGTGTGAAGTAAACAAATCGGGAGTAGACTTTAGCAGTCAATAAATGCATAAACTAACTCAATTGAAACAAACTTTCCGAAACCAGTCATGATGTGCAGAAATGAAATGGATAACTTGCAGAAATTCAGATTTGCAGTTGAACAGAAATAAACCTATGCGATCTTAAGTCGAGTGCACTAATTCAAATTCAGAATAGGATTCACTAAGCTAGAACTCACTTGAAACTAATTCAGGGCTGATAAACCTACTTGCACACTTGGAAACCTAAGCTGCAGAAAGTGAAAAGTTGATACGCAAGCTGTAACAGGGACACAAGCTGATACGCAGCAAGTAAACAAGAATTGAACTCGAATTAAAATCTAGCATCCACTAAACACATTCCCTAGCTATTAAACTTGCAGAAGGAAAAGTAATTGAAGCTAAAACAATTACAGAAACTGAAACAGAAGTGCAGAAATAGAGATTGCGGCAGAGGTTAAACTACAACTAAGAACTGAAAGTGCCATAAGAAATCTAAATCTCAATCTCTCATCTCAGCTCAAAAATCCCTTGCTGTCACTCAAGGATGAGCCTCGAATTGAGGAAAAACCGATCCATACAAGAAAATTACAGCAGCTGAAAGAAATTCAGAACTAAAGTTACGGCAGAAATGAAAAATTACAGCTAAAACTGAAATTGCGATAAGAAATCTAAGCCTCAATCCTTCCGTAGCTCGAATCCTCCTTGTTCGTCACACAAGTGTGAGCCTCGAACCCGCAAGCTCAGCAAATCATCAAGAAATTGTCTCTGTGATTCAAAACCAGCTCATCTCTGCTCAAATCCGAAAACCCATCCAATTCCTTCAACTCAGCTGCGATGATGAATTGGGATAGCTCCGAGCACTCCAGGGAACCCCTCTGAACTACTCAGGGTGATGAAATGATGCACAGCCGATGTTGATGAAATCAGATGGCAGAGCTCCGGAGACCTCACAAAAGCTCTGTTCTTGGGCAATTGAGAGCTGGAAATTCACCGAGAAGCCTTTCCAATGACCTAAGATTCGATCTAAGCAAGAAATGAGGGGTCGCGCCCCTTGGATGAAGAAACTGATGAAGAAAAACCAAGAACAAACGAAGAAGGAGCGTTGCGGCGAAGAAGACGTGACAAGGAGAAGCTGCGCAGGATTTTTGATTAAATACTTAAGCATGGACGGCCCAGATTGATTTGAGGAAATCCAACGGCTGATCTTGCTCTGATTTGAGCCAAACTTTGAGGATGATGATCTGGGGTCAGGATCTGCCTCATGGTAGCTCGGATCCTCCAGATTTGCAACGGATGGTCCAGATCAACCTAATCTTTGAATGGACGATCTAGAGCCCTCCGAGCTTGATCCAACGGTTGATTTAGCTCTGATTGGGATGAAACCTTCAAATCTTGATCAAAGTGCTTGATCAACCCTAACCCTATCTCGGATTGCTTCAGATGGTCCCGGATGGCTCAGATCTAGCCGCTTTTGAATCGGACGACCCAGATTTAATCCTAATATTGATAACTCGATCCGGGTCACTTTCGACTCAAGTTTGACCCAATATGCCCTAGGTCTATGAACCTTTCATGCCTACAAAAATAGATCAAAAATTTAGTGGCCAAATAATCCAAATATATATAAATTTGCAATTAAGTCCAAAATAAAGGTAAGTTCTAAAACCTAGGGTAATTTCACAATTAAGCAACAAAAACATAGGTCAAACATGGATTTTAGCAATTAAAATAATCAACAAAATGGTATCTATCAAGCTCCCGACCCGAGTCTCCCGAGCTCCCAGCTCGAGCTCTCGATCAGATCTCCGAGTTCCCAACTCGAGCTCCCGATCAGATCTCCCGAGTTCCCAACTCGGGCTCTCGATCAGATTTTCCGAAGCATCATGTCCTTTGTGTGTGACCCAATAGGTTCTCGTGACGTTAGCAATGCGCCTAAATGCTTTAGACACATAAGCAATGAGCGGCATCTAGCAATGCATCATTGCTACCCAAGTAACAAGAAAAGTCGAGATCCGTCTAAACCTCCGTGACTATGATAACGTATGGCCTTGTCCTTCTATCCTCGATATCTAGATTGACCAATGAGACATAGACCGTGTCATCCTCGATCAATCTATGTGTTTCTTGATCCCCGAGTAGACTCACTCAAACAAATGAGCTCAATATCTCATATTGACTCATTTGAGCATGAACCATGCGTTTTAGTAGTCCTACTCGATCAAGGGGCCCACAGATATCACTCCCGTCATATGGGAGGCATAGATCCCATCTACATCACTCACATCCCTCCGCATGATTCATTATATACCCAGTGATCGCGTTTATAGTCCACCCTATTATGGGTGACGTTTGATGATACCAAAGTACATAACTCCTCATGTAGGGAACCGTAGTGACTTCAGGTCAAAGGACTATTCATACTAATAGTCACATGAGAAAGTTTATGACACTCATATGACAATCTATGAAACTTTCTCATGACGGGTTAATTCAGTACACATTCTCTAATGTATATCCATGTGTCAACTTGATATCACATATCCATGACTTGTGAGCTCAAGTCATCAATTGACCTACATGCTAGTCTCCATGCATTAATATTGTCCTTGAATATTAATGTTTGACTAGGAATAGTTTAGTGTATTGTTCTCTACATCATCTCACTATCAATTCAACTAATCGATATGATGTAGATAAGAACTTATTACACAAGACATTATTATATTTAGTTATTTGACACAAATAATAAAGTAAGTATAATAACCAAACATGCCTTTATTAATGATAGAATATGATATAAAAAGTCCCTAGTCAATCATCACATAATTGGCTCTAGGCTCCTACTAACAGACCCTGAGTCAGTGACTCACCCGACCGGCAAACCTTCCCATCAAACATGTCTTCGATCTCCCCACGCCGAATCATCCCATATCTTTCCCTTAATTGCCGCTTTAATTGCCAGGGCCACGTGTCAACCAGTCATTTGCCTCCCGAGTAACGATGAGTCTGCCGCCCATCCCTGCGAATGTCCGATCCGCATGTGTGTTTTGTCGCTTTGGGAGCGGCCTCGTGCCGAATTAGACGGTCGATGCTCGATCCCGCCTTTTTCCCAGCTCGCCATCGGACGACCAGTGTCATTCTCCAGACCCTATATATAGGCCTTTTACCCCATAGTTTTTACCATCGTGTTTTGACTTTGACACCATCCTGCTGCTGCTTCGAGCTCTGCTAGGGTTCCGGCAAGTCCATCCTTCTGACCTTCTTCTCCGGCAGTTTTCTCTTTCCCCGGTTAGTTCCTCCACCCTTGTCTTTTCTCATGGATGTTGATGTAGTTTGACCTGATTGTTGTTTTGATGTTGACACCGATTTAAGTTTAGGTGAGTAAGATAAGTTCGGCTTAAGTCTTGGTCGAGGACTAGGCACGAATTTTAGTGAGTGAAGCCGGGTGAAGAAAATCCTAGTGAGTGAAGCTAGGTGAACGAAACCCTAGTAAGTGAAGTCGAGTCCCGGTGAGTGAAGCCAGGTGACGGAAATCCCGGTGAGTGAAGCTGGGTCCCGGTTAGTGAAGCCGGGTGACGGAAACCCCGGTGAGTGAAGTCGGGTCCCAGTGAGTGAAGCCAGGTGACGGAAACCCCGGTGAGTGAAGCCGGGTCCTAGCGAGTGAAGCTGGGTGAAGGAAATCCCGGTGAGTGAAGCCGGGTCCTAGCGAGTGAAGCTAGGTGACGGAAACTCCGGTGAGTGAAGCCGGGTCCTAGTGAGTGAAGCTAGGTTGAACAAAGTCCTGGAGAGTGAAGCTGGGCACGAAGTCTTGGTCTGGGGGATTGAGCATGAGTCAAAGAGTGGCTGGATCGGTCTGGAGACCAATCAGGGAGTTGGCACAAACTCCCTTGATAATAGATCGGTTTGGTGACCGATCCAGGGTGTCTGATCATTTGGGTGATCGATCAGAAAGAGGACAGAAACTTTCTGTGTGATTTCTGATCGTTCTGGTGAACGGATCAGAGAGATCAGGAAGGTCTGGAGAGAACCTGATCGGTCACTTGGACCGATCAGGGTCCTCCTAGACTGATCAGGATGGATCTTGATCGGTCTAGAGGTGACCTGATCGTTCACTGTGACCGATCAAGGCATAACCTGATCGGTCAAGTGATCGATCAGGTTAGGGAGCTTAAAGGGAAGCTGGTGGAAATCCCAGTGTGCTGGTGGATCGGTCTGGTGATCGATCCACAATCTCTGATCGGTCAGTGTGACCGATCAGATTGTTACTGGATCGATCAGGAAGTGATCTGATCGGCCAGAAGGGTAACTGATCGGCCAGGGTAACCGATTAGTGTCTGATCACTTTAATTTGAATCATTGTCAGACTTCTGATTTCGCTCTGATTTCTTTCTGATACCTGCTGTTACCTTGCTGATACAAATTGATTTGCTGTGCTAATCCTCTGATGAGTGTGCAGGTTATACAGAGTCAAATGGAGGAGCAAGAGAAGGGTCAAAGGGTTGTTGAGGCAATCGACTCAAGAATGATCAGGAAGATCATGGTTTTGATGTGTGTGTGCCAATATGTTTAAGGTTAGGGTGTTGTGTTGTATTTGATATGTGTGATTGAGTTTGCAGGACTTGGAGAATCACACATGGAGAATATATCCGAGGGATGAGAGCCGAGGGAGGAGGACTCCAAGGGCAAGCCGGGAAGTGGACTTCAAGGGCACACGTGGAGGGTGGCATAGAGGCAAGCCAAGGGAAGACTTGTGTGCGCATCCGAGGGACGATAGCCAGAGGAAGATGACTTCAAGGGGCGTGCCAAGGGAGTGCACCTAATGGCACACGTGAAGGAGAGTGTTTGGAGTGAATGTAAGTGAGTGGAGAGGCTGGGCAGTCGATTGGTAGGAAGCTAATCGATTACCAAAATTCACAGAAAGTTTTCAGCCTCGGACCAGTCGACTGGTCATCCATGAAAACTAGCCGTTGGCTAGCATTTAAGGCTAGACCAGTCGACTGCCCCAGGGGCAGTCGACTGGTGCGGGCTGGACAGCTTACGAAGTTGTCATGTTCTCTTATAAAAGGGGACTTTTTGGCACGACTTGTGTATGATTTTTCACTGTACAAATGTGTTGCTCGTGCCCTGAATGATCAGATCTTCCTCTCGCTTCTCATCGCAACTTGTAAAGAGGAAGAAGACGACATTTGTAAGGGTTTCTCCACCTTGAAGGAGACTTTTCATAGTGGATGTGGAGTACTCGTGTGGATCCTTGGATTAGTCATCCTTCGGGGTGGATACCAAGTAAATCCTCTTGTTAGCATTGTTCTTATTGCTTTTCATTATATTTTTGTATTACGCTAACAATCTTGTAGAGAATTCCAAAAAAGTGCTATTCACCCCCCTCTAGCAATGAACATGATATTACAATTGGTATCAGAGCCGGTTCGCTTCGGGAGAACTCACCGTCGACCGGAGTACAAGGAAATGGCGTTTCAAGAGGTTTACAACACTGCAAGGCCTCCATTCTTCGACGGGAATGATTTTGCCTATTGGAAAGGTAGAATGCAATATTACTTGATGAATGATATTGAAAACTGGATAAGTGTTGTAGATGGATTTGATGCACCCGTCGATGAAAGAGGAGAGCCACTACCTATGAGAGCATGGTCATAGGAAGTTATGAAGAAGGTGCAAGCCAATGCAAAGGCCACCACCACGCTTCAGTGCGGACTCTCAAAGGAACAACTTAACAAGGTGGGGCCGTTCAAGAGCGCCAAAGAATTATGGGAGAAACTCATTGAACTCAATGAAGGGTCCAACGAGTCAAGAAGGGCAAAGAAGGATCTATTAGTTGCCCAACTCCAATCTCTATCCATGAAGACCAACGAGACGGTTAGCCAGTTACATGGAAGGGTAAAGGAGATTATCAACGAACTGCATGTGATTGGGAAGAAAGTTGAAAATCGAGATCTCGTGAGGTATGTATTGCAATCCTTCCCGAGAACAACATTGTGGGCATCAATGGTTGATGCCTACAAAGTATCAAGGGATCTTTCAATAGTCAAGTTAGATGATTTATTTTGCGAGTTTGAATTACATGAGCAAGTTAATGTTTCTTCCAAAGAGAAAGGTGTAGTTTTCGTTGCAGAAAAGGAGAAGAAAAAGAAGAAGGAGAAGAAGAAGGTGATCTACTCCTCGTCATCCGAATCGGAGGAGTCTAGTGCCTCCATGGATAGCGACCAATAGGCCTTCATGGTAAGAAAAATGCGTAGGGCTTTCAAAAGTTTTTCTAACAAATCTTATACTAGGAAAGGATCCAAGAGTAAGAGCAAAGCAAAAGACATCATCTGCTACAACTGCCACCAAGAGGGACACATGAAGAATGAGTGTCCCCAACTAAAGAGAAGAGAAGAAAAGAAGGAGGAGAAGAAGAGAGGTGACAAGAAGAGATCAAAGGGAAAGGAGAAGAGTGCCATTAACCTCAAGGCGACTTGGGATGATCCATCATCCTCGGAGGAAGAAGAGGAGCATGTGTCCCACTTCACACTTATGGAGTGGACCATTTGGAGTCATCTGATGATGAGAGAAGCTTAAGCAGTGAAGATGAAAGTGGCTCATCATCATCATCATCCAAATCAGAAGCTTCGGTAAGTGAGGTATATAGCTTACCCTCTTCTACTTTGGTCAAGATTATTTCTAGTATGAATATGGATTTAGCTAAAGCTAGGAGAAAAATTAAGGATTTAAAAGATGAAATTGCCATGCTTAGAGTAGAATCTACAAAACTTAAGGAAGATTTGCATGCTTGCTCTACCATGTCACATGATACATGCTTTGAAAATAAAAATAAGGAACTAAGAAAAAAGTAGAAGACCTAACCAAGACACTTAGAAAGTTTCAAGTGGGCTCTAGTAACTTTGACATGATAATAAACAGTCAAAGAGCTGTTTATAACAAGGCCGGGTTAGGATATAGGCCAAAGACTAAGGAGGTAGCCTTTGTCTCACTTATGGGTAGAAATGGTGCATCTAGGAGACAAGGGTTAAGGGAAACATCATGAAGGCTTGGGTACCAAAGAAATTTTTAAATGATGCTTGTGGAACAAAAATTTGGGTACCAAAAGAGTGTATTTTCCATGTTGTATAGGTGAAGGTAAAGGAAGCCTCAAACGTATGGATAGTAGATAGTGGGTGCTCAAGACATATGACCGGAGATGTGAGCAAGTTTACCACTATTAGCTATCTAAGAGAAGGGACGGGTTCCTATGGAAATAGTGGGAAACTCAAAATAATTGGTAGGGACACCATTGAGGTATCTCCTACAATCTCTATCCACAAAGTACTTTTGATTAAAGACTTGAAATTTAATTTACTTAGTGTAAGTCAATTGTGTGATGCGGGCTATAGGGTAGAGTTTCTTTCTAAGAAATGTCTAATTAAACAAAATGGGTCGGAAAATGTCATACTAGAAGGCTATAGAGAGGCTAACCTTTACTATCTTAATCTTGCTTATGCTTCTAACAATTTGCCTAAGTGTCTCATGTCTAAAGAAGAAGAAGGGTGGTTGTGACACCGAAGACTTGGGCACATCAACATGAAGAGCATTGCAAGAGTGGCAAAGGAGGAGTTGGTGAAGGGGCTCCCTATGATCAAGTATGAGAAGACCAAGTTGTGTGATGCATGCCAAGAGGGTAAACAATCAAAATCATCACACAAAGATAAAACCCTAACTAGTACTACTTTGCCTTTAGAGCTTTTGCATATTGATCTTTTTGATTGCCATAGTACTCCCTCACTAGTAGGGAGTAAGTATTGTTTAGTTATAGTAGCTGATTTTTCTAGATTCACTTGGGTGTTCTTTATGAAACATAAGGATGATACCTTAGAGATTTTCATAGGCTTTAGTAAGAGGGTTGAAAATGAAAAACACCTCAAAATTAACCGAATTAGGAGTGACCATGGTGGGGAGTTCCAAAATTCAAATTTCTCACAATTTTGTATAGAAATATATATAAGCATGAATTTTCATGCCCAAGGGCTCCTCAACAAAATGGGGCAGTAGAGAGGAGAAATAGAGCCTTACGAGAAGCTGCTAGGACTATGCTTAATGCATATTCCCTTCCTAGTTATTTTTGGGCGAAGCGGTAAATATCGCTTGTTACATTCAAAATCGGGTTTTAGTACATAGGTTCTTAGGTAAAACACCTTTTGAGTTGTGGAATGGGAGAATTCCACAAGTCCATTACTTTAGGGTCTTTGGATGTAAGGTGTATATTCTAAATACCAAGGATGACCTAAGGAAGTTTGAGTCGAAAGCAGATGAGGAAATTTTAGTTGGTTATTCATCCACTAGTAGGGGTTATAGAGTCTACAACAAAAGGACCAAGGTAATTGAGGAGTCTTCTAATGTTGATTTTGATGAATCTACCAACACTTACCCTAGGAAAGCCTCAATTGATAAGGACATAGAGGAAAGTCAACCCCTTGCCCAAAGAATCCAAGACTTACATTTGGAGGGCAATGATCAAGGGGGAGGGAGAACTACCCTAGAAGATGAGGATCATGTAATCAATGAACCTATAACCTCTAGGCCCTTGAGACATCATCAAGATCACCCCATTGACCAAATAGTGGGTGATGTCACTCAAGGGGTAAGGACTAGGTCCTATTTTAGGACCAAAGTAGTCAAATTGCCTTAATCTCTCAATTAGAACCTAAGTCAATTGATGAGGCATTAGGTGATGTAGATTGGGTCTTAGCCATGCAAGAAAAGCTAAATCAATTTGAGAGAAGTGAGGTATGGGAATTGGTTCCTAGGCCAATGATTGCACCATTGTAACCACTAGATGGGTTTTAGGAACAAACTAGATGATTAAGGCAAAATCACTAGGAACAAGGCTAGGTTGGTAGCTAGGGGGTTTAACCAAGTTGAGGGACTAGACTATGATGAGACCTATGCCCCTGTAGCTAGATTAGAGTGCATTAGAATTCTACTAGCCTATGCCGCTCACATGGGTTTCACACTTCATCAAATGGATGTGAAGTCAACATTCCTTAATAGGGTCATTAAGAAAGAGGTCTATGTAGAACAACCCCCCGGGTTTGAAGACCCAAACTATCCTAGACATGCCTACAAATTAAGAAAAGCCTTGTATAGATTGAAACAAGCTCCCCGGGCTTGGTATGAAAGGCTTTCTTCATTTTAGTATCTAAGGGTTTTAGGAGAGGAACAATTGACCCAACTTTGTTCCTAAAATCTAAGGATAAGGACATATTTGTTGCCCAAGTGTATGTAGATGATATTATCTTTGGGTCAACAAATAGTGATTTTCTACATGAATTCATCAAGTGTATGGAAGATGAATTTGAGATGAGCCTTGTAGGAGAGCTATCTTTCTTTTTGGGACTTCAAGTTAAGAAAACAAATGAAGGGACACATGTATTTCAAACTAAATATACTAGGGAAATGCTAAAGAAATTTGGACTAGAAAATGCTAAGGTAACATCTACCCCTATAGGAACAAATGTGAAAATGGATAGTGATGTTGAAGGGAAAATGGTAGACTCAAAGCAATATAGGAGCATGATTGGTAGTCTATTGTACCTAACCACTAGTAGACCCGATATACTTTTTGTGGTAGGTATGTGTGCAAGGTACCAATCATGTGCTAAAGAGTCTCATTTGGTGGTAGTAAAGATGATTCTAAGGTATGTTAAAGGTACTCTCAATGTCGGACTTCGGTATCCTAGGACACCAAATGTTGATCTTATTGGATACACTGACTCGGACTATACAGGGTGTAAACTAGATAGGAAGTATACTAGTGGAGGGTGTCAATTCCTTGGGTCTTCTTTAGTTAGTTGGAGTAGTAGGAAACAACCATGTGTTGCCCTATCAACAACGGAAGCCGAATATGTGGCAATGGGTGGTTGTGTGTCCCAACTACTTTGGATCATGCACACCTTAGAAGATTATGAGTTGCATTATTCCAAGGTCAAAGTCTTGTGTGATAATGTAAGTACAATCAATTTGACTAAGAATCCGGTTCACCATTCTAGAACAAAACACATTGAAGTGAAACATCACTTCATTAGGGACCATGTGGCAAGGGGAGACATAGAATTACACTATGTTGAGTCAAAGTCAAACATTGCCGACATTTTTACCAAGCCTCTTCCCGAATCGGAGTTTACATCCTTAAGAAGAGGCCTTGATATGTGTTTTGTAGAGGTTTAGGATGAACCTTGGAGTAACACAATAGGAAGGTGTGCTTGATCCATTAGGATGACACAATTGGTTCACTTGTGCTTGTGGCATAGTGTTGAATCATTAAATGTATCAAAATCATTAAAAATAGACCAACCATGGGAAAAACAAGTATTTAATTAATGGACACTTTGCCCAAAGATCATGGTTGGACATTTTAAACTTTTGAAAACCACTTTATGTCCTACATGTTTTGCCATAAGCTTAGAAGATATTTGATTGCAAAACTAGGTTGAAATATTGATACAAACTTAGTGGTTTTCAAGAATTTTGCACTTTGGTCAAAAGTCAAGCATGTTTGAAATTTTTCACGAACTGATATTTTTCCTTGATAGAGTATGTTATATCAAACATGCTTGCAAATTTTTACAATTTTTGGGATTTTCTGAAATTTATTGGAGGTTTCTGAAATTCGGCTCAGAAGTTGAAAAATCAGACTGACAGAGTATCAGTCGACTGTCCTCATGGGCAGTCGACTGGCACGACTATTTTCAGCAGTGTGAATTTCTTTCAGAAATCCAAAATTCTCTCATTTGATGCCATAGATTAGGGTTGCTTGGGCAATCGTTTTGATGGTGTCAAAGGGGGAGAATGAGTGGTTTAAGATAGATTTTTAGCTTAAAATGGGTGGTTTAAGTTAAAATCTTGGAGTATGATGGAAAATGGATGAAGGCATAGATTAAGGGGGAGGTTACCTCTTAGGTTTTGCTATGTCTTATATTTCTTGCTGTTGCTTGTTGTTAAGTTAGATTTGAAACTTAACTTGGATTATGATTAGAATTGAAAATGGGAGAAGACATGAGTTAAGGGGGAGGTTACCTCTTAGGTTTTGCTATGTCTTATATTTTCAATTGCCGTTGTTATTTACTGTTGTTGACTGGTATTTATTCCATAACTTAAACATATTTCCACACATCAAAAATGGGGAGATTGTTGAGGCAATCGACCCAAGAATGATCGGGAAGATCATGGTTTTGATGTGTGTATGTTTAAGGTTAGAGTGTTGTGTTGTATTTGATATGTGTGATTGAGTATGCAGGACTTGGAGAATCACACATAGAGAACATATCCGAGGGACGAGTGCCGAGGGAGGAGGACTCCAAGGGCAAGCCGGGAAGTGGACTTCAAGGGCACACGTGAAGGGTGGCATGGAGGCAAGCCAAGGGAAGGCTTGTGTGCGCATCCGAGGGACGATAGCCAAAGTAAGATGACTTCAAGGGGCGAGCCAAGGGAGTGCACCTGAAGGCATACGTGAAGGAGAGTGTTTGGAGTGAATGTAAGTGAGTGGAGAGGCTGGGCAGTCAACTGGTAGGAAGCCAGTCGACTGCCAAAACTCACAGAAAGTTTTCAGCCTCGGAACAGTCGACTGTCCCAGGGGCAGTCGACTGGTCATCCCCGAAAACTAGCCGTTGGCTAGCATTTAAGGCTAGACCAGTCTGTTGGTGCAGGAAGCACCTAAGTCAAACCTATATTTTGATAATGGTAAAGGGTTCAGAAGTTAAGGTGTTATTGTGATCTAACAAACTTACTATGTGTGCAGGAAAAGTCCTAGGTACAATAGGCAAGAAGTCCTGGCAAAGGGCTGGGCAAGAAGTCCTGGTCAAGGACTGGGCAAGAAGACCTGACCGGAAGTTGGGCAAAGAAGTCCTGGTCGAGGACTGGGCAAGAAGTCCTGGCAAAGGGTTGGGCACCGATGACCTGATCGAAAGTTGGGCAAGAAGTCCTGGTCGCGGGCTGGGCACGAAGACCTGGTCAGGTGGATTGGGCAAAAGTCCAACCGGAGGAGCCGGTTGGCAAAAGGTAAACTCTCCTGAGAGGAGTAGGTGAGAACGCGTTCCCCGTACGAGGGAACAGTAGGCGTCGGTTCGACCTAGGGTTCCATTTGGGAGACCCAAAGTCAGAACCAAGACAGGTTAGGCTGTAAATAATGGCTAACATGTTTGATTCTTTTTGGACCTAACCTTGGTTGCAGGGATCGAAGGACTGGTTTTCTGCAGCTGAGGCACCTCAATGGAGTGAGACACCTCACTGGGGCTAGGCGCCCGGATGGATACGGGCGCCCCAGTGCAAAGGCAAAATAGAAGCAAGCGAAGCAAACTGCCACGAAGCCTCTTGACGTACTCAGCTCAGGCGCTCGAGACCATACGAGCACCCCCATCAGCTCAGGCGCCTCAGTGAAGATGGATAAGCGCTGACCAAGCCTGCGTATAAGAGATCATGCAGGCAAGGCCACATGTAGGCGCCCCCATCGACACAGGCGCCCCCATGGGTGCTATAAAAGGGGGTTTACCCCCAAGGCTTCAACACACATCGCTCTCAACGCTCCAAGACTTTTCGTTCAAGCACTACGCTCCGACCAGCTTCGACTTCGAGATTCTAGCACCAACAACGACCCTCTGCTCCGAAATTCGATCCACTTCGGGCGTCGGTAAAGAAAAGTGTTGCAAAGTTCATTTTCAATTCTATTTCTGTACTCATTTTGTAAAACCTTTTTACGACTATAGAATTGCCCAAAGTAAACGGTCAGGGACCGTGGGCCTTGGAGTAGGAGCCGACTGCGACTCCGAACCGAGTAAAACTGACTTGTGTTCGCGTGTGTGTTCTGTTATTTTCCACTGCGTAACTGCTCTGTTTTTATCCGAAAATTGATATCGATATTCACCCCCCCTCTATCGATTTCTCTGATCCAACAAGTGGTATCAGAGCGAGTGACTCAATTTTTGTGCAACCACCAATTTAAGAGTTTTTTTCGGATTTACGAAATTAATTTTAATTTTTTTTTCGAATCTTTCTCGTTAATCGAGGTTGGTGCAACACCACTCGATCGTTTCTCATTTCTATTAATTTTCTTCCGCACTACTAATCCAAGACCAAGTCTTGGAACAAGTTTGTCTTGTTTTTGTAAATTTTCAGAAAATATTAATGGCCATGCAAGAGGGATTCAGCACAGCCAGACCATCGCTTTTCAGTGGAGAAGATTTCTCCTACTGGAAAAGCAGGATGGAAGTCCACCTGAAAACTCAGGTGGACATGTGGATAATTATCCAATCTGGCTTGGAGATTCCCAAGAACACAGAAGGAGTGTCACAACACTACTCTGAATGGGACGCCTCGTAGAAAAAGAAGATCGAGGCTGATGCAAAGGCAACTCAGACGTTGCAATGTGGATTGACCAAGAAAGAGCTGAACCGGGTGGGTCCCTTCAACAACGCCAAAGAACTTTGGAACAAGCTGATTGAGCTACACGAAGGTACCTCTGACACCAGAATCAGCAAAAGGGATCTATTGCTGAACAGACTTTACACGATAAAGATGAATGAAGGAGAATCAGTAGCACAGCTCCACGCCAGAATTCAGGAGCTGATGAATGGGCTGTACAAAATAGGTCACAAGGTAGATAACCGTGACCTAATCAGGTATACCCTAAACGCGTTCCCAAGGAACACACTGTGAGCATCTATGGTAGATGCTTACAAGGTTTCCAGGGACCTTTCAAAAATTAAATTAGATGAACTTTTTTCAGAATTAGAATTGCATGAACAGACTAACTCCATAATGGTCGAGAAAAGTATTGCTTTTATTGCAGGTAAACCCCAAGGAAAAATCACCAAGAAGAAGCCTCAACCAGCACCCGAGTCTGACTCAGACTCAGAAGACAGTGAAGGAGATCGACCCAAGTTGGTTCGACTAGCTCGGGACTACTACAAGGAGATAAAACACCAGACAAATAGAAAGAAAGCAAGTCGACGAAAGGAAGATCCAGCTGAACCTTCAACTTCAAAAAGCAAAACAAATGTCACCTGCTCCGAATGCAACAAGAAGGGACATTACAAATCAGAATGCTCAAATATGAAGGAAGCCATGAAGACTCGAAGGAAGAAGACTCTCCAAGCCATCTGGGATGAATCTTCCTCTGAAGAAGAAGAAGAAGAGGCCCCACAATCAAATCTTCTCGCTTTAACTACTTCGGAAGACATCGACACCGGATCAGAATCGGAGCCAGACGACGGAAGACTCACAATCTCGAAAAATGGCTAAATAACGGTAAGAGGTTATTCCGAAATTGAATTATCTAAATTAATTGCTTATTTATCTCGTAACTTGGCGAAAGCCAAAATTCGGGTCGAGTTCCTCCGATAGGAAGTAAAACTCCTGAAAGAGGAAGCCGACTCGAGATCCTTGACCGAGAAGGTTCAAGAAGAAAACTCTACTCAAGTTAAAAAGCTTGAGAAAGAGAATTCTTCTTTGAAAACTCAAGTCAAGGAGCTCAGAGTGACTTTATAATGATTCACTTCGGGCTCCAAGGGTTTTGACATGATCCTTGGAAAACAGAAGCCCGTTCTTAACCGATCTGGATTAGGGTATCGAACCAAGTCTAGACAAAGGTTTTATTATGCTGTATTGAACCAACCTAGAACTCGAGTTCAAGCATGGGTCCCCAAGCTCTGTTTGAACAACCAAGCTGGACCAAACCAGTATTGGATCACCAAGGACAAGATTCATATCTTGCCTAATCATTATCGAGGCTATAGTCCAGGGGGAGCCAATTTAAAAATAATTTTCATAATTAGATAAGTTTTCTTTTCTTACTTCTTTAATTTTATTGCATGCTTGCTTGTTTATTTCCTTCAGCAATTCATTATGCTTAGACCTAGGACTGGTTAGACTAAGGACTAAAATGACTTAATTAAAATTTGAACAACATAGTATTGGGTGGAGGTGAGATGATAGTACGTTAGGGAAGCCATTCTGGTGGAACTAGCTGAAGCTACCGATCCAAGACCCAAACTAGTTAGACCAAAATCTTTCAAGAAGTAACTTGAAGATGAATTTTCAATGAAAGGCTTTGTCAAGGAAAGGGTTGATGATCCAATAAGGCTACGACCAAAGAAGGCCTAGTGCCTCGCCAAGACCTGGAAGCCAATTATTAAAAATCAAATTCACTTTACTATTGTCAGATTTGAATCTGACACAAATTTCAATTAATCTTAGATTCAACACAATTTTTCAAAATAAACATTAAACTTAATTAAATTTTTTTAAAAAATTAGTTTAACCTTTCAAAATAACCATGCTTCTCAAATTAAAATCTTTGTTTTTGTCAAAACCTGTCTCACAAAACCCATAAGGTTAACGTGATTGGTAACACTAGATTGGGTGAGACAGACTAGGTTGTGAAAATTAATTTAAGCTATCCTTAATTCAAATTGGATCCAAATCAATAAATACTTTATGTGTAGGAACATAAAGATTTGGACCAATGGATGTTGGATAGTGGATGCTCCAGACACATGACTGGAGACAAATTGAAATTCACCAAACTCAAGTTCAAGAACCTAGGCTCAGTAGTATTTGGCAACAATGCTACGCTCAAGGTCATTGGGTCAGGTAACATTAAACTCAAAAACGATTTTGTAATTAAAAAGGTACTGTTGGTTGAAAATTTCAAATTTAGTTTGCTTAGTATAAGTCAACTATGTGATACTAGCTATGTAGTTACATTTACCAACTCTGACTGCTTAATTAGAAATCTTCAAGACTCAGAAGTCATGCTTAAGGGTACTAGGAAAAATAATGTTTATACTATCAATCTACCTGTAGTACCAAAATGTCTCTTAACTCAATTAGAAGAATCCAACCTCTGGCATAGGAGATTAGGTCACACAAATGTTAAACTAATTTCCAAAATTACCCAACTTGGTCTAATTAAAGGGATACCAAAAATTAAGAACTATGAAAACACGATATGTAACTCATGTAACCAAGGTAAACAAACCAAGTCTAATCACAAGTCAATTCAATCAGACTTGACCCAAACTACACTTGAGCTCCTTCACCTTGACCTATTTGACTCACATGGAGCTAAGTCACTGAGCGGGAACCGGTACTGCTTAGTTATTATCGATGATTACTCTAGGTTCAGCTGGGTTAGGTTCCTAAAAACTAAGGATGAAACCCTAAACTTGTTTATTGACTTATGTAAGATAATCGAAAATCAAAATGATACCAAAATCAAAAGACTTAGAAGTGATCACGGGGGTGAATTTGAGAATCAAAGGTTTGAGGAATTCTGTAGAATAAATGGATACATTCACGAATTTTCCTGTCCTAGAACCCCGCAGCAAAATGGGATAGAGAAAGAAAGAATAGAACCCTACAGGAAGCCGCTAGAACAATGCTCAATCAATTTAACCTAGTTAACCAATTCTGGGAGGAAGCAATTAGTACGGCTTGCTACATACAAAATAGGGTTCTAATTAACAAAAGACATAATAAAACTCCCTATTAACTATATTACCATAGACTTCCAAACATTCATTACCTAAGGGTCTTTGGGTGCAAAGCCCACATCTTGAACACCAAGGACTATCTAGGTAAATTTCAGTCTAAGTCAACTCCAGAAGTTTTCCTAGGATATTCAACAACCAGTAGGGTCTATAGAGCCTATAATAAACAAACTAATAAAATTGAAGAAACAACTAACTTAATCTTTGATGAGGAGACTTATCCAAAATCTGATAACCAAAACCTGAACCAATCAAATACTGATCAGGAAGAAAATGAACAAATAAATGAACCATCAATTGAATCACTAGTTGAACCTCTAAATGAATTAACTCTTGAACCAACTACTGCATCAACTGAACCAATAAATGAACCAACTCAAGTAGTTGAATGAAATACTGAACCAAACCATCCAGCCAGACCTGAGGCTGAACCAAGTTCTAGAAGAACCAAGAAACCCAAACTCAGTCACCCTTCTGATCAAATTATGGGTGATCCAACTTTAGGAGTCAGAACTAGGTCTTCCTATAGAAATCTTAGTCAGATCGCACTAATTTCAAAAATTGAACCTAAGACTATAGAGGAAGTCTTACCTGATCCTGATTGGATCATAGCTATGTAAGAGGAATTAGCCCAATTTGAGAGAAACCAAGTCTGAGAATTAGTACCTAAACCTGAGGGCAAATCTATTATAGATACTAAGTGGGTGTTTAGGAACAAACTAAATGACCAAGGGAAAATAGTTAGAAATAAAGCCCGCTTAGTAGCAAAAGGGTTCAGTCAAGTCGAAGGATTAGACTATGATGAAACCTATGCCCCAGTTGCCAGACTTGAGTCAATTAGAATGTTGTTAGCATTTGCAGCCCATAGAGGGTTCAAACTCTACCAAATGGATGTTAAGTCAGCCTTTTTAAATGAGTTCATTAAAGAAGAAGTCTATGTAGGACAACCCCCAGGGTTTGAGGACCTAGAAAAACCTGATCACATTTTCAAACTTAAAAAGGCACTTTATGGATTAAAACAAGCACCTAGAGCAAGGTATGAACGCCTATCAATTTACCTTATTTCTAAGGATTTTAACCAAGGACAAATTGACTCCACTCTTTTTGTTAAAATCTTAGAAAAAGATATCTTTATTGCCCAAATCTATGTTGATGACATAATTTTCAGATCTACCAACTCAAACTTTTTAAAGGAATTTGTAAAAATAATGGAAAACGAATTCGAAATAAGCTTAGTTGGTGAGCTCAATTTCTTCTTAGGGCTACAAATTAAGCAAACTAGGGATGGGAATTATGTTCACCAATCCAAATATGCTAAGGAATTAATAAAGAAATTTAAAATGGATAACTCCAAAAGTATAAGTACTCCTATGGCCACAAATGTCAAGATTGATAGTGACCCTGAAGGCAAACCTGTAGATCTTAAGCTATACCGAAGTATGATTGGAAGTCTACTTTACCTAACAGCTAGCAGACCTGATATCCTATTTTCTGTAGGAATGTGTGCTAGGTATCAAACTTGTGCTAAGGAAACACACTTAGCAGCCCTAAAAAGAGTACTTAGATACATTAAGGGCACCCTAAATGTAGGGATTTGGTATCCTAGGACGTCCACCTTTGAACTATTAGGATATTCTGATTCTGACTATGCTGGATGCAAATTAGATAGAAAAAGTACAAGTGGAAGCTGCCAACTTTTAGGAAATAGTCTAGTCAGCTGGTGTAGTAGAAAGCAACACTGTGTAGCCCTATCTACAACGGAAGCAGAATATGTTGCTTTAGAAGAGTGTGTGGCACAACTCTTATGGATGATGCACACTCTTAAGGACTTCCAGCTTGATTACACCCAAACCCAAGTCTACATTGATAACATAAGCTCAATCAACCTAACTAAAAACCCAATTCAACACTCAAGAACAAAACACATAGAAGTTAAACATCACTTTGTAAGGGATCATGTAGCCAGGGGTGAAATAGTCCTTAAGCATGTGGACTCAAAGTCAAACTTAGCTGATATCTTTACCAAACCCCTACCTGAGTCTGAGTTTAGCTCACTAAGAAGGCAGTTAGGGTTATGCTTAGTAGAATAGGACTGCTCTACATTTGTTTCAAAAAATTGTTTTATTCATTAATTGTTAATTAATGTTTTGTGAAAAATCCTTTTTTTCTTAAAATTTAAAATGATTTTCTGACTTAATTTTTTTCAAAAACTTACCCCCTTCAAAAATAGAGCTTTTTCGCAAAAAGACTTAGCTTAGGCCCTAACCCTAGAACTGCATGCACCTATAGATCTAGAAGCCAGCATCTCACAAGCACCTTAAGGTACTTTTGATTGATAACCTAGACTGGGTTGAGATGCTTAGGTCTATGCCTTGATTCAAGATGCTTTAAGTTAGTGGATCTGCAGTAATTGGGGCAATAAATATCAATTGAACAACAATTATGTTAAGTGTAAAGCTTAGAAAATCTAACTTGATCAGATCACTTAACTTGACTAACCCTAGTAAAAGCTACTGTTTATGACAGTTAGTAAGTAGCTAACTAGGTTAGACAGAACCCGAAAAAGAAGATATAATTTGGTTTGGTCCAGTTTATGCTAATTAGAGTTGGTTCAATACAGAACTTCATTTTTTTCTCTAATTTTTGTTGCTATAATATTTTTTTTGATATATGGCAAAGGGGGAGAGAAAGGAAAGGAGAGAAATTTTTCTTCAAAAGTTAATATTTTTTTCAAAATTTAATTTTTCAAAACTTTTATCAGCTTTTCAAAAAGTAAAATAAATAAATGCTAAAAAATGTTTTCAAATCTAAGCATTTCAAAAATGAAAAATTTCTAAGTGTGGAAAACATGAAAACTTTCTTGGAAATTTTTCTAAATGTGGAAAACTTGAAAAACTTTTTTTTGAAAAATTTTCTAAGTATAAACTTGAAAAACTTTTTCTGAAAATTTTCTATGTACAAAGGGAAAACTTTTTTTTCTATGTATATACTTGAAAAATTTTTTTCTGAAAATTTTCTGAAGTAAGGGAAATTTTTTTTGGGAAAGTTCTTAGTGGGCAAAAACTTTCTGGATCTAAAGAACTTAGAAGATTTACAAAAACCCACTTATTTTTGAAAAACTCATGGGGAGAATTTTCGTTTCAGGGGGAGGAAACTAAGATTTTTTTATTCGTTGCTTGTTAACTATTTTTTTAACTTAACTTTTTGAACTGTGTTGCCATAAATCAAAAAGGGGGAGATTGTTGGTACAGGAAGCACCTAAGTCAAACCTGAATTTTGATAATGGCAAAGGGTTCAGATGTTAAGGTGTTATTGTGATCTAACAAACTTACTAAGTGTGCAAGAAAAGTCCTAGGTATACTAGGCAAGAAGTCCTAGCAAAGGGCTGGGCAAGAAGTCCTGGTCAAGGACTGGGCAAGAAGACCTGACCGGAAGTTGGGCAAAGAAGTCCTGGTCGAGGACTGGGCAAGAAGTCCTGGCAAAGGGCTGGGCACCGAAGACTTGACTGGAAGTTGGGCAAGAAGTGATGGATCGTCTTTGGCGTGCTAGAGGGGGGGGGGGGGTGAATAACACTTTTTCATTTTGAATCTCTTCACCTACGTTGTTAGTTGCATAACGGAAACAATAATATGTAAAATAAATATAAATACAATGCTAACAACCTGATTTACTTGGTATCCACCCCGGACGAGTGACTAATCCAAGAATCCTTCAGTGGATCAACCCCTGGATAACCTCCGGCTAGATCTGTCGCTCCTTGTGGGTGGAGAAACCTCGCCACAGCACTTCGGACACTCTCTGATCACAGTAGACTACTAACTTACTTTACCCAAGCAAGTTTCGTCAAGAGTCTCAGCCTAAACCGAGTTCTCTTTAAATAGAATTCCGGCTGAAAACCCTCGCTGGCAGTCGACTGCTCCCAGGGTAGTCGACTACCCCACTCAGAATTCGACCGTTAACACTCCAACGTTCAAATTCTACCAGCTCACCAGACGCTACCAGTCGACTGCTCCCAGGGCAGTTGACTGGTCCCTTACTAGTCCTAGGATTACACTCCTCGAGTACAATTCACTCCCCACTCAACCCCTAGGACTTCCCGAGTACAATCACACAGCACTCGTACTCTCACAACTCGACTGACTCCTCCTCCGTAGCTTCGACTGTTGCCTTCGCGCCCTCTTCATCTTCGGCTCCCGTCCCTCGAATGCACGCAAGCCTCCAGCTTGCCTCCATGGCATCCTTCACGCATGCCTCGAAGTCCGCGCCCATCAGCTCATCCTCCCTGCTCTCCAAGGTCCCTCGGGTGCGCACGTAAGCCTCCAGCTTGCCTCTATGCCACCCTTCACTGTACCAAAGCCGTCCAGTCATGTCCATATGTGTAACCTGTACATCCTGCACACTCAACATACACATATGAGAACACAAGGGAAACCCAACTCAAACCTTTTGCCCAAACATCAAAACACTTGATCACTCCAGACCATAGATTGCCTCTACAAGAAGTCCTGGTCGCGGACTGGGCACGAAGACCTGGTCAGGTGGATTAGGCAAAAGTCCAACCGGAGGAGCCGGTTGGCAAAAGGTAAACTCTCCTGAGAGGAGTAGGTGAGGACGCGTTCCCCGTGCGAGGGAACAGTAGGTGTCGGTTCGACCTAGGGTTCAATTTGGGAGACCCAAAGTCAGAACCAAGACAGCTTAGGCTGTAAATAATGGCTAACATGTTTGCTTCTTTTTGGACCTAACCTTGGTTGCAGGGATCGAAGGACTGGTTTTCTACAGCTGAGGCACCTCAATGGAGTGAGGCACCTCATTGGGGCTAGGTGCCCGGATGGATACGGGTGCCCCAGTTGAAGGCTGAGGCTCCCCACTAGGGCTAGGCGCCCGTATGGATACGGGTGCCCCAGTACAAAGGCAAAACAGAAGCAAGCGAAACAAACTGCCACGAAGCCTCTGGACGTACTCAGCTCAGGCGCCCGAGACCATACGGGCGCTCCCATCAGCTCAGGCGCCCCAGTGAAGATGAATAAGCGCTGACCGAGCCTGCGGATAAGAGATCGCACAGGCAAGGCCACGTGTAGGCGCCCCCATCGACATAGGCGCTCCCATGGGTGCTATAAAAGGGGGTTCACCCCCAAGGCTTCAACACACATCGCTCTCAACGCTCCAAGACTTTTCGTTCAAGCGCTACGCTCCAACCAGCTTTGACTTCGAGATTCCAGCGCCGACGATGATCCTCTACTCCGAAATTCGATCCACCTCGGGCGTCGGTAACGAAAAGTGTTGCAAAGTTCATTTTCAGTTCTATTTCTGTACTCATTTTGTAAAACCTTTTTACGACTATAGAATTGCTCAAAGTAAATGGTCAAGGACCGTGGGCCTTGGAGTAGGAGCTGACCGCGACTCCGAACCAAGTAAAACTGACTTGTGTTCGCGTGTGTATTCTGTTATTTTTCGCTGCGTATCTACTCTGTTTTTATCCGAAAATTGATATCGATATTCACCCCCCCTCTATTGATTTCTCCAAACCAACACAGTCGACTGCCCCAGGGGCAGTCGACTGGTGCGGGCTGGACAGCTTGCGAAGTTGTCCTGTTCTCTTATAAAAGGGGACTTTTTGGTACGACTTGGGTACGGGTTTTCACTGTACAAAAGTGCTGCTTGTGCCCCGACTAATCAGATCTTCCTCTCGCTTCTCATCGCAACTTGTAAAGTGGAAGAAGACGACGTTTGTAAAGGTTTCTCCACCTTGAAGGAGACTTTTCATAGTGGAGGTGGAGTACTCGTGTGGATCCTTGGATTAGTCATCCTTCGGGGTGGATACCAAGTAAATCCTCTTGTTAGCATTATTCTTATTCCTTTTCATTATATTTTTATATTACGCTAACAATCTTGTAGAGAATTTCGAAAAAGTGCTATTCACCCCCCTTCTAGCAACGCACACGATCTTACAAGGGTGACTTTCTCTGTTGTTTGTTATCTGTTTCCATGATTCCAGGATTCAACGGCTTCTGGCGCGGCTGACGACTAACCTGAGGCTCAGCTGAAGAGGTCTTCAGTGGACTGAGTGCTCAGTGGAGGGCAGTGGGTCAGGCTGTGGTTCAGTGGGTGCTGACGAAACTTGTAGATGTGAAGGAAGGCTTAAGAAGAAGTTGGTGAAGTAGAGGAGCGAGGAGAACATGCAGAAAACAAGCGAAGGGTTTTTGTGGTGTTCGGCTGTGTGGTCGTTGTGCTCTCTGTGTATTGTTTCTTCTTCCTTGAAGCTTTCTACTGCATCTATTGTCTGTAAGCTTCTTCTGTGCATAACCTGATTCATCTTTGAGATCTGTGGAGAGGTTACTCCACCGAGAAGGAGTTTTGATTATTCGGATTTTCGAGGCTTGATCTGCCGACGATCAAGGGATCGCCCACCTCACGGGCACGCCAAGGAGTAGAGGCAAGTTATCCTCAAACCTTGTAAAATCTCGTGTGTTAGCTGGTTTGTTTTCTTTCTGTCTGTTTGTTTCTTTCTGTGCTGTTTTTGCTTCCGCTGCTAACCTAATCGCAGAAACACAAAAGAAACCAAGGTTTTTGTGTCTGTCTATTCACACCCCCCTCTCTAGCCATCCAAGGTCCAACAATGGGGTCACCCTCGTCATCTTCATCACCCCCCCGAGCCATAGTATTCCACCATGGTAACCGACCTCCACGCCCATGACCTAGACCAACTCCAATTTGACTACTAGATTCCCGCCGACCATAGACTTTGCTTGCCTGACTTAACCGACCGACCCGACTCCACCCCTTCGGGCTTCATCACCTTGTCCTGAGACCACCTACAGGCCGGCCTCCGATTCCCCATCCATCCTTTCATTTCTTATGTTTGTACATACTTCCGCATACCATTGTCCCAACTAGCCCCGAACGCCATCCGTTTGATGTGCGGCTCGGTTATCATTTTCTCCTTGTACCGAGTACCCCTCCGCCCCGAGATCTTCCATTACTTCTTCTATCTCAAAAAATAAGAACCGGGTGATTTTTTCTTCCAGGCTCGAGCCAAAACCTCTTTCCTAATGAAACTTCCCTCCTCTAACAAAGGATAGAAGGAACGCTACTTTTTTGTCAAGCCTACCCCGATCTCGAGTTGGCCCACGACTTGGGTAGAGGTTCTTCCGTCCTCTCCTCCCCTTTCTAAGTATTATCGCACCTCCGCGGCCTACCAGTCGGCGCTGTCCAAGCTCTGCGGTAGGCACTTCCACGGAGTGCACCTATGAAGGAGGAGCTCCTCTCCGCCTTCGGCCTCAGCCACGTGCTGATTCCACGGTCGCCTTCATTCGGTAAGCATTGTGATATTTTCTTAGAGTATTTTGTAGCTCTAACTAAGATTGTGTTGTTCTTGCAGCCCCGATAATGTTGGCAGCGGCCTTAGCAGAAGGCTTCAGCCTGGATGACGCCGAGCTGGAGGCTCAGGTTGCCTCACAGCTATAGGAGAGGGAGGGTGCCCCGAATGAGGCCACTCCGGTGGACACGACTTCCGCTGCCTTGGAGCAAACACCAGCAGCCCCTAGCCCTGAGATGGCACCGCCAGCACTGACCGAGCAGCCCACTTCCTCCAGGCGTCAACAGGCTGCTTCTCCGACTGGGGACTCGGTTGGCCCTTCTTCCAGCAAACGCCAGAAGAAGAAGAAGAAGAGGGTGGCCTCCGACTCAGGAGCCCTCGAGTAGCCTCGGTTCTTGTCCCTGCTACCACCCCCTTGGTTTCTTTCGATACACCCGATCTCCCACTGCCAGAGAGGTCGGGCACTCCGCCAACCGAGGGTCAAATCAACCGGCCCGCGATGCACCTTCTGGTGCCCACTAGGTTAGACTGCCGCCTGGGCGTACCACGGGATGAGCTACTTGACTGGAGCCAAGAGCTTCACATGTATGGGTCGGTAGCCGACCGCTATGTGCAGGGACTTGAGGGGTCCTTCTTCCGGGGGTCTGGCAGCAAGGCCGAATCCTTTTTCCTGGAGGCCACTCAGGTATGTATAGGATTGACTCCTTTCTTTTTTCTTGCTTATTACTTAGTTTGATGATCTCAGGCCCTTCGTCTTTTTGCAGTTCTGGGGCTCATGCCATAGCCTCTCTATGACACTCCTGATCCATGCCACGGCCCAGGAACGGGCCGAGAGGAGGGTAGAATTTTTGGAGACCAGGCTTAAACACACTTAGCTTGTCTCCAATGAATCTACCCTGGCCGACCTGTGAACTGAGGTGGCCGCCCTCTAAGACCGACTGTCTCATTTTGAAGAGCAACTGGGGGCCGCTCGCAGTCAGGCCGAGACGGCTGAATTGGCCCTTGCCCAATCAAACGTCCAGATCTCCACCCTAGAGTATAATGGGCGGAAGGCTTGGGCTCTCTAGGCGAAGACTCAGGGTAAGCTAACCAAAGCTGAAGTCAATCTCCTGGAATCGTCCAGAATTGCTGAGTACATCAAGGAGGAAGAGGCAGCGGCCTAGGCGAAGCGGGCGGAGGAACTGGCAACCGAGCTAACCTCCTGGGACTAAGCACTGAACGATCAAAAGGAGGAGCTCGAGCTACTGAAGGCCGAGAAGGCCGAGTGGGAGGCATCCCGGGCAGAACTCGAGGAACTACGCTCCTACAAGGAGGGGGGACCAGTCGGTGGGACGCCCGTAGGGTTGAGTACATCAACTCCGCGGGGTTTACCCAACAGGTCTCCGAGTGGCTTTGAGCTATGTTGAAGCATCAAAGGCTCGATATGTTTGAGCAGCTCAGGCAAGGTGGGAACATAGCCCCTGACATGCCCCCTTCAGTGGTCAAGATGTTGAGCATGTCCCAAGACATGCCCGAGGTGGTCCGCCGACCCTTCAAATGAGGGTCAGGCTTTTTGTCTTTATACTTCTTTTTTCATTTACAGAGGCTTGCCTCAATTTTTTGTACTACTTCTATTGTTAATGCAAGTCCTCTTTTACTATGCTCCTTGTTGTGCCATTGCCTTTACTTCTGAGTGTTAACGTATCAGGAGTTTAAGAGCGAGAACGACCCGAGTGAGAGAATGATCGAGTAGCTCGGCCTCACGAGTGACTAGGCTAGACGCCAGAGCGCAAGAGCTTCTAAGTGTTGACCATTCGGGCGAGAGCACAATCAAGCGATTCAGCCTCACGAGTGACCGAACTAGACACTGAAGCATGATAGCTTCTAAGTGTTGGCCACTCGAGGAAATTAATAATGAATCCAACAACCAGAACTAGGTCGAGTACGTAAAGCTACCAGTTCGGGCAGTTCAGAGCATTGTCATTGAGTTAGTTTGATCATGGGAAGCGCGGGTTGCCACACGCTCAGTCTGGGAGTTAGGTCAAGGAAGTCTTTGTTGGTGCAGAATGCACCCAAGTCAAACCTGTGTTTTGATATTGGCAAAAGGGTTCAAAAGTTAAGGGTTAGTTGTTGTCTAACAAGTTTCTTGAGTGTACAGGAAAAGCTCTAGCGAAGGAATGCTAGGCACTGGCGAAGGACTGCCAGATAGGAAAAGCCCTAGCAAAGGACTGCTAGGCTCTGGCGAAGGATTGCCAGAATGGACAAGTCCTAGCGAAGGAATGCTAGGCACTGGCGAAGGGCTGCCAGAAGAAAAGACCTGGTGAAGGGCTGCTAGGCACCAAGCGAAGGGCAGCTTGGCAACTCAAGACCTGGCGAAGGACTGCCGGGCAAAAGTCCAACTGGAGGAGCCGGTTGGCACCAGGTAAATTCTCCCGAGAGGAGTAGGTGAGGACGCGTTCCCCTTGAGGGAACATTAGGCGTCGGTTCGACCTAGGGCTCCATTTTGGAGACTAAAGTCAGAACCAAGACAGCTGAAGCTGTAGAAATTAAATTAAATATTTGTTTTATTGTGTTTTGGACTAACCCTGGAAGCAGGACCGAAGGAACGTGTGTCTGCAGCTCAGAATGCCTCAAAGGAAAGAGGCAACTGCTGACCAGGGCGCCCGGAGTGTCCCGGGCGCCCCCATGGTGAACATAAAACACAAAGAAAGCAAATGAACCTCGACAGTACATTCTGAGGGTGCCCCCGCTGTCCCGGGCGCCCCCATGGCAAACCAACTGAAGAGTTAAACTGCTGCCGCGTCTGTACTGCGCACCCAGGGCGCCCCCGCTGTCCCGGGCGCCCCCAGCGCATAGGGCGGCCCCAGCCTTACCGAGGAGAGCTCAGCGCTGCAGATAAGGTTTGACCGGGTCAACCAGGGCGCCCCCAGCGTCCAGGGCGCCCCAGTCAAGGCCTTATCCCGAGGATTAAGGGATAAGTCGACGACCGCGCCTCTTGTGGATCTGCTGCCACGTGGGGGGGGGGGCGCCCCCGTCGACCAGGGCGCCCCCAGGCACTATAAAAAGGGCCTCGACCCTCCTCTTCAGAACACCGCATTCATTCAACACATCCAAACTTTCTGACGACCGCGCTCTGCTCAGGAACTTCCCGACTCAAGTCCGAAGCGCCGTCGACCTCCCGCTGCACCGAAACTCGAGCCTACCCCGGGAGTTGGTAAAATACAGAAGTGTAATCTTTCTTATTGCAATTTGTATTTCTCTTCTGTACTCATTCTACGCATTATAGAATTGCCCAAAGTAAACGGTCAACGACTGTGGGCCTTGGAGTAGGAGTCGACCCAGGCTCCGAACCAAGTAAAACGACCTTGTTAGCGTTGTGTTGCTTTGTCTCTATTTCCGCCGCGCACTTACTCTTTTTATTTAATCCGAACGATTTGCGACATTCACCCCCCCTCTATCGCATCTCTCGATCCAACAAGTGGTATCAGAGCGGGGAATTCAAACTTGGTGCAACCACCAGTTTGAAAATTTTTCGGATTTCTTTTGTTTTCTCTCTCATTTTTTTAAAATAAAAAATTTTATATATATTTTCGTTCGAGTTTTTATTTCAAGGTTGGTGTAACACCCCTTGAAATTTGTTTTTATTTATTGTTCCCGCACTACTAATCCAAGACCAAGTCTTGGAATATTTTTTTGTTCTTTTGCTATTTCAGAAGTTAACAAATGGCCATCCTAGAAGGTTTTAGCACCGCCAGACCTCCACTTTTCAGTGGAGAAGACTTTCCTTACTGGAAAAGTCGAATGGAGGTCCACCTGAAAACTCAGGTGGACATGTGGATAATCATCCAGTCTGGACTGATGATTCCCACAAATGCTGAAGGCGTACCACAAAACTACTCAGAGTGGGACACTGCTCTTAAACGCAAGATTGAAGCTGATGCCAAAGCAACTCAGACCCTTCAATGCGGACTGACAAAAGAGGAGCTGAACCGCGTAGGCCCATTCAACAGTGCCAAGGAGCTATGGGCTAAACTGATCGAGCTCCACGAAGGAACTTCAGATACGAGGATCAGCAAACGGGATCTGCTACTGAACAAGCTCTTCACTATCAAAATGGCAGATAACGAGACAGCAGCCTAGCTCCACGCCAGAATCCAGGAACTGATGAACGGTCTTCACGCAATAGGTCACCAGGTTCAAAATCGTGATCTTATAAGGTATGCCCTAAACGCGTTCCCTAGGACCACCTTGTGGGCATCTATGGTAGATGCATACAAGGTCTCTAGGGATCTTTCAAAAATTAAGTTAGATGAGTTATTTTCTGAACTTGAGCTGCATGAACAGACTAACTGCAATTTGGTCGAGAAAAGTATAGCCTTCTTTGTAGGGAAAACAGGAAAGACGACCAAGAAGAAAACTCAAGTTGAACCTGAATCTACCTCAGATTCAGAAACAGAAGATCAAGAAGAAGATCAATCTGAACTGGTCTGGCTAGCTCGAAGCTACTACAAAAAGTTGAAGAACCAAACCAACACACGGAGAACAAGCCGAAGAAAGGACGGACAAGCTGAACCGGCAACTGACAAACAAAAGCCCAACGTAACCTGCTACGAATGCAAGAAGAAGGGCCACTACAAGACTGAATGTCCAAGTCTAAAGGAGTCCAAAAAGACCAGAAAGAAGAAGGCACTCCATGCAACCTGGGACGAGTCTTCCTCAGAAGAAGAAGAAGAAGCACCCCAGTCCAATCTTCTAGCCCTGACCGCTTCGGATCAAATCGAGACTGACTCAGACTCGGACCGGGACGACGGCAAGCTGACATTCTCCGACGACGACGAAATAAGGGTAACGGGTTTTTCAAAATTGCAATTGAATTCGCTTATTTCCTATCTATCCCGAAATTTGGCTAAAGCCAAACTCCGAATCGAGTCCCTCCGACAGGAAGTAAAACTCCTGAAAGAAGGAGCTGATTCTAAATCCTTAACTGAGAAAATTCAGGAAGGAACCCCTGACCAAGTTGAAAAACTTGAATCAGAGAATTCCTCCCTGAAAACTCAAGTTAAGGACTTAAGAACAGCTTTAGAACGATTCACTTCTGGTTCCAAGAATCTTGATATGATTCTGGGAAAACAGAAGTCTGTTCTAAACCGATCCGGACTTGGCTATAGAACCAAATCTCGGCAAAGATCTTACTTTGCTGTACTGAACCAGTCAAGACCTAAGGTTCAGGCATGGGTGCCAAAACTGTGCCTCACTAAACCAACTGGTTCAAATCAATTTTGGATCCCCAAGGACAAGATTCACATCTTGCCTAACCCATACAGAGGCTTTAGTCCAGGGGGAGCCAAAATCAAAATAATTTTTATAATTAGATAATTTTTTTAATTGATTGATTGTTTGTTTATTTAATTTTTTTTGCAAATTGCCATGCTTAGATTTAAGGAATACTTAGATTTAAGGACTAAATTACTTGAAACTTGAAAACATAGTATTGGGAGGAGGTGAGATGATAGTACGTTGGGGAAACCAACTCTAATAAGATCAAGTCTACTTGGTCTCTTTAGACTGGTGAAACTAGCCGAAGCTACCGATCCAAGACCCAAGCTAGTTAGACCAGAAAATGACTTAATTTAATTTGAAAATGAAATTTCATTAAAAGGCTTTGTCAAGGAAAGGGTGGATGATCCCATAAGGCTACGGCCAAAGAAGGCCTAGTGCCTCGCCAAGACCTGGAAGCCAATTTCTGAAATTCAAATTCAAATTATCTTTTGTCAAATTCGAATCTAACTCAAAGTTCAAATAATTATAGATTCTAATCTGTTTTCAAACCTATCTCTTTTTCGAAAAACTCTTAGGGAGTGTTTGGGAGAGCTTTTACTTCTTGAAAAGTGATTCTTGTAGTGATTATCTTGAAGTTAGTAAGAAGCTAAAGCATACAGTGTTTGGAAATAGAAGTCAAAAGCTGATACAAGGTAAAGTTTGAGTGTTTGGTGAATAATCACTTTTAAGCTTAATTTTTAATTAAATGACAATAATATCCTTAAACTATCAAAATTAATTTTTTTCAATTATTTAAATATAATTTTGATACATGATCTATAATATTTTATATATTTAATATTATATTTTAAATATTATATCAAAATTATTTTTTTTAATAATATATATATTTAAAAAAAATATAAAGTTAATAAAAATATAAAAAAATAAAAAAATAATAAAATTTATATAAATTTATACAAATATGTATAAAATTTTTTGAAAATATAAATTATATAAAAATATAAGATTTTATTTAAAAATAGGATGGTAATTATGTAAAGTAATAAATTTATTAAGGGTATAAATGCCAACTTTTAATTCTACACCATAAGCAAAAAAGCAGAAGCAGAAAAAAACATCAAATTGTTGCTTCTAGCTTTTGAGTAAAAGTTGCAGAAGTTAAAACAGAATCTGACATTCCCAAACACTCAAAAGCACTTTTGCATGGCTAGAAGATAAAAAGCAGCTAGCAGAAGCTCTCCCAAACACTCCCTTAATCTGTTTTCAAAATTTCTACTTCTTAAACTTATTTCTTTTTTCAAAAATCACTTAATCTATTTTTCAAAATTTCTAAACTTATTTGTTTAAAAATCTGTTTTCAAAAATAAAGAACTTTTTTCGAAAATAAATTGAAATTCCTTTTCAAAACTAATTTCTACTCTTAAAACTGTCTCACAAAAACATTAAGGTTAACGTGTTTGAAAACCCTAGACTGGGGTGAGACAGACTAGGAAGTGAAACTCAATTTAAGCTATCCCTAACTCAAATTGGATCCAAATCATCAAAAATTCTTTATGTGTAGGAACATAAAGATTTGGACCAATGGATGTTAGATAGCGGGTGCTCCAGACATATGACTGGGGACAAATTGAAGTTCACCAAACTCAAGTTCAAAAACCTGGGCTCAGTGGCATTTGGTAACAATGCTACACTCAAGGTAATTGGGTCAGGTAATATTGAACTTAAATCCAATTTCATTATTAAGAAAGTTCTATTGGTGGAAAACTTCAATTTTAACTTACATAGCATAAGTCAGTTATGTGACTCTGGTTATTTAGTTACTTTCAACAATTCTAATTGCCTGATTAGAAATGCACAAGACTCAGAAATCATGCTTAAGGGCACTAGGAAAAACAATGTATACACTATAAATCAAAACTCAATTTTTTCCTAGGGTTACAAATCAAACAAACTAAGGATGGAAATTATGCACATCAATCTAAATATGCTAAAGAACTAATTAAGAAATTTAAAATGGATAACTCTAAATGTGTAAGTACCCGAATGGCCATAAATGTAAAAGTAGATAGTGACCCTGAGGGTAAACCAGTAGACCTAAAACTTTACAGAAGTATGATAGGAAGTCTACTGTACCTTACAGCCAGCAGACCTGATATACTTTTTTCAGTAGGAATGTGTGCTAGGTACCAAACCTGTGCTAAGAAAACTCACTTAGCAGCCCTAAAAAGAGTTTTAAGATACATTAAGGGCACCCTAAATGTAGGGATTTGGTACCCTAGGACTTCATCCTTTAAGTTATCAGGATACTCTGATTCTGACTATGCTGGTTGTAAATTAGATAGAAAGAGTACAAGTGGAAGCTGTCAACTTTTAGGAAATAGCTTAGTAAGTTGGTGCAGTAGAAAGTAACACTGTGTTGCTTTATCAACAACTGAAGCCGAATATGTAGCCTTAGGAGAGTGTGTAGCTCAACTCCTATGGATGATGCATACTCTTAAGGACTTTCAACTAGACTACAATCAGACCCAAGTCAATATTGACAATATTAGCTCAATTAACTTAACCAAAAACCCAATACAACATTCTAGAACCAAACACATAGAAGTAAAACATCACTTTGTAAGAGATCACGTAGCTAGGGGTGAAATAGTCCTTAAGCATGTAGACTCCAAATCCAACCTAGCTGACATATTCACTAAACCCCTACCTGAATCTGAGTTTAGCTCACTAAGAAGGCAGTTAGGGTTGTGCTTAGTAGAATAGAATCATTTTGTTTTTTGCCTTAAAATGTTTTAAATTGATTTTAAAATGTTTTAAATTGATCTTAAAATGTCTTAATTGATTTTAAAATGTTTTTGTTAAAAATGTTACTTTGACTTTAAAAAGTTTTTTCTTCAGTTCAAAATTTTTTTTTTGACTTAGTTTTATTTCAAAAACTACCCCCTTTAAAACTAGGGCTTTTTCGAAAATGTACTTAGCCTAGGCTCTAACCCTAGAACTGCATGCACCTATAGACTTAGAAGCCAGCATCTCACAAGCACCTAAGGATACTTTTGGTTGATAACCTAGAAAGGGTTGAGATGCTTAGGTCTTTGCCTCAATTCAAGATGCTTTAAGTCAGTGCATCGGCAGCAATTGGGGCACTAAATGAATAGCAATCAGGTTAAGTGTCAAGTTTAGACAATCTAACTTGAACAATGCACTTAACTTGACTAACCCTAGCGAAAACTACTGCTTATAACAGTTAGTAAGTAGCTAATTGGGTTAGACAGGTCCCAAAAGATTTAACCAGACTTAGGTCCTAGCTCGATTCAGTACAGCAAATGCTTAATTTAATTATTGCAAATATCTTTTTGTGCATTTTTGATATATGTCAAAGGGGGAGAGTTGTAAAGGAAACAGGGAACAAAAACGTTTTTCCAAAATCTCTAACTCTGAATTATTTCTAAACTTAATTTATTTACTTAAAATCCTTTTGCTCTGAACTGCTATTAATTTTTGCTTAAAATATTCTTTGAAGAGTTTTTTCTAAAAGTCTGAAATTTTTTCCTAAGTCTGAAAAAGGTTTCCAAGTCTCGAATCTTTCTAAGTATGAATTTTTAAAGCCTGAATTTTTTTGTGCTTAAAAACAAGTGTTTTCAAAAACTGAAAAAGTCTAAGTCTAAACTCAAAATTTGCTAAAATATGAAAACTTCTTCAACTTAGAACATCCTTTTTGAAAAACTCAGCCAATACTTAAAAAGTTTTTTTATAATAAAATTTTCTAAGTATTTAAACTCAAACCACCTACTTTTGAAAAATCTAGGGGGAAATTTCTTCCAGGGGGAGGGAATCTAACTTAGGATTTCAATTTCAGCATTTTTTTCTTAACTTTTTGAACTAGGTTGCCATATATCAAAAAGGGGGAGATTGTTGGTGCAGAATGCACCCAAGTCAAACCTGTGTTTTGATATTGGCAAAAGGGTTCAAAAGTTAAGGGTTAGTTGTTGTCTAACAAGTTTCTTGAGTGTACAGGAAAAGCCCTAGCGAAGGAATGCTAGGCACTGGCAAAGGACTGCCAGACAGGAAAAGCCCTAGCAAAGGACTGCTAGGCTCTGGCGAAGGATTTGCAGAATGGACAAGTCCTAGCGAAGGAATGCTAGGCACTGGCGAAGGGCTGCCAGATGAAAAGACCTGGCGAAGGGCTGCTAGGCACCAAGCGAATGGCAGCTTGGCAACTCAAGACCTGGCGAAGGACTGCCGGGCAAAAGTCCAACTGGAGGAGCCGGTTGGCACCAGGTAAATTCTCCCGAGAGGAGTAGGTGAGGACGCGTTCCCCTTGAGGGAACATTAGGCGTCGGTTCGACCTAGGGCTCCATTTTGGAGACCAAAGTCAGAACCAAGACAGCTGAAGCTGTAGAAATTAAATTAAATATTTGTTTTATTGTGTTTTGGACTAACCCTGGAAGCAGGACCGAAGGAACGTGTGTCTGCAGCTCAGAATGCCTCAAAGGAAAGAGGCAACTGCTGACTAGGGCGCCCGGAGTGTCCCGGGCGCCCCCATGGTGAACATAAAACACAAAGAAAGCAAATGAACCTCGACAGTACATTCTGAGGGCGCCCCCGCTGTCCCGGGCGCCCCCATGGCAAACCAACTGAAGAGTTAAACTGCTGCCGCGTCTGCACTACGCACCCAGGGCGCCCCCGCTGTCCCGGGCGCCCCCAGCGCACAGGGCGGCCCCAGCCTTACCGAGGAGAGCTCAGCGCTGCAGATAAGGTTTGACCGGGTCAACCAGGGCGCCCCCAGCGTCCAGGGCACCCCAGTCAAGGCCTTATCCCGAGGATTAAGGGATAAGTCGACGACCGCGCCTCTTGTGGATCTGCTGCCACGGTGGGGGGGGGGCGCCCCCGTCGACCAGGGCACCCCCAGGCACTATAAAAAGGGCCTCGACCCACCACTTCAGATCACCGCATTCATTCAACACATCCAAACTCTCTGACAACCGCGCTCTGCTCCAGGAACTTCCCGACTCAAGTCCAAAGCGCCGTCGACCTCCCGCTGCACCGAAACTCGAGCCTACCCCGGGAGTTGGTAAAATACAGAAGTGTAATCTTTCTTATTGCAATTTGTATTTCTCTTCTGTACTCATTCTACACATTATAGAATTGCCCAAAGTAAACGGTCAACGACCGTGTGCCTTGGAGTAGGAGTCGACCCAGGCTCCGAACCAAGTAAAACGACCTTGTTAGCGTTGTGTTGCTTTGTCTCTATTTCCGCCGCGCACTTACTCTTTTTATTTAATCCGAACGATTTGCGACATTCACCCCCCCTCTATCGCATCTCTCGATCCAACAGTCTTGAGGACTCTCTTGCTCGTAGTTTGCATAAAGGAGAGAAATTGAACATTCGGTCGGATAGTACCCAGGGAGCGTGGACCACAACGCATCCGACTGGGATTCGAACCGAGGGGTGCGCGGGAGCTGGTTCGCTTATAACTCGTGCGAAGACGAGAGTTTGGACACTCGGTCAGATAGTACCCAGGGAGTAGGGGCCGCCACACGTCCGACTGGGAGCCGAACCGAGGGGTGCGAGAGAGCCAGCGCGCTTATAACTCATGAAAACGAGAGTCTGGGACACTCAGCTGGCTTGTGTCCAGGGAGCGTGGGTTGCCACACGTCCGACTGGAAGCCGAACCGAGGGGTGCGCGGGAGCAGGCCCGCTTATAACTCATGAAAATGAGAGTCTGTGACACTTAGCTGGCTTGTGTCCAGGGAACGTGGGTCACCACGCGTTTGACTGGAAGCCGAGGCGATTGGTGCGCTGGAGCTGGTTCGCTTATAACTCATATGAAGATGAGAGTCTGGACACTCGGTCGGATAGTACCCAGGGAACGTGGGCCGCCATGTGTCCGACTGGGAGCCGAACCGAGGGGTGCGCGGGAGCAGGCCCGCTTATAACTCGTGAAAACGAGAGTCTGCACACTCAGCTGGCCTGTGTCCAGGGAGCATGGGCCACCACGCATCCGACTGGAAGCCAAGCCGATTGGTGCATGGGGGCATGCCCGCTTATATCTCGTACGATGACGAGAGTCTGGACACTCGATCGGATAGTACCCAAGGAGCGTGGGCCACCATGCGTCCGACTGGGAGCCGAGCCGAGGGGTGCATGGGAGCTGGTCCACTTATAACTTGTGCGATGACGAGAGTTTGGAACACTCAGTTGGCCTGTGTCTAGGGAGCGTTGGTTGCCACGCGTCCGACTAGAAGCCAATCTGATTGGTGAGCAGGGGCATGCCCGCTTATAACTCGTACGAAGACGAGAGTTTGGACACTCGATCGGATCGTACCCAAGGAGCGTGGGCCGCCATGCGTCTGACTGGGAGCCGAGCCGAGGTGTGCGCGGGAGCTGGTCCGCTTATAACTCGTGCGATGACGAGAGTCTGGAACACTCAGCTGGCCTGTGTCCATGGTGGGTCGCCACGCGTCCGACTAGAAGCCAAGCTGATTGGTGCGCGGGGGCATGCCCCCTTATAAATCGTACGATGACGAGAGTCTGGACACTCGATCGGATAGTACCCAAGGAGTGTGGGCCACCATGCGTCCGACTGGGAGCCGAGCCGAGGGGTGCGCGGAAGTTGGTCCACTTATAACTCATGCGAAGATGAGAGTCTGGAACACTCAGCTGGTCTGTGTCCAGGGAGCGTGGGCCGCCATGCGTTCGACTCGAAGCCGAGCTAATTGGTGCGCGGGGGCATGCTCGCTTATAACTCGTATGAAGATAAGAGTCTGGACACTCGGTTGGCCTGTGTCATGGGAGCGTGGGCCACCAAACGTCCGACTGGAAGTCGAGCAGATTGGTGCGCGGGGGCATGCCCTCTTATAACTCATACGAAGACGAGAGTCTGGACACTCGGTCGGATAGTACCCAGGGAGCTTGGGCCGCCACGCGTCCGACTGAGAGCCGAGCCGAGGGGTGCACGGGAGCTATTCCGCTTATAACTCGTGCGAAGAGGAGAGTCTGGAACACTCAGCTGGCCTGTGTCCAGGAAGCGTGGGCTGCCATGCGTCTGACTGGAAGCCGAGCTGATTGGTGCGCGGGGGCATGCCTACTTATAACTTGTACGAAGACGAGAGTCTGGACACTCGATCGGATAGTACCCAAGGAGCGTGGGCCGCCACGCGTCCGACTCTGAGCTGAGAGGAGGGGTGCGCGGGAGCTGGTTTGCTTATAACTCATGCAAAGACGAGAGTCTGGAACACTCAGCTGGCCTGTGTCCAGGGAGCGTGGGCCGCCACACGTCCGATTGGAAGCCGAGCTGATTGGTGTGCGGGGGGCATGCCCCTTATAACTCGTACGATGATGAGAGTCTGGACACTCAGTCAGAGACTACCCACGGAGCGTGGGCCGGCACGCGTCCGACTGAGAGCCGAGCCGAGGGGTGCGCGGGAGCTGGCCCACTTATAACTCATGCGAAGACGAGAGTCTGGGACACTCAGCTGGCCTGTGTCCAGGGAGCGTGGGCCGCCACTCATCCGACTGGAAGCCGAGTTGATTGGTGCGCAGGGGAATGCCTGCTTATAACTCATACGAAGACGAGAGTCTGGACACTCGGTCGGATAGTACCCAGGGAGCGTGGGCCGCCAGGCGTTCGACTGGGAGCCGAGCCGAGGGGTGCGCGGGAGCTAGTCCGCTTATAATTTGTGTGAAGATGAGAGTCTGGAGCACCTGCAAGCTGAGTGAGGACCCCATTCTCCCACTATCATTATAGTTTAGACAGTACATTTGCTTTACAATGCTTTCATTTTGCCTCTCGATAGGGTTGGAGGTGGATCGCGCTCCATGGCCGATCAAACCTCCTCCCCTGCTCATTTTCCAGGTAGTACGCTCCTGAGCCCAACTTTTTCACGATCTTGAAAGGTCCTCCCCACTGCGGCTCCAGTTTGCTGATGTCCCCAACTGACTTGATTCTTTTCCAGACGAGGTCACTGACCTAGAACGCTCTCGGCAGCACCTTTCGATTATATCTTTATTTCATCTTCTGGCGATATGCAAACATTCTGGTGGTTGCTTTATAATGAATCTCTTCGACCAAGTCTAGCTCCAGGCATCTTCTCTCTGGATTGCCCTCATCATAGGCCCTTCGCCGATCCGACTCGCATCCAACCTCAACCGGCACCACGGCTTCGCTTCCATAGACCAGCTGGAAAGGTGTGTGGCCCGTAGTTTTCTTGGGTGTGGTTCGAAGAGCCCACAAGACACTCGGCAGCTTGTCCACCTAAGTTCCTCCTGCATGATCCAGCTTGGTCTTCATCCCTCTTAGGATTTCTTGATTGGCCACTTCTACTTGGCCATTACTTTGTGGGTATGATAATTACCATTTTGTTAGATAATTTAGGCTCTAGAATCCATGTTTTGATCCATTTTTACATGTTTAATCTGGGATTTACAGTAGGTTCCATGGATTAAGTTTATTTTGGCTTTTATTGCAAATCTTTGCATATTTGAGATGTTTTGATATCTAATTCGAATTTGGTTTTGTAGTCTTTGAAGTATCATGGACCTAGGTTAAGTTGGATCAAGTTGAGTCAGAATTCGACTCAGATCAAGGCGATCAAGCATTGAATCAAGATGGGTCGTCCGATCAAGGAACAAATAGATCTGAGCCATCTGTGAACTTCTGATCAATCTGAGTTCAGGATAGGGCTAATCATGACCCCAGATCAAGATCTGAAAGTTTGGACCAAATCAGAGTCCATTTGACCGTCGGATCAAGTGTGGGGGAGTTTCAACCGTCCATTCAAAAGGGTAGAGAGATGTGAGCCATTCATTGCAGATTCGGTTGATCCCAGCTGAGGAGAGGCAGATCTGAGCATCGGATGGAGATCTGGAAATTTTGGTTCAGATCTGAGAAGATCTGACCGTCGGATGAGGCCGGAACGATCACAACCGTCCGAATTCAAATGGATTAGTTAAAACAGAACTCCCCTCCGCTGAGCTCGTCGTTGCCAGATCGCAGATTGTAGTTTTCTTCTCAGTTATTCGTCAGTTCTTCGTCATTTCTTCTCAGATCGCGTGCGCGGCCAACATCAACCTATTTGTTTGCAAGAGTTCAGATCATCGAGGTAAGATTTCATGTTTAGTTTGCTAACCAATCTTCGTAGCTGAAGGAGCTCAGTGAGGGTTTCGCCGGAGCCGTCCAATGATCGATTCCAGTGATCATTGTTGTCTTCATCAAGCTGATGCAATCAGAGCTTTAGAGGGGTTCTCCGAAGTAATCTGAGTGTGTTTGAGCGAGATCGGCACTTGACGCATCAAGAAGGAAAAGATCGCGGGATGTTTCAGCTACTGACCGATCGCTCTGATCGGACAGAGACTCTTCGGATCGGTCCCCAGTCCGATCAGAAGAAGACCTGATCGGTCTCGTGACCGATCAGGAAGGATAGTACAGAGCAAACTGAGCAAGGGAGTTTTTTATTCGCTGGTTTTTGAGTTCCGAGGGTTTCTAGCTCAACCTTTGTGTGACGGCAAAGGGAAGTCTTGTTGATAAACTGGGTTGATGTTCAAATTTAGGATAACTTTTGTTCCAAGCACTTGTTTTCTTTACATTGCTCTAGTTTGTTCCAATTACACTTCAAGTCAAGTTCTCAAATATTGTTTCATTCTAGTTTTTAATTTCTGCAATTCATTTCCTGCAAGTTTAGTTCTCTACAATTATGTTCTTAAATTTCAATTCTATAGTTTGAATTTAATTGCTCAATTGTTAAATAGGTTAAGTTTAGTTCCTGCAATTTCCTAATTCATTACATGCTTTAGCTAAGTTCAGTCTATTTCGTTCCAAGTTGTTATCTCATCTCTTATCGCAAAAACCCCCATTTTATTAGAAAACCCAAACATTTAACAACAAAAACTTTCAAGTTTGAATTAAACATTCACAACTAGTCCTTGGAAAAATACGACTTGAGGCCCCTATACTACTCATTTAATTCTGTGAGCTAGGGTTTTCAACTTATAAATATCTAAATTTGAGGCTCATTCGTGACACTTGTATTGGGCAACATCAAATTTTTGGTGTCGTTACCGGGGAATCACTAGTTGAGTTTGTTTAATTTGAGCTTGTGTTTATATTTATATTCTTTGGTTCTATTTTCAATTGCTTTATCTTTCTATATACATTTGCTGCCATTTTTGTTTGGTTTACCTGACCAGGATTGCGGGAGGTAATCTTGAGGAGTTTGATCCTGAAATTGAGAGGACATTCAAATGTTTTCAAATGAACAAATAGAGATCAAGAGTTCATTGTTGGAGTTAACCTTTTTGGTGAAGCAAATGGAATTCCAACAAAGAACCAACATTTATTCATCTACTTACAATTCGGGTTGGGGGGATCATCTTAATTTGGAGTACGATAATTCATTCTATCAGCAAAACACTTCACGACAACCCCTACAACAAGGACAGCCGCCATTTCAAAGTTTTCAGTAGTCCTATTCAAATTTCCAGCAACCAAATTATCAATTTTAGCCTCAACTTCAACAATTTCAGCAAGGTTTTCAACCAAGTCAGCCTTTCCAACAATTTCAGCAGCCTTTTCATCAAAATCAGCAAGCTTTTCAAGGAAATCAGCAAGGTTTTCAAGGGAATCTAAATTTTCATCAACCTTTTCAACCTTTACAGCAAGGATATCAATCTTCACAGCAAGTATTTCAGCCATACAATCAAAATTTCCAGCCCTCAAGTCAACAATTTCAGCCCCAACAATTTCAGCCCTCACCACAACAATTTCAACCTCAAAACCAGAATTTTCAGAGCTACAATTTTCAGCAGTTTCAACCAAGTTCCCAGCCCAATTTTCAGCAGTTTCAACAGCCTATTCAACCATTTGATCAGCCCCAACAACTTTATTTTTCAGAATTCACAGCCTAGTCAAGATTTTGAGCGACTTAATGCTACATTTCAAGACCAACAAAAGTCCTATATCAATCAAGAAGACTCTGAGGATTCTAGTGAGCTTGAGGCTCAACAACAAAGGCTTGAGGAGATTATGCAACAAATCATACAACAACAGCAAGTTTTACTACAAAAGGATGAATCCACTCTTCAAAACATTGAGAGACACATTGGACAATTGGTTAGTGGGATGAACCAAATGCAAGCCCAAGGATCAGGACAATTACCTTCTCAAGCTACTCCAAATCTTAAGGGGAATGATTATGCAATAACTTTGAGGAGTGGGGAAGTTGTTTCAAGTTTAAACACTCCAAGTGCCTATTTTTCTAAAAAATTTCCAGCAGCCTATTTTCCAACTCAGATCAACCCTGAAATGGTTTCTAAATCAATTCAAAGTGACCCTAGTGCAAGCCTAAATCCTTCTTAAATTGATCTTGCAATTTTGGTGGAAGAAGAAGAAATCAGCAAAATCAGGGCACCTACTGTAACGACCCGGAAAATTCTCTTAATATTTTCTTAAAATATTAAGCATGTTTAGATAATTTTCCGAGGGGCCCAGAAATAATTATGTAAAATTGGGCTTAGAAATCCATGTTTTCTCATTTAAATCGAGAAAACTAAGTACTAATGAGCTCTAAATGGACTCCAAAAAATAATGGGTATTAATTAAGTAAAATTAATATAAATTAGGTAAAATTAATATAAATATAAAAGAATTTTATTTAGGAATATTAGCATAATTATGAGTGATTTTAGGGGGATTTTCGGAATTTAAGAAAATAAAATAATAAAATAAATGGAATGAAAATAAAAATAAAAATAAATGTGCATGAGCCAAGGATTGAACCTTGGACCTCTTGTAACAACCAAGAATGCTTTAACCAACTCACCTAGCAAGGAATGCTTATGAGTAATTGAAGTGGAGGTTAGTTAAGGGGTAAAAGGAGGTGAAGGGGCATGGAGAGGCTCTTTAATTGCTCTTTAATTGCCTCCTTGATGGGTTATAATGAGAGGAGTTTTGGGAGTTACTTATTCTCTCAATCAATAGCATTACCTCTCCTCTTCATTCCCATTCTTGCCGAGCACCAAAGGGAGGAGTCCTTGGGGAAAACTTCACAAGAGGTTTTATCCCTCAAGATCTAAAGTTCCTACAAGGTGACAAAGACTAGTTGGGGTTAAGAGATACCAAGTCCTTTTTTTCCTTCTCCTCTTTCAAGGTTCGAAAAAAAATCAAGAAATCTAAGGTAAGACTCCCTCACCTGTGGTATAATAGTTACATATGATTTCCATGATTTTTGGCATGATATATGGGTTAGTTTTCGGATTTAATGTTGAAGAGAAACAAAATCAAGGTTCCTATGTTCAAAGGTTTCGACCAGAATGTTTTAAAGGTCCATAATTATGCTAAAAATCATGATAATGTTTTTTAGTATTCCCTTATGATGTTTAGAAGTTAAGTGTAATTTTTGGGAATTTTTGGGGTACCCTAGAGGCCCCATATGTCTCGGCCAACATGAAAGAAGCAAAACCCAGAACCTTAAGTTCAAGGGTTTCGGCCACCATGTTTTAAATGTCTAAAAATATGTTAAAAATCATGATAATGTTATTTAATGTTCCCTTATGATGTTTAGACATTAAGTATAATTTTTGGGAATTTTTGGGATACCCTAGAGGCCCCATATGTTTCGGCCAACATGAAAGAAGCAAAACCCAGAACCTTAAGTTCAAGGGTTTCGGCCACCATGATTTAAATGTCTAAAAATATGTTAAAAATAATGATAATGTTATTTAATGTTCCCTTATGATGTTTAGACATTAATTATAATTTTTGGGAATTTTTGGGGTACCCTAGAGGCCCCATATGTCTCGGCCAACATGAAAGAAGCAAAACCCAGAACCTTAAGTTCAAGGGTTTCGGCCACCATGTTTTAAATGTCTAAAAATATGTTAAAAATCATGATAATGTTATTTAATGTTCCCTTATGATTTTTAGACATTAAGTATAATTTTTGGGAATTTTTGGGATACCCTAGATGCCCCATATGTTTCGGCCAACATAAAAGAAGCAAAACCCAGAACCTTAAGTTCAAGGGTTTCGGCCACCATGATTTAAATGGATAAAAATATGTTAAAAATCATGATAATGTTATTCAATGTTCCCTTATGATGTTTATATATTAAGTATAATTTTTGGGAATTTTTGGGGTACCCTAGAGGCCCCATATGTTTCGGCCAACATGAAAGAAGCAAAACCCAGAACCTTAAGTTCAAGGGTTTCGGCCACCATGATTTAAATGTATATAAATATGTTAAAAATCATGATAATGTTATTTCATGTTCCCTTATGATGTGTAGAGGTTAAGTATAATTTTTGGGAATTTTTGGAGTACCCTAGAGGCCCATATGGTTCGGCCAACCCCAAGGACCCAAGGGTTAAGGGTTGAGTCTTTAACTTCAAGCATATGTTTATGTGTTGCCATGATATAAGGATGATGGATGGTGATTATGTGAATTTTCATATAGCCTTGGGACTCCACAAGTTTCGGCCAATATGGGTTAATAGGGAAAAAGTTAAGATTTATTTCAAGTAAGGGTCCCAATAGCTCTACGGTAAAATGTGATTTATGTTTATGAATGATATGCTATGTTATAAATGATATGCCATGTTTATGAAGGATATGCCATGGTTATGCATGATATGCCATGTTTATGAATGATATGCCATGTTATGAATGATATGCCATGTTTACGAATGTTATGTCATGTTTATGAATGATATGCCATGGTTATGCATGATATGCCATGTTTATGAATGATATGCCATGTTATGAATGATATGCCATGTTTACGAATGTTATGTTATGTTTATGAATGATATGCCATGGTTATGAATGATATGCCATGTTATGAATGATATGCCATGTTTACGAATGTTATGTCATGTTTATGAATGATATGCCATGTTATGAATGATATGCCATGTATACGAATGTATGCCATGCTCTATGAATGATGTGTACATACACCATGTCTAAGAATGAAAATGATGAATGGCAAGTATGATGAATGAAAGATGATGCTTATGCCTTTAAGGCATAAATATGCTAAACGGCACGGTCGATGGTCGACGGTACGACGGTCGAGAGGACCGGTAAATGGGCCGGTAGACGGGCCGAGCCGTAACAAGTTATGCTATGATAGGTATGCCATGAATGGCTTATGAATGATGAAGCATGAAAAGTATTTTACTTTATGTATGGGCTTGTACCGGACCGAAGTATGGGTCCAAGGGATGGACACCTTAAGAACGCCCCGGTTTTGGACTACCGACTATGCTGTCCACGGTTCTGGCACTACCGTAGCTGTGCAACAGGGATGGGCACCTTAAGAACGCCTCGGTTCGGGGACTACCGACTATGCTGTCCTTACCCTAGTAGGTCGAGGCTAGCTACCTCGTATTTACTTAGGGATGCGCGCTTATGATGTATGTATGTGGTACAAGCCAGGGCCCAATGTTAAGATGATGATGTTTAAGCATTTTCAAAGTACGTTTTAAAAGTTAAGCATCCTTATGTAAATGCATTCCAACCATGCATTCATACATGATATGCATCATGTTAAGATAATGATGTCTTATACTTATGCTTTATGATAAAAGATATGCATGAATGATCTATGCCAGGATTATGTTAAGAAGGTGTTCATATGATATGATAGAAGATATGTCTATGTTTATGCCATATAGGTTGAGTTTTGTTACGTGATGCTATGCCATGTATTATGCCATGCTACTACGTTTAAGTTTATACCATGTCTTATGCCATGCTATGAAAGATTATTATGTTATGTTATGCCATGTTTCATGCTATGCTTAGAATGTTAGTATGATTATGTTCATGCCATGTCTCATGCTATGCTACGAATGTTCACTCATGTTTATGATCATGCCATGTCAAGGGTATGGTGAATATGATAATGTTTATGTGCTTATTATGGAATGACGAATGTTTTAGTGAGTAGGAAAGAGTCTTACTAAGCCTGTGTGCTTATAGTCTTCTTTCCTTATACCGCAGATCATGCAAGGGGATAACGAGGAAGCAGCAGGAGGGCCTGAAGTATGTGTGTGTTGGTGACTTGGCCCATGAAATCGAATGTGTTAACCGTTTATGCTAAGAACTTTATTTTGCTACCTATATGCCTGAATAGTGACTTATGGAACTTTATGATAAGATGTCCAGTATGATATGATATGAACCTTATGGTATGATGTTAAGCATGTTACGATATGATGTTAAGCATGATGTTCATGTGTTAAGTTCCATGTCATTATATTAGGGATGGTAGTAGGGGCATGTATATGTAAGGCTTAAGTTATTCCGCTGCAGTATGATATTACATGCCTTAAGTATGTTAGCGTAACGCCGCTTTAGGGGAAAAAAAAAGCGGGCGTTACACCTACAGCAGCTATTCCTCCTGAAATCCCTGCTCAGAGTTCATTTCCAAAATTTTCAGCTCAAGTGGAGGAACCGAAAGTCCTTTTACCCTTCCCACAACATCCCAGAGAGGATCCTCCTAACATTAGAATGGGTATTTTAGATGAAGTTGTTGAGGCAGATTTAATTGATGATAAAGCTTCACTTGATATAGTGGGAGGAGATTTTAGTTCAGAGAATGCTGAGGATTCATTAGCTATGGAGGCATTGGAGGAGATGGATAGTAAAGCTTGTGACAGACTTGAATTCGATTCTGAAGCTCTACAGGACCCTTCTAGTCTTTTACTTTATGATGATATAGTTGTTGTTGATCCTAACTTTTCTAATATGGTTGTTGCAGATATTGTTGATGAAGCATGCATTGGAGATGATTCTATAGGTGTAGGGGATTGCACTGAGCCCCAGGGATCACCAATTTTGATTAACATGTCAGATGATTCAGAGGATAAGTATGGCAGTGTAGAGACTTGCATGGTGGAAGCAAGAACCCAAGAATCACCTCTCTTAGTTGAATGCCCACCAGAACCTGAGATTGAAGTGGAGCCTTTACATGACTAGGAGGAGGCCATAGTTACATCTACTCTTGTAGAACCTCTAGGTATTTTTCAGCATGACAAGGTAAGCATTTTTCCTAATTGTTTAGAAAAATTCATAGAGGTACCTAAGGTTGATTTTGTTGACTGTGATGCATTTCTTGATACATCTTATTCAGAGATTGATTGTGAAAAATTCATAGAGGAACCCAAGATTGATTTTGTTGGCTGTGAAACAATTCTTAATACATCTTATGTAGAGATTGATTGTGAAAAATTCGTAGAGACACCTGAGGATGATTTTGTTGAATGTGAAGCATTTCTTGATACATCTTATGTAGATATTGATTGTGAAAAACTCATGGAGGTACCTGAGATTGATTTTGTTGGCTGTGAAGCAATTCTTGATACATCTTATGTAGAGATTGATTGTAAAAAATTCGTAGAGGTGCCTGAGGATGATTTTGTTGAATGTGATGCATTTCTTGATACATCCTATGTAGAGACTGATTATGAAAAACTCATTAATGTACCTAAGGTTGATTTCATTGGCTGTGATGTATTTCTTGATACATTTTATGTAGAGGTTGTTTGTATTTCATTTCTTTCTTACCTTGCATGCGTTTGGGAGGTATTTTCTTTTCATGGTTTTGCAGGGTCCCGTAGGCTTCTCGAGTGGGTACTCAAACTTAATAGCCTCCAACCTCCCGGAAGGACTTCTAAAGAGCATGTAGTGGGAGGGGTTGAGTTTACTTTGACTTGTAACTATTTACCCCAAGAATGGATGTTGAACCTTAATCGTCTCCGACCACCGGAACATGCTTATGCGAAATTGATAAGGGAGAAAGCTGTACACTACGAGATTGATTACGTGAGGATAGTTCTCCCAAGATAGATGCTCCGTGCTCTTTACCCAATTTGAAGGGTAGTTATTTCTTCTTACACTCTTATTTCATTGTGAATATCATTTTTAAGTTTCTAGCAATAAATCTTTCTTTTAAAGTGAGTTCTTGCTAATAAATGCTTAGGTAGTGTAGAATGAATAAAGATTCATTGTAGATACTATTTTATCCCTTTTGACATTTTATTTCATGCATGAGTTGGAATAAATGTATCTATCTAGGTTTTCTCTATATTATTTTAGAGTCCTTTGAAGGCAAATTAAATTTGGTTGTTAAAACTTAGGATTTGAACCCATGAATGAAAATTCATGGATGCTTGAGTACTACTTAGTTATAGACTCTAGATTGATGACTTTAGATGAATTCTTTTTACCTAGTGAGGAATTACCAAATTTTTGTGATACACACATGTGATTATACTCTAGAACTTGCTTAGGTTCTTTCAAAGCTATATTTCTATGATTGGACCACGTTTATAGAGGTGAATCATTTTGTTTCATTTTCATATCATTTTTGCAATTTTGTTATTGATCTACTCTATATTCCATTTTCCTTTCCTAATCTTCATGTTCATCATAATCTTTTCCATGGACTTGGGTACTTAATGTTTCTTGATGTTACTTTGCCCGAGACGGACAAAAGTTTAAGTGTGGGGGAGGATGCAAGCATTCTATCAAATATTGAGGACAATCAAGCATTGGTAACCTACAAGAAAAGTGTGCAAACTTGAAGGATTTTTGTATCAAGTTTGGGTTGCAAGAATTGATTAGTGAAGGGAAGTGAAGGCTTATTCTCACTACCATAGAAGAAACAAAAAGGAAGAAAAATCTGTGTTCAAGATGAAGTATTAAGTGAAAAAGAAAGGGGAATAGAGATTAACTCATGAAATGGGAATTAACAAGAAGGAAATCAGCATATCTATTGACATTTAATCGGAAGTGAAGGGAGAAGTGGACTGTGAATGAGTGCTAAAGAATTGAAGTTTTATTCAGCTGAAGATTAGTCCTTTTAGCCAACTCTCTTGACATTGAACTGAAAAATTTGAAGCTGAAAATTTGAAATTGAAGCACTTGGCAACCTACAAGCATTCTATCATATTTCCCATGTGAGTTGGCTGCATTTAACCGTGAGAACAAGCAAAGTTATAAGCAACGTTCCATTGAACCAAAGCTGAAATGTTTAGAACTTTAAATCTGTCGAAAAAAAAGAAGAAGAAGAAAAATTTTGGCTGCAGAAATAGAACAGTAGCAGAAAACAGAACAGAAAAAAAAGAAGAAGAAAAGAGAGAAAAAAAAGAAGAAAGAATAAACATGAGTATCAGGAGATGGGTTAGAATTTTGAAGTGGAAGTTGTTAACAAGGAGCTAGAGGAGTTTGAGATGTAGTATCGAGTGGAAAGAAAGAAATCAGGCAGATAGACTAAGGATTCAACTCAGTTTCAGCTACTGATTAGACCCTGATCGGTCACCAATCCGATCAGGGAAGTGACTGATCGGTCACTCAGTCCGTTCAGAAGGAGCCAGACCGATCTCCAGTCTGATCAAGAAGAGTCTGATCGGTCTCTGGACCGATCAGCAGAGTTGGCACCAAACAGAATACAGAATTCAGTAATGTTCTTTATCAAAATGAGCTACTTTTTACTCACCTTAGCTCCGATTTCATTTCAAGGATCATCAAAGGGGCAAAGTTCATTTAGATACATTTTTAAGTATCTAAGTCTTCTACATTCTCAACTTTTCCATTTTCTTAACTTCTATTTCATTCTTATCCTTACATGTCTCCTAAATTTGTTTGAATAATCTTTTGTAGGTGTGGATCCAAATCAAGGATGATGGTGGAGAGTAGAGCATAAGCAAGCTTATGGTAGTGCAAGAACCATGGTAGTGTGTTAGTGAGCTCCACTTTTATTGAAAATGTAGAATTTAGGAAGAGAGCCACTATATATTCCCTTGATAGGCTTTGTGAGTTTAGTTCATCTCAATGACTCTTGAAGGATGAAGTATGCTAAGTTGTTGATTTAAGGACAAGATACTAGTCCATTGAGATTAGATTTTTGAGAATTGACAACCTTAGGTAATTTCCTTTCAATTGCTTCTAACCATGATTGAGAATAATCTAGGGGGTACAAGTTTAGTTAGCTTGTGTGAGACGCTCAAGAGCTAGTGTGGGGGAGTTGTAATTACCATTTTGTTAGTTAATTTAGGCTCTAGAATCCATGTTTTGATCCATTTTTACATACTTAATCTTGGATTTACACTAGGTTCCATGGATTAAGTTTATTTTGGCTTTTATTGCAAATCTTTGCATATTTGAGATGTTTTGATATCTAATTCGAATTTGGTTTTGTAGTTATTGAAGGATCATGGACCTAGGTCAAGTTGGATTTGAGTCAGAATTCGACTCGGATTAAGGTGATCAAGCATTGAATCAAGATGGGTCGTCCGATCAAGGTCAAGTAGATCTGACCCATCTGTGAACTTCTGATCAATCCGAGTTTAGGATAGGGCTAATCATGACCCCAGATCAAGATCTGAAAGTTTGTACCAAATCAGAGCCCATTTGACTGTCGGATCAAGTGTGGGGGAGTTTCAACCGTCCATTCAAAAGGGCAGAGAGATGTGAGCCATTCATTGCAGATCCGGTTGATCCCAGCTGAGGAGAGGCAGATCTGATCGTCGGATGGAGATCTAGAAACTTTGGTTCAGATCTGAGAAGATCTGACCGTCGGATGAGGATGAAACGATCACAACCGTACAAATTCAAATGGATTAGTTAAAACAGAATTCCCCTCCGCTGAGCTCGTCGTCGCCAGATCACAGATCGTAGTTTTCTTCTCAGTTCTTCGTCAGTTCTTCGTCGTTTCTTCTCAGATCGCGTGCGCTACCTGTTAGTAGGAGCCCTAGAGCCAATTATGTGATGATTGACTAGGGGCAGTTTGTATCATATTCTATCATTAATAAAGACATGTTTGGTTATTATACTTACTTTGTATTCTGTGCCGAATGACTAAGTATAATAATGTCCTTGTGTAGTAGGTTCTTATCTACATTATATCAATTGGTTGAATCGATAGTGAGATAATGTAGAGAGCACTATACTAAATTATTCCTAGTCAAGCATCAATTATTCAGGGACAATATTGATGCATGAAGACTAGCATGTAGGTCAACTGATGACTTGAGCTCACAAGTCATGGATATGTGATATCAAGTTGACACATAGGTATACATTGGAGAATGTGTACTGAATGACCCACCATGAGAAAGTTTCATAGATTGTCATATGAGTGTCATAGACTTTCTCATGTGACTATTGGTATGAATAGTCCTTAGACCTGAAGTCACTACGGTTGCCTACATAAGGAGTTATGTACTTTGGTATCATCAAACATCACCCGTAACAGGGTGGACTATAAAGGCGATCACTGGGTATGTAATGAATTATACGGAGGGATGTGAGTGATGTAGATGGGATCTATCCCTCCCATATGACGGGAGTGATATCTGTGGGCCCTTTGATCGAGTAGGACTACTGAAACGCATGACCATGCTCAAATGAGTCAATATGAGATATTGAGCTCATTTGTTTGAGTGAGTCTACTCGGGGATCAAGAAACACAAGATTGATTGAGGATAACATGGTCTATGCCTCATTGGTCAATCTAGATATCAAGGATAGAAGGACAAGTCATACACTATCATAGTCACCGAGGTTTAGTCGGATCTCGACTTTTCTTGTTACTTGGGTAGCAATGATGCATTGCTAGATGCCGCTCATTACTTATGTGTCTAAAATGTTTAGGCGCATTGCCAACGTCACGAGAACCTATTGGGTCACACACAAAGGACAAAATGCTTCGGGAAAGTTGATCGGCAGATTTGAGCCCGAGTTGGGAACTCGGGAGATCTGAGCCCGAGTTGAGAACTCGGGAGACCTGAGCCCGAGTTGGGAACTCGGGAGGTTAGTTCAGAGGACTCGAGTTGGGAACTCGAGAGTCGGACCGAGTCGGAGCTCGGCGGGCCGAGTCGGAGCTCGGCGGGCCGAGTCGGAGCTCGGCGGTCCGAGTCGGAGCTCGGCGGACCGAGTCGGAGCTCAGCGGACCGAGTCGGAGCTCGGCGGACCGAGTCGGAGCTCGGCGGACCGAGTCGGAGCTCGGCGGACCGAGTCGGAACTCGGCGGACCGAGTCGGAACTCGGCGAACTGGGTCGGCACTCGGCAGACTGGGTCGGAGCTCGGTAGACTGGGTCGGGAGCTCACCACTCGGGAGACTTGGTCGGGAGACCGAGTCGGAAACCCGAGAGGCCCGGTCGGAATTGCATGAAGGAAAGAGAAAAGTCTCTCTTCATTGGATGAAAAGATTCTTTTCTTGCATGGGAAAAGATGAAGAGCCACATTAAAAGATGTGCTCTTTATTGGTAATAATGAAGGAAGCCAAAGAGACACAAACCTCTTTATATTCATGGGATGATTATAAAAGAGGGCCTTGTGACTTTGGATGAGGGCTTCTTCTTGCCTTAGCTTTTCCCCTTCCCTTCCTCTCTTCTTCCTCTCCTCTACTCTTGGCCGAAACCTTACTGTAAGGTTCTTGGTGTTTTCGAGCTGCCTCAAGTTGCTAGCACAACTAAGGTAGTTCTTCCGAAGTTGAGAGATTGTGTCCATGTGGATACGAATAGAGGCATAGATGTTTGAACGTGCAAGAGATCCGGCGCATCTTGGACAAGCGGGATAACCGAAGGGCACGCTTCAAAGGTATATCTTCTTTAGAAGTAGATGTAGATCAACTTTGTACGAGTTTTTCTTTCACATGGATCGCTCGTGGGTTCTTGTTTCCGCTGCATTTTTATGATTTTGTGCCGGGAGAACCCAACACGACCAACATCAACCTGTTTGTTTGCAAGAGTTCAGATCATCGAGGTAAGATTTCATGTTTAGTTTGCTAACCAATCTTCGCAACTGAAGGAGCTCGGTGAGGGTTTCGCCGGAGCCGTCCAATGATCGATTCCAGTGATCGTTGTTGTCTTCATCGAGCTGATGTAATCAAAGCTTTAGAGGGGTTCTCCGAAGTAATCTGAGTGTGTTTGAGTGAGATCGGCACTCGGCGTATCAAGAAGGAAAAGATCGCAGGATGTTTCAGCTACTGACCGATCGCTCTGATAGACAGAGACTCTTCTGATCAAATCCCCAATCCGATCAGAAGAAGACCTGATTAGTCCCATGACCGATCAGGAAGGACAGTACAGAGCAAACTGAGCAAGGGAGTTTTTTATTCGCTGGTTTTTGAGTTCAGAGGGTTTCTAGCTCAACCTTTGTGTGACGGCAAAAGGAAGTCTTGTTGATAAACTGGGTTGATGTTCAAATTTAGGATAACTTTTGTTCCAAGCACTTGTTTTCTTTACATTGCTCTAGTTTGTTCCAATTACACTTTAAGTCAAGTTCTCAAATATTGTTTCGTTCTAGTTTTTAATTTCTGCAATTCATTTCTTGCAAGTTTAGTTCTTTGCATTTATGTTCTTAAATTTCAATTCTATAGTTTGGATTTAATTGCTCAGTTGTTAAATAGGTTAAGTTTAGTTCCCGCAATTTCCTAATTCATTACATGCTTTAGCTAAGTTCAGTCTATTTCGTTCCAAGTTGTCATCTCATCTCTTATCGCAACCCCCCCCCCCCCCCCCCGTTTTATTAGAAAACCCAAACATTTAACGACAACAACTTTCAAGTTTGAATTAAACATTCACAACTAGTCCTTGGAAAAATACGACTTGAGGCCCCTATACTACTCATTTAATTATGTGAGCTAGGGTTTTCAACTTATAAATATCTAAATTTGAGGCTCATTCGTGACACTTGTATTGGGCAACATCAGGGTACGCCACAGAGGTGAAAGCTTGTTTAATGCCTAGGCCGAGCACCATTCCTATATCTTTCGGCCCTGGAATTGCCCTCCATTATTTGAGATGAGCTTATGAGGAATTCCATAGCGACATAAGATGTTCTGCCATAGGAACTTGATCACGGTCTGCTCGGTGATGCGCGCCAGGGCCTTCGCTTCTATCCATTTGGAAAAATAATCCACGGCCACCAGCAGGAACTTCTTTTAAGCTGCGGCGGTCGTGAATGGTCCCACGATATCCATGCTCCATTGATCAAATGGGCAGGAAACGACCGATGCCTTCATCATCTCCACGGGTCGGTGTGGGAGGCAGCGGTGCTTTTGGTAGGACAGGCATGTGGAAACCAACTTGTCGGCTGTAACGACCCGGAAAAATTTCTCAATATTTTCTTTAAAAATATTGATCATGCCTAGATAGATTTTCGAGGAATATAGAGATACTAGTATGAACCTTAGCATGATTATTCATGATTTTTCATGTAGATTAGCTAAGTAATAATGGGCCCTTCTAATACCATGTCCATTGTGGGACCTTAGATAAAATTTTATCATGAATGGAATGGATTTAAATTAGAAATATTAACATAAACCTTAGTAGACTCTTATATGGGCCTTAGCAAAAATAATTATAAAAGTAATAAAAAGAAGTGCATGCACCAAGGATTAAACCTTGGACCTAGTGTATCACCATGCATGTACTAACCAATTCACCTAGCAAGGGAGTGCTAGTAGAGAATGAAGAGGATTTTGGTTAAGGCTTAGAGAAGTGAAGAGTCATCAAGAGAAGAGGCACCATGCCCCTTCACTTGCCCCCTTCATATAGTATAAAAGAGAGGGGAAGGGAAGAGACAACTTAGCACTTAAGTCATTGTTCTCTTCTTCCACCAAAACTCCTTCTCTCCCTCTTCTTCCTTCTCCTAGCCGAAACCCACAAAGGGTTTGTCTCCCTTAGAAAAGCTTCACAAAGGACTTCATCTTCAAGATCTAAGGGCTTCCTACAAGGCTACAAGGGCTAGGGGTGGTCTAGGGTCAAGGAGGTTTTCTTTTGGCTTCTCTATTCAAGGTGATAATCAAGATAAACCAAGGTAAGACTCCCTCACCTGTGGTATAATAGTTTTTCTTGATGTTTACCATGATTCAAGTTTTGTTCGAGATATATATGTTGAGGAAACCATGAGAGATGATCCTTTAGGGTTTTCGGCCAAGGTATGGTTCCAAGTCTAGGATGATGCTAAAACTTTATTTAGGTTTCCTAATGTTTTTCTATGGTAAATAAGGAATAAATTATGAGTTATGAAATTTTTGATGGCACCCTAGGACCCTTTACAAGTTTTGGCCACCACCTCTAATCCATGGTTAGGATTAGATTTAACCTCTAAGCATGTCATTTATAATTCCTTATGATCCTATGAATATTGATTGTAAGTCGTATAAATTTTTCATGGGCCTAGACACCCTCTAGGGTTTCGGCCATGACCAAGAATAGGGCTAGAACTTAGGGTTAGCCCCAATTATGGGTTCTAATGGCTCCCTAGGGTATTGTATGTATTGTATTGGATGTTAATTGTGAAGTATGTGAATTTTTCATGGACACATTACCCTTCTAGGGTTTCGGCCAAGACAAGAATTAGGGCTAGGACTTAGGGTTAACTCCAATTAAGGGTTCTAATGACTCCCTATGGTAGTGTATGTAATTGTATGTGAATAGGTTCAAGGATGTTGTATGGTTTCTGATAATGTCCAAACCCTAAGTTTATATGATATGCATTATGACTCTGTATGTTATGTTATGTATCATGTTCAAGTAGGATTTATTTATGAATGTCTTCCATCATATGTTACGAACACATGTGTCGAAAAAGTATGCATGCGTTAGGATAAACACTTTGGACATATGTATAAGATAGTTATGTAGACTTATCCATGTTTAGGCTGAATGTTATGAACCTAGTTAGCAAGTATCATGTTCCTACGAATCTTACCCCTGCATGTTTTATGATAGATACCATGATCATGTATGATATGTGATATGTGCCATGTATGTAATGCATGCTTACCTAAGGTACCGTGATCATGCAAGCTTTATGAACTAGGATGATGTTTATACTTAGGACATAATTATGTATGTATGTCATGTCTTATGAATGAAACATGATGAATGAAGATAAGGTTCATGCCTTCGAGGCATAACGATGATATGGAATGAAAATGATGAATAAAGATAAGGTTCATGCCTTCAAGGCATAATGATGATGTAAGCATTAAGAATGAATGATTATGCCACGTATGTTTTATGAATGAAGAAGCATGTGAAATTATTTTATTTTATGAATGGGCTTGTACCGGACCTAAGTAAGGTCCACGGTTCTGGACTACCGATGAAGCTGTCCACGGTTCTGGACTACCGATGAAGCTGTCCTTACCCTAGTAGGTCGAGATTAGCTACCTCATATTTACTTAGGGATACGCACACATGATGTATGTATGTGGTACAAGCCAGAGCCCCATGATGTTATGATTATGTTTAAGTATTTATAAGTATGATTTTCAAATAAGCATCCTTATGTATATGCATTTGACTCATGCATCCATTCATGTTACGCATTTATGCTAAGAATTTGCCTATGATATGCTCATGATTTATGCTAAGAATATGCTTATGATATGCTCATGATTTATATTAAGAATATGCTCATGATTTATGCTAAGAATCTGCTTATGATATGCTCATGATTTATGTTAAGAATATGCTCATGATTTATGCTAAGAATCTGCTTATGATATGCTCATGATTTATGCTAGGAAAATGCTTATGATTTATGCTAGGAGTATGCTTATGAATTGTGTTAAGAATATGCTTATGGTTATGTTAAGAACCATGCCATGTCAAATGTCTTTTATGCTTACGTTTCATGATAAGAACCATGTCCTGTTAAATGTTTCATATGATTACGTTTTATGTGACGTATGGTTTTAGTGAGTAGGAAAGCCTGTGTGCTTATAGTCTTATTTCCTTATACCGCAGATCAAGCAAGAGGGTATTAAGGGAAACAGCAGGAGGGACAAAAGTGTGTGTGTGGCAGTGACATGGCAAAGGATTCTTCTATTTATACTTGTTGCATGCCTTGTGTTTTGAAATGCCTCCTTAGGTTCTATGCTATACTTATGATAGTTATGCCTAAAGAATAACTTACTACTTATGATGCTTATGGATAAGTTACTTGCTACTTATGATGCTTATGGATAAGTTATGGAATGTTTATATCATGATGCTACGTATGCTGTTAATAGGCTAAGTTACAATGTCACTATGTTCATGAATGATAGTTAAGGCATATATACCTGATTCAAGTATTAGTTGCATGGTTAAACGCATGTGTAATAAGTTTAAAAAAAAATAGAAAAAAAATTATTCCGTTGCATTAAGATGTTTATATGCCCCTATGTATGTTAGTGTAATGCCACACCGTAAGGTGTGGGAAAAAGGCGGGCGTTACATCGGCGTCCTTTTGCAGGGTCGACCAGAAATAGCCGGCTAGTAGTGCTTTTTGGGCCACAGCCCGAGCTCCGGCGTGTCATCCGCAGACTCCCATGTGTTGAGGCAATCTATGGTTCGGAGTGACCATGTGTTTTGATGTTTGGGCAAAGGTTTAAGTTAGGTTTTCCCTTATGATCTAATATGTGTATATGAGTGTGCAGGATGTGCAGGTTACACATATTGACTTAGCTGGACGGCTTCGGTACGGTGAAGGGTGGCATGGAGACTAGCTGGAGGCTTGTGTGTACCCGAGGGACCATGGATGTAACGACCGGCCCATTCGGCGACCCCTTATTTTTCTGTGGGTCGTCGATCGTTGATCGTGTCGTTACCGTACTAGGTCTTCCCACCTCTGGCCAGTAGATTTTTGCCTTCCCTAGGATTCGAACTCTAGACCTCCAAGCTAAAGTACTATAGTTTATGAATCCTGGTAACCAATTGAGCTATAACCTATAACGCCCGCCCTTCCCGCCTTACGATGTAGGCGAAAGGCGGAGCTACGCAAACATACATATACGCATATGGAGATTCTTAATGCAGCGGAATAATTTAAAACTTCATACACATGCGTTTAAACCATGCAATTAGAACTTGAATCATATTGACATATCTTAGCTATCATTCTTAAACATGGTTACTTGGTAAACTTAGCATTGTCGTAACATAAAAAAAAATAAGACATAGCATGTGAGAGATAACATTCTTGAACATGCTTGCATTAAACATAACTTATCCTACCATCAAGCTTAAAGCCAACATATTGTTCTAAATGAACACATCATAGTATAGCATGTTAACATCATAATTTAGCAATGATAAGTATAGCAATAAAGCATGATATAGAAGTCAACATAAGTTGTTCATAAGCAACATAGGTAATACAATTTTCCTAGTAAGTTGTTCTTTAGGAAAACCATCATAAAGTATAACATGACAACTAAGGATGACAATGCAAAACATTAGACATATGACAATTATGAGTAATAGGATCTTTTTCTTTTGCCATGTCACTGCCACACACACACTTGCCCCTCCTACTGCTTCCCTTAGCTTAGTATCCTCTTGCTTGATCTACGGTATAAGAAAATAAAACTTATAAGCACATAGGCTTAGTAAGACCCTTTCCTACTCACTAAAACCATACGTCACATATAGTCAATGGAAAGGGCATAACATAGAGAGTGTAACATAAAACAAAAGCATATCATGAGAAGGTATTCATGAAGAATTTGACATGAGGAGGCATATAGATGTACATGAAAACACATAATCATATAGAAGTGCTTAACATGTAATGAAAGTGCATAGAGCTCATGGCATAAGAAGTACTGGACATAAAATATAAGCACATAAAATACATAACATAAAGAAGTTCTTGACATAAAACATAAGCATATAAGATACTTGACATGGAATAGATGCATAGAATGAATGAATGCATGAGTTAAATGCACATAACATAAGGATGCTTATTTGAAAATCATAATTATAAGTACTTAAACATAAATCTCAATATCAAGGGGGGCCCCGGCTTGTACCACATACATACATCCATCATTTGCGCGCATCCCTAAGTAAATGCGAGATAGCTAGTCTCGACCTACTAGGGTACTAGGTTACCTTCAACCTAGGGACAACTACGGTAGTCCAGAACCGAGGCTTTCTAAGGAGCCCATCCCTGTTGGACAGCTACGGTAGTCCCAGATCCGAGGACAACTACGGTAGTCCCAGAACCGAGGCTTTCTAAGGAGCCCATCTCTTGGACCGTACTTGGGTCCGGTACAAGCCCATCCATAAAGTAAAATAGCTTCACATGCTTCTTTTTACATCATAAGAAATGCTCTTGGCATGTCATCATTCATAGAACTTACATAGCATAATTAAGGACATAAACATGATCTTAATACATGAAACATGGTATAAAGCATTCTTAGCATTTCATCATTCATAGTTAATGCATAACATCATTATGCCTTAAAGGCACAAACATATACTTGATTCATAAGGTATGTCATGCACACATCATTATGCCTTAGAGGCATGAACATCATCTTCATTCATAAGGCATGACATACATACATAATTATGCCTTAAGGCATAAACATCATCTTAGTTCATAAAGCTTGCATGTGTTGGTGCAGGAAGCACTATATCGAACCTTGTTTTGATATTGGCAAAAGATTCAAAGTTAAGTTTATTGGTGATCTAACAATGTTACTCAAGTGTGCAGGAAAAGTCCTAGCGAAGGGCTGCTAGGCACCTGGCGAAGGGTTGCCAGGAAACAAAGTCCTAGCGAAGGGCTGCTAGGCACCTGGCGAAGGGCTGCCAGGAAACAAAGTCTTAGCGAAGGGCTGCTAGGCACCTGGCGAAGGGCTGCAAGGAAACAAAGCCCTAGCGAAGGACTGCAAGGCACCTGGCGAAGGAATGCCAGGATACAAAGCCCTAGCGAAGGACTGCTAGGCACCAGGCGAAGGGCAGCTTGGTACTCAAGACCTGGCGAAGGACCGCTAGGCAAAAGTCCAACCAGAGGAGCGGTTGGCATCAGGTACATTCTCCCGAGAGGAGTAGGTGAGGACGCGTTCCCCGTTGAGGGAACAGTAGGCGTCGGTTCGACCTAGGGCTCCATTTTGGAGACCCAATGTCAGAACCAAGACAGCTAAGGCTGTATAAACTAATATTTTATTGTTTTATGGTGTTTTGGACTAACCCTGGATGCAGGACCGAAGGAACGAGTGTCTGCAGCTCAGAGAGCCTTAAAGGAATGAGGCAACAGCTGACCAGGGTGCCCGGAGTGTCCTGGGCGCCCCCAAGGTGAACACAAAACACAAAACCCAAAGAATTGCTTCTGCAGCTACTGTCCCGGGCGCCCCCAGCGCTCCGGGCGCCCCCAAATGCAAGCCTGCGAAGAGAAGCCAGCCAAGCCAAAGGGATAAGACTTGACCCGGTCAACCCGGGCGCCCCCAGCGTCCCGGGCGCCCCGGTCAAGATATGATCCCGAATTTGAAGGGATCAAAAGTTGACCGAGGGAAAGGAGGATTGGCCGACACTTGGGGGGGGGGCGCCCCCGACGATCCGGGCGCCCCCAGGGCTATATAAAGGGCCCTCGACCCCAAGGCTCAAAGCAACACTTGATTCAACGCTTCTACGCTCTTCTACTCTCGCGCCTCACTCCAGAAACCTCCCAACTCGAGCCGACGACGTCCCGCTGCTCCGGAAAAAGACAACCTACATCGGATGTCGGTAAAAGAAGAGCTTTTTGTTTTAAAAGTTTAACTTGCTACATTTGTAATTCAATACTGTAAACTGTTATTGCACGATTATAGTATTGCCCGCAGTAAACGGTCAACGACCGTGGGCCTTGGAGTAGGAGTCGACCTAGGCTCCGAACCAAGTAAAAATCTCTGTGTTTGCGTGTTTTGTTTTAATCTTCCGCTGTGCAATTTCTCTATCTCAAATCCGAACATTTTCTGATATTCACCCCCCCTCTATCAGTTCTCTCGATCCAACAACATGATCATGGTACATAAGGTAAGCATGTATAGATAAGTTTTTACATACATAATACATATCACATTGCATACATGATCATGGTATCTATCTTAAAGCATGCATGGGTAGGATCCATATGAACATGATACATACTACATAGGTTCATGACATTCAACATAAACATGCGTAGGTCTACATAACCATAATATATATCTCATCATACATATGTTCAAGGCCTTTAACCTAATGCATGCATAATTCTACATAAACATGATGCATACTTCACAACGCATGTGTTCATGGTATATAGTTTAAATCATTCATGAATAAAACCTACTAAAACATGACACATAACACAAGCATACAAAGTCGTGATGCATAGCACATAAAGTTAGGGTTTAGACATCATAAAATTCATACAACATGCTTGAACATATATCTACATCATAATAAGCCATAAACAAGTACACTTGAAACCTTAGACTAACCTAAACCCTAGACTTGGTGATTGGCCGAAAGTTGTAGATGGAAGTCCCATTATTCAAGTAACATATGAGATACCATAAGTAACATAACACCCATACAATACATACAATGCCATAGGAAGCCATTAGAACACATGATTGGGGCTAACCCTAATTCCTAGCCATGAATTGGGTCTTGGCCGAAACCCTAGAGGGGTCATAAGGACATGGAAAATTCGTATAATTCACAATTAACATCCATTATGTCATAGGGAATCATAATAAGCATGCTTGGAGGGTTAGATCTAATCCTAACCATGGAAATGGGGAAGGGGCCGAAAGTTGTAGGGTGACTTGGGTGCTACAAAAATTCTACAACTCACAATTCATTCTTATTTTATCATGAGAAAGCATTAGGAAGTATAAGTGAGGTTTTAACATCATCCCAAACCCTAAAAGGTGCTTGGCCGAAACCCTAGAGGAGTCATAAGGACATAGTTTTCTCAACATAGATCCCAAACAAATCTTAAATCATGATAGACAACATAAAAGCTATTATACCACAGGTGAGGGAGTCTTACCTCTTGTTGTCTTGGTTATAAACCTTAAATAGAGAAAAGAGTGAAGACCTTCTTGACCTTAGAACACCCCTTGCCCTTGTAGCCTTGTAGGAAACCTTGGATCTTCAAGAGGGAGTCCTCTTGTGAAGTTTTCCAAGGGGAAAACCTTCTTGTGGCTCACGGCAAGGAGGAGGAAGAAGAGGGGAGAGGAAGAGCCTTGGTGGATGAAAAGAGGAGAAAAATAACTTAAGTGCCTCTTCACTTCTCATCCCTCTCTTTTATACTAAGTGAAGGGGCATGGTGCCTCTTCAACTCCTTTAGCTTCAACTAAAATCTTCTTTGTTTTCCACTAGCACTCCCTTGCTAGGTGAATTGTTAGTACATGCATGACGAGGCTTTGCCTCTACTCTAGGTCCAAGGTTCAATCCTTGGTGCATGCACTTTCTTTTTATTCCATTTACTCTTATTTTTGGCAAGGCCCACATAAGAGCCCACCAAGAGTTATGCTAATATTCCTAATTAGAACTCATTTCTATTTATGTTAAAATTCTACCCAAGGTCCACTAATAGCCATGGTACTAGAAGGGCCCATGTAAGGCCCATGAGTACTTAGCTTTTTAATCCATATAAGAAATCATGGTAAGGGTCATGCTAGTATTCATATGTTACTCAAGAATCCATATAGGCATGATCAATATTTTAAAGAAAAATATTGAGAGGATTTTATGGGCATTACAATGGATAACAGGGATGATGAGCCGAGGGGTGTGGACTTCGAGGCGTACGTGAAGGATGACATGGAGACAAGTTGGAGGCTTGTGTGCATCCGAGGGACGAGGGCCGAAGACGAAGAGGGCGCGAAGGCAACAGTCAAGGTTGCTGGTGAAGAGTCAGCTAAGTCATGAAGGGACGAGAGCCGAGGGAAGAAGACTCTAAGGGCAAGCCGGGAAGTGGACTTCAAAGGGCACACGTGAAGGGTGGCATGGAGGCAAGTCGAGGGCTTGCGTGCGCATCCGAGGGACGATAGCCGGTGGAAGAGGACTTCAAGGGGCAAGCCAAAGGAGTGGACTTGAAGGCACACGTGGAGGAGGGTCGTTGGAGTAAGGAAGAGTGTTTGTAGAAGCTGGGCAGTCGATTGGTGATATAACAGTCAACTGCCAGCACAAACAGAAACTCACAAAATGTTTCTGACCCTGGACCAGTCGACTGCCCTAGGAGCAGTCGACTAGTCGTGACTGGTAAGTAGCCTGAATTCTAATGTTGGGCTGTTAACGGTCGAATCTGAGTGGGGGCAGTCGACTACCCTGGTAGTAGTCGACTGGTGGCGATGGTTTCAGTTCTGAGTTCTATTTAAGAGAACTTGGGTTGAGTTGAGAACCCTTGACGAAACAAGCTTGGTTAAGGCTTGTTAGTAGTCTTGAGAGCTCAGAAGTGTACTCGAGATTGTGGTGAGGTTACTCCACCCACAAGGAGCTACACGAGCTAGCCGAAGGGCATCCGGGGAGTGATCCGCCGAAGGATTGAGGGATCGTCCACCTCACGGACTGTCGTGGAGTAGGAGTCTTCATCTCCGAATCACGTAAATAGGTTTGTTAGCATTGGTTAGTTTTATTTTAGTATATTCCGCTTGCACAACTAACCTTGTAGGAAGAACTAATCGAAAATTGTTATTCACCCCCCTCTAGCAAGGCATAACGATCTAACAAGTGGTATCAGAGCGAAGGACCGCTCTGTTGGTGCAGGCAGCACCTAAGTCAAACCTGGGTTTTGATAATGACAAAGGGTTCAAGAGTTAAGATGTTATTGTTGTCTAATGTGTTTACTAAGTGTGCAAGAAGAAGTCCTAGGTACACTAGGCAAGAAGTCCTGGCAAAGGGCTGGGCAAAGAAGACCTGGTCAAGGGGCTGGGCACCAAAGATCTACTCGGAAGGTGGGCACGAAGTCCTGGTCGAGGACTCTGGGCACGAAGTCCTGGCAAGGGGCTGGGCACCGAAGACCTGCTCGGAAGGTGGGCACAAAGTCCTGGTCGAGGACTGGGCACGAAGACCTGGTCAGGTGGATCGGGCAAAAGTCCAACCGAAGGAGCCGGTTGGCAAAAGGTAAACTCTCCTGAGAGGAGTAGGTGAGGACGCGTTCCCCGTCAAGGGAACAGTAGGCGTCGGTTCTACCTAGGGTTCCATTTCGGAGACCCGAAGTCAGAACCAAGACAGCTACGACTGTAAATATTGACTAATATTCTTGCTTTATTTGTGTTGGAACTAACCTTGATGGCAGGGACCGAAGGAGTGTGTTTCTGCAGCTCAGAACGCCCCAAAGGAAAAGGGCAAGCAGCTGGGCTAGGCGCCCGGGAGGTCCCGGGCGCCCGAGGTCAAAGCCAAACAAGTAAAGAAGTAAGAACGCTTCGAAATCACTCTGGGCTAGGCGCCCGGGAGGTCCCGGGCGCCCAAGGTCAAAGCTAAAGAGTAATCGAAGCAAAATCTGCCACAAAGCTAGGGGACCAAGTCAAGCTAGGCGCCCAAGAGGTCCCGGGCGCCCCAGTTAGCTCCAGAGGCCGATTCGAAAGGGATAAGCACTGACCGAGCTGCGGATGAAGTTTCTCCGATCTGAAGGCACGTATCAGGCGCCCCCGGTGAATCAGGCGCCCTGATAAGCACCATTTTATTGATTATTTTAATTGCTAAAATCCATGTTTGACCCATGTTTTTATTGCTTAATTATGATTTTACCCTAGGTTTTGGAACTTTATCTTATTTTGGACTTAATTGCAAAATTACACAATTTTTGGATTATTTGGCCACTAATTTTCTGATATATTTTTGTTGGCATGAAAGGATCCTGGACCTAGGGCATACTGGGTCCAACTTGAGTCGGAAGTGAACCGGATCGAATTATCAAGCCTACGATTAATCCGGGCCGTCCGATTCAAGAGCGGCTAGATCTGAGCCATCCGGGACGATCTGAAGCAATCCGAACTAGGGTTAGGGTTGATCAAGCTCTATGATCAGGATCTGAAGGTTTCATCCCAATCAGAGCTAAATCAACCGTTGGATCAAGCAAGGAGGGCTCTAGAGCGTCCATTCATAGATAGAGTTGATCTGGACCATCCGTTGCATATCTGGAGGATCCGAGCTACCACGAGGTAGATCCTGACCCCAGATCATCATCATAAAAGTTTGGCTCAAATCGGAGCAAGATCAGCCATTGGATCTCCTCCAATCAATCTGAGCCGTCCAATTTTAATTACTTAAGGAAAAATTAGGCAGCAGCTTTCCTCGTCGCGTTTTCCTCGCCGCAATCAGTTCTTCTTCAGTTCTTAGCATTTCTTCATTATTTTTAGCTAATTTCTTCAATCCGAGGCACGACCACTCGATTTCCTTGCTGAATTCATGAACTAGGTCATTGGGAAGGCCATCAGTGAGAATTTCTAGTTCGGAATTGCCCAAGAACAGAGTTGTTGAGAGGTTTCCGCAGCTTTGTCCATTTGTTACCTTCGGATCGGCTGTGCTCTATTACCTTCCACCTGAGCTATCTAGAGGGGTTCCCTGAGTAGCTTGGATCATCATCCACTCATCAATTCACGCAGACGCAGCTGCAAAGAAGATTTCGAATGGAAAATTCAGAAATGGGCAATTTGAGCTGTATTCAATCGCAGATGAAGTTTTCCCCGTGATTTGCTGAGCTTGCGGGTCCGAGGCTCTCCCTTGCTTGACGACCAAGGAGTACATGAGCTCTGGAAGGAATCGAGGAGTAGTTTAATTAGTTACAATTCAGTTTTCGCATGTAGTTTCAATTCTGTCGAAATTCTGTTTTGAGTTTCAGTATTATCAGCTGTTCTAGTTGTTACTTTTAATCTCTGAGTTGTTTTTACTTAATTAGGTTTTAATCCTATAAGACAATCAGTTTAGGAATTTGTCTAGTGGATAATTACTTTTAATTTCAGTTGTTTTTGGTTTAAATCTTTGCGTATCAAGTTGACAGTGTATCACTTCTATTTCTGCAACTTTCAGTTCAGTTCTGAGTTTTTTTAGTTTAATTTCAATTTGATTCTTGTTTAGCTTATTCCCTGCAATTGAAGACAACCTTTATTGTGTTAATTCATTAGATTCGAATTTGTTTCTCATTCAGTTTCATTTCTGAATTTGTAGCCCTGTTACAGCTTGCGTACCACATCAAAATTTCTGCACTTGAGTTTTCAATTGTGCAAATAGATTTATCAGTCCTGAATTAGTTTCGAGTGAGTTCTAGCTTAGTGAATCTTATTCTGAATTTGAATTCGTGCACTCGACTTAAGATCGCATAGGTTTATTTCTGTTTAACTGCAATTCTGAATTTCTGCAAGTTATCCATTTCATTTCTGCACATCATGATTGGTTTCGGGAAGTTTGTTTCAATTGAGTTAGTTTCTGCATTTATTGACTGCTAAAGTCTACTCCCGATTTGTTTACTTCACACTCAATGGCTTCCCATCAGTAGCTGGGTTAACCTTGCACCCAAGAGGAGTGTGAGCTGCCATTTCTGCATATTTTTGTTCCTGAAAATCAGTATCTGTTGCGCATCAATTCCACTGCATATGCAAGTTGTATCTGCACTTAGTTTAACTACAATTTCAGCAATTTGTTCAGCTTTTCATTGCTGTGTATCAAGTTTTCAACCTGCACATCAATTGAGTTCTGATTTCTCCTGGCGTGGCAGTTTACTTTCTGCATACCAACTGTTGAATCTGAAGTTTGCAGCTTATTTCAGATTTAGCCTTGCACCAGCTTTAATCCCTTAAATTTGAGATATCACTGAGTGTGCCAATGTGTTAGATCTAAGCTTGCTCTGCATTTTATTTCTGAAGATAACTTCCAGCCATTTGTTTGTTTGATTTCACTATCAAATCTTACATGCATTCCTGTTTTCATTCTCTGAATTTCTGCAGCTTGTTCCTGCAGTTCAGTAGTTTTGTTTGTGTCTGAAATTTCTTCAACGCTGAGTATCAATTTCATTGATTCTGAACTGTGTATTGAATGCAATTTCAACCAACTGGTTGATGTCAGTTGTGTTTCCTTAGGGTTGCTTTTGAATTCGAGTTTCCTTTCTCAACTCATCAGTCATCATTCCGGCAGGGGTATCAATGGAGATTTTAGCATTGGTTGTTGCTTATTAGGTTGAGTAATTCCTGAAGTAGAACGCAATTTGTTTGAATTGTTGCACTCGATAACAGATTTTGTTCTTCAATTTCTGCAAGCTTGAATTCTTGGCAGATTAAGTTTTCTTTTTATTAGTTGAGTCCCTTAATTGCCATTTGCCGAGTTAAGCTCCGGGGTTAAAATTCTTTTCTGTTCATTTCATTTTCATTTCCGATTGAAACCAAACCCAAATCATATTCGAAACCCAAATTTACAAACGACACCTAAATACAAGCGCGAATCAAATAAACCCTCAATTAGCCCCGAGAAAAATACGACCTGTGGCCCCTTTACTACGTTTTCATATTTTGATTGCAAAAAGGGTTTCCAGTTATTCATTCACATCTAAATCTGATGGTCCCAACTTTCGTGACATATTTAATCTAGTGTATTCGGGGCTATCATGCCCCCAGGAGTACTATAAAAGGGGCTCGACCCCAAGGCATCAAGAAGACATCTTTCTAACGCCTCTAAGCTTTTTGTTCAAGCACTCCGCTCTAGCAAACTCCGATCTCGACATTCCAGCGCCGACGATGACCCTCTACTCTGAAGTACGATCCACATCAGGGCGTCGGTAACGAAAAGTGTAATTCTTCTATTTACTGCAATATTCTTGTATTAAAATCTGTAAACCTTTGCGTGATTATAGAATTACCCGCAGTAAACGGTCAAGGACCGTGGGCCTTGGAGTAGGCGCTGACCGCGACTTCGAACCAAGTAAAAGAGTTGTGTTCATTGTGTGATTGTTGTGTTTTCCACTGCGTTTTCTCTTTCCTTAATCCAAAAAAGATTTTAACGATATTCACCCCCCTCTATCGTTTTTCTCGATCCAACAAGTGGTATCAGAGCAGGGTAGCTCAAATTTGGTGCAACCACCAATTTGGGAGTTTTTCGGATTTGTTTTAAGTTTTTTTTTATTTCTTTTTCGATCGAATTTTTATCGTTAATCGAGGTTGGTGCAACACCACTCGATCGTTTCGTTTTAATTATTTTATTCCCGCACCACTAATCCAAGACCAAGTCTTCAGACAGTTTTTGTTTTTTTTTGTTATTTCAGTAATTTCTAAATGGCCATGCAGGAGGGTTTCAGTACAGCCAGACCACCACTCTTCAGTGGGGAGGACTTCTCCTACTGGAAGAGTCGGATGGAAGTTCACCTGAAAACTCAGGTGGACATGTGGATCAGAATCCAATCTGGTCTGGAAATCCCGAAAAATGCTGAAGGAGTGCCACAGTCTTACACAGAATGGGATGCCTCGCTGAAAAAGAAAATCGAGGCTGATGCTAAAGCAACCCAGACACTCCAAGGCGGTCTAACCAAAGAAGAATTGAACCGAGTGGGACCATTCAACAGTGCAAAGGAACTCTGGCGTAAGTTAATTAAATTGCACGAAGGAACCTCCGATACCCGAATCAGCAAGAGGGATCTACTGTTAAACAAGTTGTACATTATCAAAATGAACGACGGCGAGTCAGTAGCCCATCTCCACGCTAGAATCCAGGAGTTGATGAACGGTCTACATACAATCGGTCACAAGGTAGAAAACCGTGACCTGATCAGGTATACCCTTAATGCTTTCCCGAGAAATACTTTGTGGGCATCTATGGTAGATGCGTACAAAGTTTCAAGGGATCTTTCCAAAATTAAATTAGACGAGTTATTTTCTGAACTTGAATTACATGAGCAGACTAACTGCACCTTAGCCGAGAAAGGCATTGCTTTTGTTGCAGGCAAAACAGGAAAGGTGGTCAAGAAGAAGCCTCAACCTGCACCCGAGTCTAACTCAGACTCAGACTCAGACTAAGAAGACAGCGAAGGGGATCAACCTAAGCTTGTTCGGCTAGCCCGGGACTACTACAAAGAATTGATGAATCAGACCAACAGAAGAAAAGCCAGTCGAAAGAAGGATGATCCAAACGAACCATCCAAGAACAAATCAAGTGTGACCTGCTTCGAATGCAACAAGAAAGGACACTTCAAATCGGAGTGCCCTAATCTGAAAGAAGCCAAGAAGACAAGAAGGAAGAAGACCCTTCAAGCAATGTGGGACAAGTCTTCATCCAAAGAAGAAGAAGAGGCCCCACAATCGAACTTGCTCGCCTTGACTGCTTCGGAAGAAATCGACACCGGATCAGAAATGGAACCGGACGACGGAAAGCTCACCATTTTGGAAGACGGCAAAATAACTGTAAGTGGTTATTCTAAAGCTGAATTAGCTGAATTAATTGCATACTTATCTAGTAACTTGGTGAAAGCCAAAATTCGAGTCGAGTTTCTCCGACAGGAAGTAAAACTCCTGAAAGAGGGAGTTGACTCTTGATCCTTAACTGAGAAAGTTCAAGAAGGAACATCTACTCAAGTTGAAAAACTTGAGAAAGAAAACTCCTACTTGAAAACTCAAGTCAAGGACCTTAGAGCAGCTTTGGAACGATTCACTTCGGGTTCCAAGGGTCTTGATATGATCCTTGGAAAACAGAAGTCCGTTCTAAATCGATCCGGGTTAGGGTATCGAAACCAAGGTTAGACAAAGGTCGTATTATGCTGTACTGAATCAGTCTAGACCCAAAGTTCAGGCATGGGTACCCAAACTTTGCCTGAGCAACCAAGCTGGACCAAACCAGTATTGGATCCCCAAGGACAAGATTCATATCTTGCCTAATCATTACCGTGGTTTTAGTCCGGGGGAGCCAACTTAAAAACCATTTTTATAGTTAAATAAATTCTTTTTCTTATTGTAAAATTGCATGATTGCTTGTTTATTTATTTTCTGCAATTTACCATTCTTAGACCTAGGACTGGTTAGATTATGGACTAAACCGATTAACTGAAATTTGAATAACATAGTATTGGGTGGAGGTGAGATGATAGTACGTTAGGGAAGCCATTTTGGCGGAACTAGCCGAAGCTATCGATCTAAGACCCAAACTAGTTAGACCAAAATCTTTCAAGGAGTAACTTGAAAATGGATTTTCAATAAAAGGCTTTGTCAAGGAAAGGGTTGATGATCCAACAAGGCTACGGCCAAAGAAGGCCTAGTGCCTCGCCGAGACCTGGAAGCCAATTATTGAAAACCAAATTCACTTTACTATTATCAGATTTGAATCTAACACAGATTTCAATTAATCTTAGATTCAACCATTGTTTTCAAAAATAATTTTTAAAACATAATTAATTGGGTTTTCAAAATTAATTTAACTTTTCAAAACTAATCATAGTTTTTCAAAATAAAATCTTTACTTCTATTAAAAACTGTCTCACAAAAACCCATAAGGTTAACGTGATTGATAACTCTAGATTGGGTGAGACAGACTAGGTTGTGAAAATCAATTCAGGCTATCCTTGATTCTAATTGGATCCAAATCAACAAACTCTTTATGTGTAGGAACATAAAGATTTGGACCAATGGATGTTGGATAGCGGGTGCTCCAGACACATGACTGGGGACAAATTGAAATTCACCAAACTCAAGTTCAAGAACCTAGGCTCAGTAGCATTTGGCAACAATGCTACACTCAAAGTCATTGGGTCAGGTAACATTCAACTCAAATCTGATTTTGTCATTAAAAAGGTACTTTTGGTTGAAAACTTTAAATTTAACTTGCTTAGTATAAGTCAATTGTGTGATACTGGCTATGTAGTTACCTTTACCAACTCTAACTGCATGATTAGAAACTTACAAGACTCAGAAATCATGCTTAAGGGTACTAAAAAAAATAATGTTTACACTATAAACCTACCCTTAGTACCTAAATGCCTCTTAACTCAGTTAGAAGAGTCAAACCTCTGGCATAGTAGATTAGGTCACATTAATCTAAGATTAATTTCAAAAATCACCCAACTTGGCTTAATTAAAGGAATACCTAAAATCAAGAATCATGAAAACATAATATGTGAATCATGCAACCAAGGTAAACAAACGAGGTCTAATCACAAACAAATTCAATCAAACCTAACTCAAACCACACTTGAGCTCCTACACCTTGACCTATTTGATTCACATGGAGCCAAGTCACTAAGCGGAAACCGGTACTGCTTAGTAATTATCGATGATTACTCTAGGTTTACTTGGGTTAGATTCCTAAAGACTAAAGATGAAACCCTAAACCTATTTATTGATTTTTGTAAGTTAATTGAAAATCAAAACGATACCAAAATCAAAATACTTAGGAGTGATCACGGGAGAGAGTTTGAGAATCAATGGTTCGAGGAATTTTGTAAAATAAATGGATATATACACGAATTTTCGTGTCCTAGAACCCCCCAGCAAAATGGGATAGTCGAACGGAAAAATAGAACCCTACAGGAAGCCGCTAGGACTATGCTCAATGAATTCGACCTAGCTAACAAATTTTGGGCAAAAGCAATTAGTACGGCTTGCTATATCCAAAATAGGGTCCTAATTAACAAACGACATAATAAAACTCCATATGAATTATACTACCATAGACTTCCAAACCTATATTACCTAAGGGTCTTTGGGTGCAAAGTCCATATCTTAAACACCAAGGACTACCTAGGTAAATTCCAGTCTAAGTCAACCCTAGGGGTCTTCTTAGGATATTCAACAACAAGCAGGGCCTATAGGGTTTACAATAAACAAACTAACAAAATTGAAGAAACAACAAATCTAATATTTGATGAGGAAATTAATTCAAAATCCAATAACCCAGATTCGAATCCATCAAATACTGATTATGAAGATAATGAACAAACTATTGAACCACTAATTGAACCCTTAAATGAACTAACTATTGAACCAACTACTGAGTCAATTGAACCAATAATTGAACCAACCCAAGTAGTTGAACCAAATACTGAACTGAACCGTCCAGCCAGACCTGAGGCTGAACCAAGTTCTAGAAGAACTAAGAAACCCAGACTCAGTTACCCAACTGATCAAATTGTGGGTGATCCAACCTTAGGAGTCAGAACTAGGTCTTCCTATAGAAATCTTAGTCATATTGCACTGATTTCAAAAATTGAACCTAAGACTATAGAGGAAGCCGTACCTGATCCTGATTGGATCATAGCAATGCAAGAGGAGTTAACCCAATTTGAAAGGAACCAAGTCTGGGAACTAATACCTAAACCTGAGGGCAAATCCATTATTGACACTAAGTGGGTGTTTAGGAATAAGCTAAATGACCAAGGGGAAATAATTAGAAATAAAGCCCACTTAGTAGCTAAAGGGTTCAGTCAAGTCGAAGGGTTAGACTATGACGAAACCTATGACCCAGTAGCCAGACTTGAGTCTATAAGAATGTTGCTAGCCTTTGCAGCCCATAAAGGTTTTAAACTCTACCAAATGGATGTAAAGTCAGCTTTTCTAAATGGATTTATCAGAGAAGAAGTCTATGTAGGACAACCCCCCGGTTTTGAGGACTTAGAAAACCCTGACCATGTTTACAAACTCAATAAGGCACTGTATGGACTAAAATAAGTACCTAGGGCATGGTATGAACGCCTATCAACCTACCTCATTTCTAAGGAATTCAAACAAGGACAAATTGACTCAACTCTGTTTATTAAGACCTTAGAAAAAGAAATCTTTATTGCCCAAATCTACGTTGACGATATAATTTTTGGATCCACCAACTCAAATTTCTTAAAAAAATTTGTAAAAATAATGGAAAACGAATTCGAAATGAGCTTAGTTGGTGAGCTCAACTTCTTTTTGGGTTTACAAATTAAGCAAACTAGGGATGGAAATTATGTCCATCAATCCAAATATGCTAAGGAATTGATAAAGAAATTTAAAATGGATAACTCCAAAAGCATAAGTACCCCCATGGCCACAAATGTAAAAATAGATAGTGACCATGATGGTAAACCCATAGACCTTAAATTATATAGAAGTATGATTGATAGCCTACTTTACCTTACAGCCAGCAGACCTGATATCCTTTTTGCTGTAGGAATGTGTGCTAGATACCAAACCTGTGCTAAGGAAACACACTTAGTAGCCCTAAAAAGAATACTTAGATACATCAAGGGCACCCTAAATGTAGGGATTTGGTATCCTAGGACCTCAACTTTTGACCTGTCAGGATACTCGGATTCTGACTATGTTGGTTGCAAACTAGATAGAAAGAGTACAAGTGGAAGCTGCCAACTTTTAAGAAATAGTCTAGTGAGTTGATGCAGCAGAAAGCAACACTGTGTAGCTCTATCCACAACTGAAGCTGAGTATGTTGCTTTAGGAGAGTGTGTAGCACAACTCTTATGGATGATGCACACTCTTAAAGACTTTCAGCTAGACTACACCAAAACCCAAGTCTACATTGATAATATAAGTTCAATTAATCTAACTAAGAACCCAATCCAACACTCTAGAACCAAACACATAGAAGTTAAACACCACTTTGTAAGAGATCATGTAGCCAGGGGTGAGATAGTCCTTAAGCATATAGACTCAAAATGTAACTTAGCTGACATCTTCACCAAACCCCTATCTGAGTCTGAGTTTAGCTCACTAAGAAGGTAGTTAGGGTTATGCTTGGTAGAATAGGACTGCTCTAATTACTTTTTTTTAAACTATTATATTTTTTGCAAAATCATTTTCTTTATTTATTTAAAATGATTTTCCGACTTAGTTTTTTTAAAATAAAATTACCTCCTTCAAAACTAGGGCTTTTTCGTAAATGGACTTAGCCTAGGCCCTAACCCTAGAACTGCATGCACCTATAGATCTAGAAGCTAGCATCTCACAAGCACCTTAGGGTACTTTTGATTGATAACCTAGAATGGGTTGAGATGCTTAGGTCTTTGCCTTGATTCAAGATGCTTAAGTCAGTGCATCTGCAGTAATTGGGGCACTAAATACCAATTAAACAATAATCAGGTTAAGTGTCAAACTTAGAAAATCTAACTTGAACAAATCACTTAACTTGACTAACCCTAGCAAAAGCTACTGTTTATAACAGTTAGTAAGTAGCTAACTGGGTTAGACAGGACCCGAAAGTAGAAATTCAAATTAATTTGGTCCAGTTTAAATTTAGAATTGGTTCAGTACAGCATCTTACTTTGATTACTCATTTTTGCTATATTTTTTTTGATATATGGCAAAGGGGGAGAGATTGGAAAGGAGTGAAAAGAAGGTTTCAAAATTTAGTTTTCTTCTTCAAAATAATTTTTTTTATCTCTTTTTTTTCAAAGTTTTCTTCTTCAAAATTAAATCTTTTTTTTATCTCTTTTTTTTTCAAAAAGTAAAGTTCTTTAAGTACTTAAGTTCTTTTTGAAAGTTAATTTTCTAAGTACTTATTCTGAAAATTTTCTGGAAATTTTTTTCTAAGTTATAAATTGAAAATTGTGCTTGAGAAATATTTCTAAGTATTTAAACTGCTTGAAAAATATTTCCAAGTGTTAAAACTTCAGAATAAGTTTAGAAAATTTTCTAAAGTGCAAAAACTAAGTATTTTGGAAATTATTTTTGAAATTACTTACTTTCAAAAATTATTCTAAGCACTTACTCTAAATGGTTGGTTGAAAATTTTTCTAAGTGCAGAGTTCAAAATTCTCCTGAAAATTTTTCAAGTGCCCAACTCAAAATAATTTTTGGAAAATGTTTTCTAACTTAAAAACCTTTTTTCAAAAATTTTCTAAGTATTGAAATCCTGAAAAATGTTTCACTTTTAGACTTAGAAACTTTTTCAAAAACCCCACGAACTTTTGAAAAACTCAGGGAGAGATTTCTTCCAGGGGGAGAAAATTAAATTTAGGTACTTTACCTACTTATCTGTATGTTTAACTTAACTTTTCGAACTAGGTTGTCATAAATCAAAAAGGGGGAGATTGTTGGTGCAAGCAGCACCTAAGTCAAACCTGGGTTTTGATAATGACAAAGGGTTCAAGAGTTAAGATGTTATTGTTGTCTAATGTGTTTACTAAGTGTGTAGGAAGAAGTCCTAGGTACACTAGGCAAGAAGTCCTGGCAGAGGGCTGGGCAAAGAAGACCTGGTTAAGGGGCTGGGCATCGAAGACCTACTCGGAAGGTGGGCACGAAGTCCTGGTCGAGGACTGGGCACGAAGTCCTAGCAAGGGCTGGGCACCGAAGACCTGCTCGGAAGGTGGGTACGAAGTCCTGGTCTAGGACTGGGCACAAAGTCCTAGCAAGGGTTGGGCACCAAAGACCTGCTCGGAAGGTGGGCACGAAGTCCTGGTCGAGGACTGGGCACGAAGACCTGGTCAGGTGGATCGGGCAAAAGTCCAATCGGAGGAGCCGGTTGGCAAAAGGTAAACTCTCCTGAGAGGAGTAGGTGAGGACGCGTTCCCCGTCGAGGGAATAGTAGGCGCCGGTTCGATCTAGGGTTCCATTTGGGAGACCCGAAGTCAGAACCAAGATAGCTACGGCTGTAAATATTGACTAATATTCTTGCTTTATTTGTGTTGGAACTAACCTTGATGGTAGGGACCGTAAAAATGTGTTTCTACAGCTCAGAATGCCCAAAGGAAAGGGGCAGGCAGCTGGGCTAGGCGCCCGGAGGTCCCGGGCGCCCAAGATCAAAGCTAAACAAGTAAAGAAGCAAGAACGCTTCAAAATCACACTGGGCTAGGCGCCCGGGAGGTCCCGGGCGCCCAAGGTCAAAGCCAAAGAGTAATCGAAGCAAAATCAGCCACGAAGCCAGTGGACCAAGTCAAGCTAGGTGCCCAGGAGGTCCCGGGCACCCCAGTCAGCTCCAGAGGTGATTCGAAAGGGATAAGCGCTGATCGAGCTGCGGATGAAGTTTCTCCGATCTAAGGCCCGTGCCAGGCGCCCCCGGTGAATCAGTCGCCCCCAGGAGTACTATAAAAGGGGCTCGACCCCAAGGCTTCAAGGAGACAACTTTCTAACGCCTCTAAGATTTTCGTTCAAGCGCTCTGCTTCAGCAAACTCCGATCTCGACATTCCAGCGTCGACGACGACCCTCTGCTCCGAAGTACGATCCACATCAGGGCGTCAGTAACGAAAAGTGTAATTCTTCTTTTTACTGCAATATTCTTGTATTAAAATCTATAAACCTTTGCGTGATTATAGAATTACCCGCGGTAAACGGTCAAGGACCGTGGGCCTTGGAGTAGGAGCCGACCGGGAGTCCGAACCAAGTAAAAGACTTGTGTTCTTTGTGTGATTGTTGTGTTTTCCACTGCGTTTTCTCTTTCCTTAATCCGGAAAAGATTTTAACGATATTCACCCCCCTCTATCGTTTTTGTTGTTCCAAAATGCTCTTGTTGGAATAACCGCCAAAGGAGCACAAGCTAGAGGAAAAAGATGATGGAAGATAAGTTGGGGGAAGACATCTACACTCCACCTCCCTACGATCATGAAGATTTCGACTATTGGAGGATGTGAATGAAGACATGTCTAGGAATGGAGTGGGAATGTAGTATGGTAATAGAAGATCCCTTTGAAGTTCCAAAGGACAAGCACGGAAAGAAGCTTCGTCCTAGATATTGGACTAAGGAGCAACAAGAACAAGCTAGGGCAAATGAGAAGATAATTAGTATATTAATTGATATTTTGCCTAAAAATGTGTTGAGTGGTATAGGTAAATATGAAAATGCACATGAGCTATGGAATAAGATGGGAGAATACCATAAGAACTTTACACAAGCCAAATTAGTGGAAGAGCCAATGAAAATAAACTCATTGGTCCAAGAAGATAAAGAAGAAGAAGAATTACTCATCTCATCAAGTGAAGTGAAAGAAGAAAGTGAGAGGTCGTCTACTTTATTAAGGGAAGAGGAAGAGGTCACCATCTCAAGGATTGAGGGGGAGGAGAGACCCTCATCCATACAAGAACAAGGAAAAGCTCCAACCTCCACCAAAGCAAAATCAAAAGAGCACATCACATGCTTTGGATGCAACAAGAAGGGGCACTACAAGGACAAGTGTCCACTAGGTAAGAAGGAGGTAAATCCTAAATCCGGGTCCATTAATTTAAAATCTAATGTGGGTTGTAGGGAAATGAAAGAAAAGAAACACATTAGGTGCTATACTTGTGGGGAGCTAGGATATTATCATACTCAATGTCCAAGGAAAGGAGAACTTAAGAAGATGGGGCACTTAAGAAGATGGGAGAAAGAAGAAAGGAAAAGGAGCTTACATCAAGGGGGAGCTACAAGGATAAGGGAGGTAATCCCTAACTTTAAATTAAAATGTAATTCAAATTTAAGTTCCTCTATGCATGCTAGAATCAATGAAAAATGTTTGCTTGTGCATAGCCATGGATTTAAGTATAATGATAGGAATAGGGTTAATATTGTATATCAAAACCCTAGGAAAAGTATGCATCATGAAAAATCCAAGACCTTAGAACCTAAGGATCAAGACATTAATCCCAAGAAGGGGAGACACATGCCTAGGAAGACGAGTAGGTCTAGGAATGTCCAAAGTGGACATGTGGATTCTAGGGTTAAAAGTCTAGATAGGAAAAATCAAGCCTTGAGGGCAAGGCTTGATAAATTGGAAAAGACCCTAGAAAGATTCACTGTTGGATCTAAGGGTTTAGATATGGTGTTGAGTAGTTTAAAACCCAACCATGATAGATCGGGGTTGGGATACCGGTCTAAGGTCTCCAATGCCAATGAAAAGAAGTATGCTAGGATAGCATATAATTATGGCAAGAAGGAGAAGTCCAAGAATGGCAAGGGGATGCCATCAAAAGGTAAAAAGAATGACTTAACCAAGGACAAGGTGTCTAAGGTTAAGAAGGTTAGATTTGTAGGCCAAGAATCACCGGGAGCACATCGGTGTGCTCTAGTGTGGATTGAGTCACCTAGGGAGGTGACTAGGCTAAGAGCTCAAGGGGGAGCTCTAGAAGCTTTGGGATCCATGGTAAATGGATCTCGAGAGATGTTCCTCTAGGAAGTCTAGGTGGACTAGGGAATGTGCCAAAGGATTTGGAAGACTAAGGTGAGTCTTAATCCTAGGAAATTGGCACATTAAAAGGAGATGTATGGAGAAAAAAAAGATGAAAATCTAATTATATTTGATAAAAATTAGGGTTTAATGTGTAAATGCCATGCAATTCAGTGCTAGGAATGTGTTGTGATCAGGTATGAGAAGATATATCAAGGAGAGGCTTAAATTAGGACTTTTGGATTAGTTTAAATGATACAATTTAGGAAGGATTGAATATCGTGCCAATCTTGGGATCTGGTGAAGATTTATTTAAAAACATATTTTTTTCCAAGTAGACATAAGTTCCACAAATCTCTTCATAAAATTTCAGATTTTTTGGAGATTTATGGAATTAATTAGGCATTTCTGAAATTAGACTGAAAACCTGAAATGCAGGTATCAATCTACTGGCTTAGAGGCAGTCGACTGATCCAGATAGAATCGACACTGGGAATCTTCTATTTGATTTGCCAGTCGACTGCCCTTGATCCATAGGTTTAAATGGAAAAGGCATATTGGATAATAAGAACTTGCAAAATTGGAAGCATAAGAAAGGGTCATGATAATTTATGAGATTTTATGGGTTGATATTATATGGTTTGAAGGTCATAGATTACTATTGGATGATAGAATATGACCTTGAATTAAAATTCTTGTTTATGTTTTCATAAAGTGTTACTTCGTGATTTAATGTTGATTGTATGGAATAAGGCCTTATTGATATCACGAAATTTAAGGAGGATTGATGAGTGCTTAAAATTCATTAGATAATGTTGAATGATAAGTTCTTGATTAATGAAAGGATATGAAAGCTTCCCATATTTATCTAGGATTAGGAAATAAAAGGGGGAGAGTTGAGGTCAATTTCATATATCAAATTATAATGGTGAGCCTTGGCAAACACATGGAATTATATATAGAATTCAAAGTTGATACAAAATAATCATTTTTGAGGAAATTAGAGGATGTACCAAAAGTCAAGCAAATTTGATGTCTTTCATGAAAACATATTTTTTTAGGGTAGAGTATATCCTAACAAATATACTTGCAAATTTTTAGATTTTTCCAGGTTTTCTAGGATTTTCTAGATGTTTCTAGGGTAGAAAACTTAGGGTGTTAAGTTAGGATTAACTTGACAAAAGAATGGATGGTGTTAAGTTGGGGTGGAACATAACTTGGTGTTATGAAGTTAGGTTTGGTAGAACTTAACTTGATGATCGGTTGTGAAAATTGAAAATTGGAGAAGGCATAGGTTAAGGGGGAGGTTGCCTCTTGTTTGCCTTAATTTTCATAGGAAGTGTTGGGTTTTGTGTCAAACTTGGGAATGGTGATAGATACATTGTTAAATGTATTTTTTCCAAGTAGGTATGGGTATCACAAACTTCGCCACAAAATTTGGAAATTTTTGAAGATTTGTGGAATTAGTTATGCATTTCTGAAGTTGGGTCAGAAATGCTAGAAATTGGTTTTTCAGAGTATCAGTCGACTAGCCTAGGGGCAGTTGACTGGTCAAGGCTGAATTAGGTGTTCAGCAGTTGAATGGTGTCTAAATGGTGTAAAACAAGTGTATGGGGGGCTAGTACACTGCGTTTATAATAATTAGGGATTAAGAGATCCAATAATTGGGATATTGTTGGAGTCTCTTTGATGTATGGCAAAGGGGGAGAAGTGTTGGGTTTAATTTGGGTAACCAAACATACCTTTGCAAGAAATCCTATGTCTAGGGGGAGCTTAGGTAAAGGGGGAGTATTGTTGCTCCATTCTTGGCGTAAGGGGAACCTTGGAGAGGTTCTTAAAAAGCATTTGTAAGTCCAATGTAGGGGGAGCCTTGGGATGGGTTTTAAAAATCCCTGGTTTTGGTGAAAATTCCTAACTTGGGAAGGTTAGGTGTGGGGATGCCTTGGGATAGGATCCATGATTGTTTGCATTGCATATGCATTGGCGGTATAAGTCCAAGGTGGAGCCTTGACAACGTAAGACCAAATGGTTGTTTAGCATTGTTATTGCTATTTATTGGTATTTGTTTTCCCTAACTTAAACATATTGCCAAACATCAAAAAGGGGAGATTGTTGAGGCAATCTATGGTCCGAGTGACCATGTATTTTGATGTTTGGGAAAAGGATTTAAGTTAGGTTTTCCCTTGTGATCTAATATGTGTATGTGAATGTGCAGGATACACATATTGACTTAGCTGAACGGCTTCGGTATGGTGAAGGGTGGCATGGAGACAAGCTGGAGGCTTGTGTGCACCCGAGGCACCATGGATAGCAGGGATGATGAGCCAAGGGGCATGGACTTCGAGGCGTATGTGAAGGATGGCATGGAGACAAGCTGGAGGCTTGTGTGCATCCGAGGGATGAGGGCCGAAGACGAAGAGGGCGTGAAGGCAACAGTCAAGGTTGCTGGTAAAGAGTTAGCTAAGTCATGAAGGGACGAGAGCCAAGGGAAGAGGACTCCAAGGGCATGCCGGGAAGTGGATTTCTAAGGGCACATGTGAAGGGTGGCATGGAGGCAAGTCGAGGACATGCGTGCGCATCTGAGGGATGATAGCCGGTGGAAGAGGACTTCAAGAGGCAAGCCAAAGGATTGGACTTGAAGGCACACGTGGACGAGCTAGGGTCGTTGGAGTGAGAAAGAGTGTTTGTAGAAGCTGGGTAGTCGACTAGTGATGTAACAGTCGACTGCCAGCACAAACAGAAACTCACAGAATGTTTCTGACCTTGGACCAGTCGACTGCCCCAGGAGCTGTCGACTGGTCATGACTGGTAATTAGCCAAAATTCGAACATTGGGTTGTCAATGATCGAATCTGAGTGGGGGCAGTCGACTGCCCTAGGAGTAGTCGACTGGTGGCGAGGGTTTCAGTTCTGAGTTCTATTTAAGAGAACTTGGGTTGAGCTGAGAACCCTTGACGAAACAAGCTTGGTTAAGGCTTGTTAGTAGTCTTGAGAGCTCAGAAGTGTACTTGAGATTGTGGTGAGGTTACTCCACCCACAAGGACCTACACGAGCTAGCCGGAGGGCATCCGGGGAGTGATCCGCCGAAGGATCGAGGGATCGTCCACCTCACGGATTGTCGTGGAGTAGGAGTCTTTATCTCCGAAACACGTAAATAGGTTTGTTAGCATTGTTTAGTTTTATTTTAGTATATTCCGCTTGCGCAACTAACCTTGTAGGAAGAACGAATCAAAAATTGCTATTCACCCCCTCTAGCAAGGCGTAACGATCTAACACCATGTGGATCTCTGTAAGCACATAGTTTGCATCTTCCTTGCCCAGGCACTTGAGTAGGGGTCGTCCAAAAGACCTCTTGTATAACACATCCCCGACCATGGTGTACTGAATCACCCGCTTTCTGAGCAGTCGGGCTTCTTCTCGGTCGGCCGGGATGACCCCCTCTGTCAGGTATGCGATGAGTAGTGTTCTCCAACCTGACCCCAGTTTCAGCTCGCCCTGCTGTTCTATATGCATCACCATCATCGCTTGACCGCTTGCCTGAGGAAGTACCCAAGAGCCAACCGAGCTCGCCAACTTGGCCAGCTCGTCCATCCTTAGGTTTCCCTCCTTGGGGATTTTTTGTACTTGTACTTCCTGGAACTCGGCTTTCAACTTCTCAGAGTCCTCCACAAAGGCCTACAATCGATCACTATTAATTTTGAACCGTCCGGCGATCTGTTGGGTGACCATCTGAGAATCAGAGTATAGTATCACCCTGGCGGCTCCTACATGTTTGGCGACTTGCAGTCTGGCTTTAAGGGCCTCATACTCGGCATCATTGTTCGTAGCTCGGTACTCCAATCAGATAGATAAGTGCAATTGCTCCCCCTTCAGGGGAGACCATCAAGATGCCGATCCCGCTACCCGACCGAGCCGATGAGCCATCCACATATACATGCTAGGATTCTTCGGGCTCCTCCGAGTGTAACTCGTTCAAAAAATCTGCCAAGGCCTGTGCTTTGATAGCTGGACAGACTTGGTATTGGATGTCGTACTCACTTAATTCAGTGGTGTATTTGATCAATTGACCTGACGCTTCTGGGTTGGAAGCTACCCGACCCAGGTTGCTATTGGTTGGGACTACTATGGAGTGCGCCAGAAAATAAGGCCTGAGCCTCCGAGCACCCAGCAGCAGTACATACACCAATTTCTCGAGTCTCGTATACCGACACTCACCTCCTTTCAATAAATGAGCGAAAAAGTACATGGTCTTTTGCTCAGCTCCCTCTTGCTTGACCAAAACCATGCTGACTGAGTCGGCCGAGGCAGCTAAGTATAAAGACAACACCTCCTCGACCTCGGGCTTGGCTAACACGGGTAACTCGGCAAGATACGCCTTCAGCTCCTCAAACACCTTGTCACAGTCGGCACCCCACTGAATCTTGGTGGCTTTGCAAAGAGTCTTGAAGAATGGTAGTCCCCGTTCAGCCGATCGGGAGATGAACTGGGATAGAACTGTGATCCGCCCAGTGAGTCTCTGTGCCTCTCGAAGATTCCTCGACGGGGGCATATCCAGCAGGGCCTTGACTTTGCTCGGGTTGGCCTCAATGCCCCTCTTGGTCACGATGTACACGAGAAATTTCCTGCTCCGAGCCCCAAAAAGACACTTGGTAGGGTTTAGCTTAAACCCATACCTGCGCAGGGTTTGGCAAGTCTCCTCTACATCAGCTACTAGGTCATCCGTCCGACCTAACTTTATTAATATGTCATCCACGTATACTTCAATGTTCCGACCGATCTGTGCCAGGAAGACCTTGTCCATCATCCGCTGATAAGTGGCTTCCGCATTCTTTAGCCCGAATGGCATGACGGTGTAGCAGTAGGTGACGTCTGCAGTGATGAAACTAACTTTTTCTAGTTTTTCGGCAGCCAGGGGTACTTGATGATACCCTTGACATGCATCCAGCATGGAGATAAGCTCACTGTCGCCGTCGAGTCGACCATCCAGTCGATCCGGGGTAGAGGATAACAGTCTTTCGGGCAGGCCCGGTTGAGGTCCCTGAAGTAGATGAGACCCTCCATTTATTGTCGGGCTTGGCCACCAACACTACATTGGCCAACCAAGTTGGGAATTGGACCTCCCGAATGTGGTTAGCTTCCAGCAGCTTCTTGATCTCGGCCTGGATCACTTTATTTTACTTGGTGCTGAAGTCCCGCTTTCTCTGCTTGACGGGCCGAGCATTGGGATATACATGGAGGTGATGCTCTGCCACCTCCGGTGGGATGCCCTTCAGCTCTTTGACCGACCAGGCGAACACATCCTGGTTCCGAGCCAAACATTCCAGCAAGGGCTTCTTTAGCTCGTCGGGTAGCCCAGCCGCAATTTTGACTCGGGCTTTCTTCCGATCGGGGAGTAGCTGAACCTCCTCCTTGTCATTGCGCAGTTCGGCCCACGGCGAGGCTTAGACCATATTGTAGCTCAAGAAGGGGCGCGGGGCCTTTTGGCTCTCCACCCGGACATCGTCAACATAACATCTCCGGGCTACCCTCTGGTCTCCCCTGACCTCTCCTACCTTGTCCCCGACTGGAACTTAATCTTAAGGTAGAAGGTGGAGGTGACGACTCTGAATTCGTTGAGGGTCGGTCGGCCCAGAATATCGTTGTAGGCGGATGGAGCGTCCACTATAAAGTAGGTGGACCATCTGTCCTCTTGAACGGCTCCTTACCCAAGGAAATGGCCAAATGGATCTGGCAAATGGGTTGTACTTGGTTCCCCGTGATCCCAAACAACAGGGTGGCTACCAACTCCAGCTGGGACATCTCGATATGCAGTTGGTCGAATGCTTTCTTGTATAGTATATTGACCGAGCTACCTGTGTCCACGATGGTTCGATGGACATGGTAGTTGGCGATGACGGCGGTGATGACGAGGGTGTCATTATGCGGGACCTCCAGTCCCTGTAGGTCTTGGGGCCCGAAACTAATCTGAGGCCCTGCTGCTTGTGCTGAGCTGGTGTCGACTTGATGGATCTCCAAGCGATGCACTTGTGACTTCCTGGCATGATTGGAGTCTCCCCCGGTCGGTCCGCCCGAGATGGCGTGCACTCCTCCTCGGACGACATTCTGCCGATTGGCTTGTTCCTCCTCCATCTCCTCAACATCGACTCGGTCCTCCTGCAGGAACAAACTGCGAGCGACTGAAGGTTTCTTCGGGGTTCTTGAGCTACTGGGGCCATGGCCTGGCCGTCTCAACCCGAGCCGTGCCCGGGAGATGCTTGCCGTCCACGCCCTCGGGAAGCAGGGGCCCGACCTCTACTGGCCTACCGACACTCTTCTGTAGCGTGAGTGTGGTTTTGGTGAAACGCGCAGTAGGGCCTCCAACGAGTCGGTAAGCACCCTTGATCCACCTGCTGCATGTGTCGTCTTTCTCTTCCTGCTTGGTCGATGGGTCCACGCGGGCTGCGGATGGGTCCGCCTGGGGATCTGTTGCTCGAGGCGGGGTTGGGAGTTGTCGTGTTGACCGACTCATTCTTTCGGGCGGCTTGTGCCTCCTCCACATTTATATACTTGACAGTCTTTCCCAGTAGGTTGTTGAAGTCCTTCGGTGGGTTCCTGATTAGCGAGCGAAAAAAGTCTCCCTCTTGTAGTCCTTGGGAAAACGCGCTGACCAGGACTTCCTGCGTGGCGGTTGGCACGTCCAGTGCCACTCCATGGAATCTCTTGATGTAGGCCCGGAGAGACTCCTTCGGGCCTTGCTTCAACACGAACAGGTTGAGGCTCGTCTTGTGATGCCTCCGGCTGCTAGCGAAATGTTGGAGGAAGACCCTCCTGAGCTCCTCAAAGCTCGCTACCGACCCATTGGGGAGTCGGTCGAACCATCTCTGGGCAAGGCCCGAGAGAGTTGTGAGGAAGGCTCGGTACTTTACCCCCTCTGGGTATTGGTGTAACAGGGCAGCACTCTCGAACTTCATCAAGTGCTTGTCTGGGTCAGTGGTCTCCACATACTCGGGGATGGTAAAGAGCGGAGATGCCGGGGAACTGGATCTTCCAAGATCCAAGAAGAGAAAGGACTGCGTACCAAGGTAGCTGGGGAAGGGTCGGCCGGGGCCTTTCCCTTATCGGGTTGAGGCCCTGGCAGTTGGTTATATGCGGATGCCTCGGTCGGCATTGAGTCGGCTTCGTCGTCCTGACCCCGATAGACAGCTGCGAGGAAGGGAGCAGAGCCACCTTAAGGTTGGGCAGGTCTTCCCGGACCTCCTGAAGGTCCATACGTCGATGCCTCTGGTGCCCTGGGTGCTGGGCCACCAACTTGTGAAGGCCTTTGAGGGGTTTTCTGGGCTCGAGCAGCCATCAGGAGCTCGTACTCCTCAGGCATGACTGCCATCATGACTCGGTTGGGATCTTCCATCTTTCGCTTCCGATCAAGCTAAGTGTTGAGGCAATCTGTGGTCCGTAGTGACCATGAGTTTTGATGTTTGGGCAAAGGGTTTAAGTTAGGTTTACCCTTGTGTATTTAATATGTGTATGTGAGTGTGCATGATGTGCAGGTTACACATATTGACATAGCTGGACGGCCTCGGTACAGTGAAGGGTGGCATGAAGATGCACCTGAGGGACCTTGGGATAGCAGGGACGATAAGCTAGGGGAGCGAATTTCGAGGCATGCATGAAGGATGACATGGAGGCAAGCTGGAGGCTTGCATGCATCTGAGGGACGGGAGTCGAAGATGAAGAGGGCGCGAAGGCAATAGTTGGGGTTGCTTATGAGGAGTCAGTTGAGTCGTGAGGGTACGAGTGCTGAGTAATTGAACTTTGAAAATCCTAGGGTTCGAGTGCGGAGTGAAATGTACTCGGGAAGGGAAACCTTAGGTTTGTGAGTAGACCAGTCGACTGCCCTGGGGCAGTCGACTGATAAAACTCACATAATGTTTTCAGGCTTGGACCAGTCGACTACCCCAGGAGCAGTCGACTGGTAACCCCGAAAACTAGCCGTTGGCTAGCAATTAAGGCTAGACCAGTCGACTGGTAAATGGGCAGTCGACTGGTGGCGAGGGTTTCAGGTTGAGTTCTATTTAAGAGAACTCATTTCGGGCTGAGAACTCTTGACGAAACAAGCTTGGTAAAGGCTTGTTAGTAGTCTCTAGAGCTCGGATATTGTCGAGGTGCTGTGGCGAGGTTTCTCCACCCACAAGGAGCGACAAGGGCTAGCCGGAGGTTATCCGGGGAGTGATCCACCGAAATATTCTTGGTTTAGTCACCCTTCGGGGTGGATACCAAGTAAATCGGTAGTGTTAGCATTGTTCTTTGTTGTTAGTTTTATTCTTTTGTATTTCCACTTGCGCAACTAACAACGTAGGAAGAAGAAGATTCGAGAATTGCTCTTCACCCCCTCTAGCATACCGTATCGATCTAACACTAAGTTCTTACCTTCTAGCACCAAATTTGATCCTGTCGCGAAGCGAGGTGGACTCCCGAGAGCACGTGGTCTCCCAAGGATCACGAACCGCCGATGTTGGCTCCGATGCTAGCTTCGATCTGCAATGCAAAGACCATTAGAACCCGCCGGGAAAAGTCCCCGGCAAGACACTCCGAAGGTCAAGTCAGTCCCCGATGGTGGAAGAGCAGCGAAAGCAATAGAACAGTAGTAAAGACACTATTGCGCGTACTGGGGGATATGGAGTGGAGAGGCTTATATAGTCGGGGGAGCTGACAGCTTTTACCCCGTCTGCCACCTTTTTTTCGTATACAAGGATAGACTAAGGCAAAGCCAGGGTGGCAAGGTATTGTGTCGCATATCGGAATAAGGGAAGGGGTGCTGTCAACTTAAGGGCGAGCGCTATCAGGCGCCGCTCGGCCTGATACGGACGTATGTGGTCGTAGTATGAGGGGTTAGGGTATGGCAAGGAGATCATGGCATCAGTGAGATACTCGCGATTCGGGCCGGAATGGTACCAGACTTGCGCCGACCTCGTACTTCTTCTGCTAGTCCTGTGTCAGGGAGTGGTTGTTCTGATAAGTCATGACAAGAACCTTAGACGTCTTGGCTTCCCGAGTTAAGGAAAGCTTCCTGAGCGAAGGTATGCTTCCTGAGTCGTGGTGAGCGTGGTTCGAGATGTATGTCCGAACTCAGCTGACTCGGGGATAGTCTGGTCAACGACCGAGTACTCTTCTAGCTCGGGGTGCTCCTGACTCGGGGATTTCATGATCTCGTGACACTCTGAGTGAAGACTTCTCTGGCTCGGGAGGACCGCAGGAACGTGGGTCGCCACGCTTCCGGTTGGGGGCCAAGACGAGAGGTGCGCGGAAGCCGATCCGCTTACAACTTCAGGATGCTTTGAGTTGAAACTCCCCTGACTAGGGAGTGTTCAGACTTAGTGATGCTGTGAGTCAGAACATCTTCGACTCGGGACTCTCCTGATTCAAAACTCCCCTACCCAGGCCTTCTTGGACTCTGGGGCCTTCGGGGCTTCTGGCCATTGGGGCTTCTAGCCCTCTTTGCCTTGGCCAGGGCCCATGTTTCCTCGTGTTCGGGGGAAAAGGACCGATCCGCCTATATGGCCCTATGCTCGACGGGCTCCTGGGGCCCACAAACCTATCTCCTCCTGACGGGTTGCCAGGCTGCTGGGCCAGGCTACACACAAGCTGGCCCGGGATCATTGATACGTAGGGATCTATAGGTAAAAATATTTGAAATCGCAGCGGAAATAAGATCCCTTGAGCGATCCATGCGAAAGAAAAACTCATACAAAGTGATCTGCAATTCCTATCTTATAGGAATATCTTTGTCGCGTACCCTTCGCTTATCCCGCTAGTCCTTTAGTTCATCGGATCTCTTACACCTTCAAGTGTCCATGCCTCTATGCGTATCCACATGAACACGATCTACGGCTCGGAGAGGAACCACCTTAGTTGTGCTAGCAACTTGGGATGATTCACAAAGCACAAGAATCTCCACTAGGGAGTTATGGACAAGGAGGAAGAAAGAAGAGGAAGAGAGATGCACCCTCTAGCCTTTGACAAGGGGGGGGAGGTATTTATACTCATCTAATGAATACCAAGGGTCTATGTCCCTTGAGCTCCTCTCATCTTAATGCTAATAAAACCCAATGAATACCAAGCCTCTTGGTATTCCTTGAGACTTAATATTCTATTCATCTAACGAATAGAATGTCTCTTAGCCTTCCTCTTAAATAATATTTTATTAAACCCTTTAATGAATATTATCCATAATTAAGTAGTTGAGTCTAATCTAGATGAGTCTAATTCAAATTAGACTCAATCCCATAATCTAATTGGATTCACTTGAGTCTAACTCAATTAATCCAATTCGAATCAAATCTTAGTCAAACCAAGATGAATTAATCTCCGAAGCATCGTGTCCTTAGTGTGTGACCCAATAGGTTCTCGTAACGTTGGCAATGTGCCTAAACGCTTTAGACACATAAGCAATGAGCGGCATCTAGCAATACATCATTGCTACCCAAGTAACAAGAAAAGTCGAGATTCGACTTAACCTCCGTGACTACAATAATGTATGACCTTGTCCTTCTATCCTCGATATCTAGATTGACCAATGAGGCATAGATCGTGTCATCCTCAGTCAATCTTGTGTTTCTTGATCCCCGAGTAGACTCACTCAAACAAATGAGCTCAATATCTCATATTGACTCATTTGAGCATGATCATGCGTTTTAGTAGTCCTACCCGATCAAGGGGCCCACAGATATCACTCCCGTCATATGGGAGGGATAGATCCCATCTACATCACTCACATCCCTCCGCATAATTCATTACATACCTAGTGATCGCCTTTATAGTACACCCTGTTACGGGTGACGTTTGACGATACCAAAGTACATAACTCCTTATGTAGGGAACTGTAGTGACTTCAGGTCTAAGGACTATTCATACTAATAGTCATATGAGAATGTTTATGACACTCATATGACAATCTATGAAACTTTCTCATGGCAGGTCATTCAATACACATTCTCCAATGTATACCCATATGTCAACTTGATATCACATATTCATGACTTGTGAGCTCAAGTCATCAGTTGACCTACATGCTAGTCTCCATGCATTAATATTGTCCTTGAATATTAATGCTTGACTAGGAATGGTTTAGAGTAGTATTCTTACATCATCTCACCATCGATTCAACCAATCGATATAATGTAGATAAGAACCTACTACCTAAGGACATTATTATACTTAGTTATTTGGCACAAATACAAAGTATAATAACCAAACATGCCTTTATTAATAATAGAATATGATACAAAATGTCCCTAGTCAATTATCACATAATTGGCTCTAGGGCTCCTACTAACAATCTCCCACTAGCACTTGTGCCAATCACTGTAATATCTAATACCCAGTGACCTAGTGTGACCATCATGCTTCTTTTGTGCCAAAGCCTTGGTCAAAGGATCCGCGATGTTAGCCTCAGTGGGTACTCTGCATATCCTCACATCTCCTCTATCGATGATCTCTCTAATGAGATGGAAGCGCCGTAGTATATGTTTGGTCCGTTGATGTGACTGAGGTTCCTTAGCCTGTGCAATAGCCTCATTGTTGTCACAATAGAGGTCTATCGGGTCCACAATGCTAGGAATCACACCAAGCTCTGCAATGAACTTTCGGATCCAAACAGCCTCTTTTGCCGCCTCAGACGCGGCAATGTACTCAGCCTCTGTTGTAGAATCTGCGACTGTGTCCTGCTTCGAACTCTTCCAGCTCACTGCGCCACCATTCAGGCAAAATACATACCTTGACTGCGATCTAAAATCATCCCTGTCTGTTTGGAAGCATGCGTCACTGTAACCCTTTACAGCTAGCTCCTCATCGCCACCAAATATTAAAAAATATTCTTTCATCCTTCGTAAGTACATAAGAATATTCTTGACAGCTGTCCAGTGACTTTAACCTGGATCTGACTAGTACCTGCTAGTCATGCTCAAAGCATACGAGACATCTGGTCGAGTACAAAGCATGGCGTACATGATAGACCCTATAGCGGATGCATAAGGGATCTGATCCATACTGTCTCTCTCCTCCTTAGAAGAGGGACTTGAGTCTTTGAAAGACTCACACCATGTGAAATTGGCAGAAATCCCTTCATTGAATTCTACATGGCAAAACGATTAAGCACCTTGTCAATATATGTACTCTGACTTAAGCCAAGCAATCTCTTAGATCTATCTCTATAGATCTTGATGCCTAGGATATAGGTTGCTTCACCTAAGTCTTTCATTGAGAAACAATTCCCTAGCCATGTCTTCACAGACTATAGTGAAGGGATATCATTCCCAATGAGGAGTATGTCATCTACATACAAGATCAGGAAGACAACTATGCTCCACTAACCCTCTTGTAGACACAGGGTTCATCTTCATTCTTGATGAAACCAAACGCATTGATTGCATCATCAAATCGAAGATTCCAGCTTCGAGAAGCTTGCTTTAGCTCATAAATGGACCTTTGCAATTTACATACCTTTCCAGCATGCTCTGGATCTACAAAACCCTCAGGTTGTGTCATGTACACATCCTCGAGTAAATTCCATTTAGGAATGCGGTTTTGACATCCATCTGCCAGATCTTGTAGTCATGGTAAGCTGTAATAGCAAGCATGATCTGAATAGACTTAAGCATCGCCACTGGTGAAAAGGTTTCATCATAGTCGATACCATGAATTTATTTGAAACCTTTAGCTACCAATCACCCTTTATAGGTATGCATGCGTCCATCTATGTCAGTCTTTCTTCTAAAGACCCACTTACACCCAATGGGTTTAATCCCCTCAGGTGAATCAACCAAAGTCCATACTTGATTAGTATACATGGATTCCATTTCGGATCTCATGGCCTCTAGCCATTTCTCAGAATCTGGGCTCATCACAACTTCTTGATAGGATGTAGGCTCATTCAACTTAATAAGCATAATGTCATTGTGGTCAGACAAGAGAAATGAGTATCTCTAAGGCTGACGACGTATCCTATCAGATATGCGAAGAGGTTGGTCTACTTGAACAACTTGTTGTTCCACAACTTCTTGTGCAACAATCTCATGATCCACAACATCTGGTGGTGCCTGTTCAATGTCCATTAAGGCCTCAGTACTATCTACATCTTGAACTTCTTCAAGATGGATTTTACTCCCACTAGTTTTTCTAGAAAAACACCATTTCTAGCGACAAACACTTTGCCTTGTGTGGGATTGTAAAAGTAATATCCCTTTGTTTCCTTGGGATATCCTACAAAATAGCACTTATCAGATTTGGGTCCTAGTTTATCTGAGACTTGACGTCGAAAGTAAGCCTCACAACCCCAAATCTTCATAAAAGACATCGTGGGACTCTTCCCAGTCCATATCGTATATGGTGTCTTTGTGACGGCCTTTGATGGAACTCGGTTAAGTGTGAAAAGAGGCGTCTCTAGAGCGAATCCCCATAAGGAAGTAGGAAGGTCTGTCTGACTCATCATTGATCGTACCATGTCTAATAGAGTACGATTTCTCCACTCGGACACACCATTCCACTGTGGTGTTCCAGGTGGAGTGAGTTGGGATATGATCCCACACTCTGCTAGATGGTCACGAAACTCTTGGCTAAGGTGATCGAAGCATCTTAATACTCTTGCCAAGTTGGTTTTGTACTTCACTCTTGAATTCTTTGAACTTTTTAAAGGATTCTGAATTGTGTTTCATGAGATACACATAGCCATATCTACTGACATCATCAGTGAAAGTGATGAAGTACTGATAGCCTCCTGTAGCTGCGATATTGAAGGGGCCACATACTGTTAGTGATATGAGAGAAGTGTCCTAAGGCAATCGCCTTATGATTGTAAATATTCATTTTAATAAATGATAATTTACTATTTGAGTATACATGTTTGTGTATTTGATTGGGATCTTAAACTCATCTACTGAATGTCCGCAATACAATTCACAGCATAAGAGAATTTGTGATGGGATCACAACTAGTGATTATCTCTAAATGTGCAAATGTGAAGTATTGAAAATATCCCTAGTCGATGAATTGATAAAAACGGACATTATCAATTCTGTTGAGACTAGCATGGTTATTCTCTAATCAGCTGATTCTCACTGGCTGGTGACATTGGGATGTCCGGAGATAAACATGGATGCTAGTTAAGGGAACTAGTTCATTGGAGTGACTAGCTGTAAAACTTCATATGGTAATCTATATAGATATGTCAATGAAGTTCTTACTGCAGCTTAAGTGCGATGTTCCTTTGACTTGCGGTGTTCAAGTCATCTTGGTCATGGAGACTTATACTTTAACATCTTAAGCAAGATCTCCTAGGAGGTGTGGACCCAGGATGATTGGGTATAAGCCGAAGTGCCCGAAGATGTTTGAGCAGCCTACAAAGGATTCACCACTCCTTGCGAGGAGATGTATACCCAGGCCTATCGTCGGATTGTTACTCAAAGCCTCTGGCCAGAGCATATCATGTTTAGAGTGCGAGTCTCTTAAATACATGAGAGTAATTAGAAATCCAAAGGACGAGAAAGACACTTTTGGGCTAGGTGTGACGTAGTCAGCCTAGTGGGGACTGACACAAATAGACCGTGTCCTGAACCAAGTGGGTATAAGATGGTGAAGGGAATGGGGCACGATTCATTAGAGCTGCTGAAGGGTTTCGAATTACTTCTGAGGTCAAACCGTTGATCTTTCGATTAATTGGGGGTCATGATGTACTACTAGGTGCCACTCATGACCGTTCTATAATTGGTTAATTATAGACGACCAACATAAATCGAAAGCCTATTTAGTCACACGCACTACGAGTAATCCAAGGGATTTAAAACGAGTTGAAAATTAGGATTTTCCAATCAAGAGAAATAAGTCGAATCTGAGTTAATCAGAGGCGCAACGGAAACTTAAAATGGCTAAGTCTTTTGAAGGCTTATTGGGCGAATTAAATGAGTTTAATTCGCGATCGGTTCGGCTCGGTTTGGCCGGCCAAAGAGGGTGATAACCCCCTTTGGTTTGGCCGGCCACAACAAGGGGAAGAAACCAATTTATTTGGTTTAATTAATAAAATAAATCTAGCACGATTTGTTTTATAAATTATGGATAAATAAATTTGTATAAAGAAATTTATATAAATAAATTTATATAAATTTATTCTTTTTATGGAAATTAAAATGATCCATAGAATGATTTATTTCAATTTTATAAAATCAATTATGAATTGATTTTTTCATAATAAGAAAGTTTATAAATTTCTTATAAAATTTATTCCATAATTAAAGGAGAGAAGAATTTGTTTTATTATAAAGTTAGTTATAACAAAACTAGGCATAACGGAATAAGTCATAAGAAATTTTATAAGATAAAATTCTTATGATAACTAATTCCGTTAATTCCGTTAAAAGAGAGACTTGGTAAGGGAGAGACCACTATATAAAGAAACCAAAGGCAAGCCTTGAATTCCTAATCGAAATAGAGTAATCAAGAGATTAACTCTCTCCCTCTCTCTCTTTTATTCTCTTCCTCCCCTTCTCCTTCCTCCTAGGGCCGGCGCCCTCCTCTACAAGCTAGGGCCGGCGCACCTTCCACCCAAGGGCCGGCGCACCACCTTCCTTTGAAGATTGCCGTGAGCCATCAACACCAAGGAGAAGCCAACCAAGAAGAAGAAGAAGCGGATCACATCTCCTTCCTTCCCGGAATTTCGATTCCGGTTCTTGGCGGTTAGTTTCCATTCTTTTCTCTTGTTCTTCTAGTTGTGCCTTTAGAGAATCTAGTAGTTCTCGTCGGCACAAAACTCGTGACTTTGCGAAGTCATCCCGAAGAGAACTCGGCGTGGACGCGAATAGAGGCGAAGCTTCCAAGGGACGCTACGGTTGGATCTCGTCCCTTTTCTTCGAGTTACGCGAGGTACAAAGTAAATTAGTTTACTTTTCCGCAATGTTTTAATTTATGATTACGTCCACACATCATAAGGTCGCATGCTAGATACGTGGTTAAAATAATTTGTGAAATTATTTTATGCTAATTCTTCCGCTGCACGTAAAATTTTAAAATATTACGAACCCGTATCCTTGTCAACATGCACTCGGTCCCAACAGTGGTATCAGAGCCGGTTAGTGTTCGACATAATCATAAAATTGTTTTGCGGAAAACTTTGTCATGATCTCAATTTTGGAAAATTTTTCAATTATGGAAACTTTCCAATTATAATAAATTTTAGATTTAGGAATTTCAAAGTTTGGAAATCCTCATGAAATTTCGCAAACGTTTGAAATTTCCTAGTTTCTGAAATTTTATAATAATTGTGAAAACTTCCCATCTTTGGAAACTTTCCAATCTTGGAAATTTTCTATTTTAGAAATTTTCAACTTTGGAAATATGTAAGTTTTCTTTGTACCAGAAACTTACAATTGTTCTGAAAACCTATTATGAAATCTAGCAATTTTGGACACTTTCTTTCAAGAAAGTCTAGACAAATTTATGGACAATTAATTGACAATTAAATTTGAATTGGTTTTTAAATTGACAACAAAATTCTTTATTTTGGATTGAGCCTCGGGGAGCCGTCCAATTTAAAGTTAGTTGTTGTAATTTAATTTCCCAATTTTAAATGAAATTGTCATGTTTAATTTGGTTGCGCTTCCGAAGCGGACCAAATTGGATTTACGACAAATTACTTTTCTTTGGGTATCTGAGCCTCGGGGAGCCACCCTTAGAAAACGATTTGTTGTAATTAATTAAATCCATGAATAAAAAAAATATGTTTTAAGAGGTGATGCTCTTACATATTGTTGTCTCCAAAATTAATTAGGAAAATGGTTTCCTATAGAGTTTCTTAAATGAGATTTTCATGAAAATAATATGTGGTTGAATTAAGGGAATTGTCTCTTAATTTAATAAGTTTTGATTTAGAGAAATCAAAGTCTTGAACATATTATTTCCGAAATTGATTATGACAATTTAGGAAATTGTTTCCCAAAACAATTCCTTTAATAAAGTATGAAATTAGAATTAGGAAATCCGGTTCCTAATTCAACTAATGAGACTTGATAACTTAAGTCACATACATACTTTATTAAGGATATCGTTAGTCATGACATAATTATATGTCATGAATGTGCATTAAAAGGAAAAGATGAGACCAAAAACCCCTTACAAAATATTAAGGCCAACACCTTCCATTAATATGGTTAGAATCGGAGTTTTGTTTCTCGTTTGGGTTGATGGACACATCCATGCCCGACTTGAACCTCAACATGTTCAAACCATGGAATTAGTTTATGAATAATGTAGTTGGAGTCAGAGGTCAATCCTTAGTTTTGGTTGTTGGACACATCCAAGCCTGACTAAACGGTTGAATGAGCTTCAACCATATTAAAACTATTTCTTGATTAATGGGTCAGCCTTAAGCTTGGAGCATCGATTTGTTGTTCCACAGCCAAGGTCGATGTAAAGAGAGGTGCAGTTGGGTGATATGTATATTGATGCATACTTGTTAATGAGTTAACAATCCAATAATTTATGCAAACATTCAATTAGTTGATAGCATAAAGTGATAGTTACATATATGTGATATGTAATCGGTATGATTACCTACCTTCATAGCTAAGAATAACTTGATGGCCACAGCCATGGTGGTTCTTATCAATGGTTGGATATCAACCTATTTGGAGATGTTCCTACGATCTCCCGAATTGATAAAAAGGGTTATTCAATTTGAAAAATAAATAGGATTTTTATTAATGTATGTTGATACATTCTTTAATCATTCTTCTCACATAAGCTCAATTTGTATTTCTAGGATAATCACTCGATCATGTCTTCTTTGAATTTGCGTTCCATATTGGACACCAATAAACTGACTGGGCCAAACTTCATGGACTGGCTTAGAAACCTGAGGATAGTTCTCAAGGCAGAGAAGCTTGCTTATGTCCTTGAAGATCAACTTCCCAACCGTCCTCCTGAAAATGCAACTCCGGACCAGTTTCCTGAGTTG